>OZ022264.1:163837028-163927028 GCA_963978885.1 Nemotelus pantherinus | reverse complement strand
AATAGGTCCAGGTCTCTTTAAATGTCAGTTATTGTTAACCTTTTGGCGCCGGCGGCCATTTAAGTGATATTTTTAATATACCTATTATTTCGTGCACAAATAATTTTCGCAAAAATAAAGTTAACGAAATAAATTTCAAACGTGTTTTACATATGAATCGGATAATCCTTTGGAATTTTTTAACCTTGTGTGTGCGCTAAAAAAGTACTATGATATCTAACAAAATCAGGAAGTTCCCTTACATCGTCAAGATCTTGCACAGTTTTTGGACGCGGTAATATTTGGTCTGCATTTGATACAGAGCCAACTGATCTTGATCACAACCTTGTTTCCATCCTTTTAATTTGCTCTATTTGCGCATTAACCGCCCGGTGAGTTACGTAATAGATTGCTGAATAGCTTACATTTTTATTATTTTTCTTCAAGCGGATAAGTAGCAAATATTAGAGAAATCGCGAAAAGGTATCGAAATACTGAGGACTTGGAACTAACAGATGTTCGAGTTTGATCGTGTTACACTTCACGAAATAGATTAAAGTTAGTAATCAAGTGTACTATTCCCGGTTCAGCGAATATAGGTTCACAATCACTTTTTAAACACTAGTTATTTAAAGTAACATAATATAATAAAATTTAATTAACAATCAGTAATATTTTATTCAATAGCAATAGCTAAATGTGTTTGATCAAATTTAATAATATTTTTTTTTTTTTATTATTAATTTTAAAATTGAATCTATACAAAGATTTATAAAAAAGTGCAAAGTCTAAGAGGTAACTTACAAATCAAAGAATACATTGAATTCCTCAGACCGCCTGTCTTTGTGCTTTTTGGCTCCAAGCTTCGAGGAAAATTTCTTCGCCTAGGCGTACTGGGGTGCAGGGTAGGCCACCTTCCAATGATACCGTGTGAGTTCGTCTTCCAATATTTAAATCTTCTGACTCCTCGTCCTCTGCTGCTAAGATAATCTCGATCAGATAGCTTCACTGGTAATCTAGATCGGATAGCTTCCCATTCACTTGTTTTAGCACTTTTATTATGCTTTTTTTTTAACTCTTTTGCTAATCTCGACAAAAAATTAAAAGAGATAATTTACACTTATTCTCCACTGAAAATTAATCACGTTGGGCGCCAGTTACGGCGATCTTCTCTACTTTAATCAAAGAAACACCGTTTTATATAAACAAAGTTTAATTTGTCGTTTTGTAATAACAAAATTTCTTTAACTAACGTGCGTTTGGTAGCACGCGTGATGAAAAACTGCCTAAATTCGCTGATTTACCTGACATATTCAATTTCAACGCCAATTAATCGAATTGAAAACTTTAATACAATCGTGAAATGCAAAGTAGTTGTGGTGAAAGGTGGAATTTAGTGGCGGAATTTAGTGTGGAGTAGAATGTGCTAACTTCAAGGGTTATATTGCAATGCTTGCTTTCGATTTTTCCTTGCAGTCTTTATTTATTACTAATTTTCGAAGAAAATTAGTATTAAATTCATTTCGCCGAAAATTCGTATATCTTTATATATATATATATATATATATATATATATATATATATATATATATATATATATATATATATATATATATATATATATATATATATATATATATATATATATATATATATATATATATATATATATATATATATATATATATATATATATATATATATATATCAGCAAAATGATTTTCCGACATAATCTCTGGAGTGGCTGATCCGATTGAGCTGAAATTTTTGAAGGACGTAGATGTACACAGTAGGTAGGTCCATGACTTGCCGAAAATTCAGATACCCGAAACCTTTTGGCGGCGGCGAGCGTTTTAGTGAATTTTGAGGTACTCTTATATTTCCAAGGAGTGTAAATTTTTGTTGAAAAAAAGGTTAAGCAATGAAAACTTATTATGTTCTAAGCTTGTCTGTGGTGAAGAATTGGAAATTTTGAGCCGTGCTAAGCTTGTCTGTGGTAAAGAATTGGAAATTTTGAGAAATTTTTAAATTTTGACTAGGACTTAGCATTTATGGGTTTTCAAGGTTGTGCGGGTAACCCTGTAGCTACGGCAGGCTCCTGAGAAAAAATCCTTCAAATCATTGACCCTCCTCAAAAATTTTTGATTTTTGACAAAAATTTCAAATCATTGATAAATCTTGACCTTTGTCCATCATGTCAAATTAAAATTTTGAAAATTCCGATTCGCACAAGAGCGGCAACCCATTACCAAATTACCTCTATTTTCAGCACTCGAAAGTTCTGTTCACGAGAACTGACGACCGGATTATCCGATCATCAAAAAATTTAAAAAACTCTAGCGCACCTGAACCGCTAGAAACACTAATGTTCGAAGAACAGTAGAAGAATCGTGCAGGTTTTGAGTGCATATTCCACCACATGTGCTGCTTATTACGACCAAACTGTTTCAAATGCCACGTTTTACTTTGGTCTCAAGAATGCATTATAACTCATATAGTGGAAGGTTTCAGATATTACCACTGGCATGAATTTCAACGTTTATGAGAGCAAAACACTTAATAATTATATTCGTCATCAGTTGCTTATTTCACAAAATTTTGAAAGCAGCATCTCATATAACATCAATGAAGAAAATGCTCAGTGCCTGCAGCACTGTAACTGAAGTTGGTGTTTGGGGCTGCGATCCGAAAAATTTGCAGAACTTTGCGAATTGCAACATTGATTATTTATTTTAATTGTAAATGTTTCCGGTATGAATACTAACTGTAAGCGTTTACTGATACAAAAGTAGCACAACCGACTCGTGCTGGCAACCTTTCGCCAGTATCAAAGCCAAGAATATATCACATCTGCTTCACGTTGTTATATAACATTCGAAGTTAAAGGAGTATAAAGAAATTTAGAGTTACCTGCAGCGAGTTTTTTCAAATAATCGAAAGCTTAATATTTGCTGTTTATTGTCACTACAATATCATTACCATTTGAAAATTCTACGCTAAAACCGCTTAATAAAGATATTGCAATTGAACACAAAACCAACAATAGCTGGCAACCCTATCGTGGCTTTTCAACCAAATTTGGCCTGAATAATGTTTATGACTGGTTTCAATAATTGTATGAAATTCGTATTGATTTCATGACTGCACTGGAAGTGATAGTGCAAAAAGTTTTATTTTCCTGAGCGAATTTTCAAAACCAAAGACACAAAAATTACCATAGCTGGTAGCACCAATCAAATTTTTCAACCAAATTTCCACCAAACAGAGATAGAGGTTAGATAGAGGATAGAGTTAGGTTAAGCTACTGTGCCAATTTTATATATATATATATATATATATATATATATATATATATATATATATCATTAAAAAATTTCAGTGAGATAATTTCGGGAACGCGCCATCCGATTGAGCTGAAACTTTCAGGATACATTGGTGTATATACAGAATAGTTCCAGGTCTCTTTAAATGTCAGATATTGTTAACTTTTTGGCGCCGGCGGCCATTTAAGTGATATTTTTAATATACCTATTATTTCGTGCACAAATAATTTTCGCAAAAACAAAGTTAACGAAATAAATTTCAAACGTGTTTTACATATGAATCGGATAATCATTTGGAATTTTTTAACCTTGTGTGTGCGCTGGGTGCCTAAAAAGAGGACGGGAAAATTTGAAATTTTTTAAATAGCGATAACTTTTGACAGAGCTATTCAATCATTTCGCAATTTTCAGAGCATATTGATATTGTTTAGTTGTAGATTTGTGTAGCTTTTCATGAGCGTGCTGGCAACTCTGTAGCTAGGGCAGGCACTGAAAGTGAAAACCTCCAAATCATCGTCTCTCTTGAAAAAATGCCGTTTCTGCAAAAAAAAGCCACTCATTTGTAAATCTTGTGCTTTGTTTACATAACCAAAAAAAAAAAAAGATATGGTATAACGGGCACGCCTGGTAACCCTTGCCCAATTTACCTATATTTTAAGCATCAAAAACTTCTGTTCACGGAAACTCACGATCCGATCAGCAGAATTAATTGAAATTTGCAGAATGTATTTGTCTTAAATAGGACCAAGTCTGGTAGAAGTAATTTTGAAATGCGGGCGATTCTGTGCCAGTGGTGCCATCTTGAAAAACCACTCAAAAAGATAACTATTTTTAGCCCTATAAATTCTGATTGAATCGTTCGATTTTAACGAAACTCACACAATTGCTGGATCTTACTTTAAGCCACGTTTGGTAGAAATTTGATTGAAAAATTCGGTTGGAGTTGCCAGCTATGATAATTTTGGTGTCTTCATTTTGAAAAAAAATAATTTGGAAGTGAAAACATTCAAACCATCGAATATTCAAAAAAATGTCCGTTTCTTACAATAAAACCAACCTGTATATAAATCTTATGTTTTATCTACACGTTCAAAATAAAACTTTAGAAATTTCATGTCGGACAAGAACGGTAACCCTCTCCCAGTTAACCTATATTTTTAGCATCAAAAACTTCTGTTCACGGAAACTCACGAACCAATAATCAGATACAGCTAAAATTTACAGAATGGATGGGACTTAAGTAAGACCAGATTTGATAGAAGCGATTTTGAATTGTGGGCAAGTCTGTGCCAGTTGTGCCATCTTGAAAAATTACATAGAAAAAAAACTGCTTTTTGCCCTATGAAATGTGAATATATTACCAGATTTTCATGAAATTGGCACAGTAGCTTAACCTAACTCTATCCTCTATCTAACTTCTATCTCTGTTTGATGGAAATTTGGTGGAAAAATTTGATTGGTGCTGCCAGCTATGGTAATTTTTGTGTCTTTGGTTTTGAAAATTCGCTCAGGAAAATAAAACTTTTAGCACTATCACTTCCAGTGCAGTCATGAAATCAATACGAATTTCATACAATTATTGAAACCTGTCATAAACATTATTCAGGCCAAATTTGGTTGAAAAGCCACGATAGGGTTGCCAGCTATTGTTGGTTTTGTGTTCAATTGCAATATCTTTATTAAGCGGTTTTAGCGTAGAATTTTCAAATGGTAATGATATTGTAGTGACAATAAACAGCAAATATTAAGCTTTCGATTATTTGAAAAAACTCGCTGCAGGTAACTCTAAATTTCTTTATACTCCTTTAACTTCGAATGTAATATAACAACGTGAAGCAGATGTGATATATTCTTGGCTTTGATACTGGCAGAAGGTTGCCAGCACGAGTCGGTTGTGCTACTTTTGTATCAATAAACGCTTACAGTTAGTATTCATACCGGAAACATTTACAATTAAAATAAATAATCAATGTTGCAATTCGCAAAGTTCTGCAAATTTTTCGGATCGCAGCCCCAAACACCAACTTCAGTTACAGTGCTGCAGGCACTGAGCATTTTCTTCATTGATGTTATATGAGATGCTGCTTTCAAAATTTTGTGAAATAAGCAACTGATGACGAATATAATTATTAAGTGTTTTGCTCTCATAAACGTTGAAATTCATGCCAGTGGTAATATCTGAAACCTTCCACTATATGAGTTATAATGCATTCTTGAGACCAAAGTAAAACGTGGCATTTGAAACAGTTTGGTCGTAATAAGCAGCACATGTGGTGGAATATGCACTCAAAACCTGCACGATTCTTCTACTGTTCTTCGAACATTAGTGTTTCTAGCGGTTCAGGTGCGCTAGAGTTTTTTAAATTTTTTGATGATCGGATAATCCGGTCGTCAGTTCTCGTGAACAGAACTTTCGAGTGCTGAAAATAGAGGTAATTTGGTAATGGGTTGCCGCTCTTGTGCGAATCGGAATTTTCAAAATTTTAATTTGACATGATGGACAAAGGTCAAGATTTATCAATGATTTGAAATTTTTGTCAAAAATCAAAAATTTTTGAGGAGGGTCAATGATTTGAAGGATTTTTTCTCAGGAGCCTGCCGTAGCTACAGGGTTACCCGCACAACCTTGAAAACCCATAAATGCTAAGTCCTAGTCAAAATTTAAAAATTTCTCAAAATTTCCAATTCTTTACCACAGACAAGCTTAGCACGGCTCAAAATTTCCAATTCTTCACCACAGACAAGCTTAGAACATAATAAGTTTTCATTGCTTAACCTTTTTTTCAACAAAAATTTGTTTGTGTACATCTACGTCCTTCAAAAATTTCAGCTCAATCGGATCAGCCACTCCAGAGATTATGTCGGAAAATCATTTTGCTGATATATATATATATATATATATATATATATATATATATATATATATATATATATATATATATATATATATATATATATATATATATATATATATATATATATATATATATAGATATATATATATATATATATATATATATATATATATATATATATATATATATATATATATATATATATATATATATATATAAAAAGATATACGAATTTTCGGCGAAATGAGTTTAATAGTAATTTTCTTCGAAAATTAGTAATAAATAAAGACTGCAAGGAAAAATCGAAAGCAAGCATTGCAATATAACCCTTGAAGTTAGCACATTCTACTCCACACTAAATTCCGCCACTAAATTCCACCTTTCACCACAACTACTTTGCATTTCACGATTGTATTAAAGTTTTCAATTCGATTAATTGGCGTTGAAATTGAATATGTCAGGTAAATCAGCGAATTTAGGCAGTTTTTCATCACGCGTGCTACCAAACGCACGTTAGTTAAAGAAAATTTGTTATTACAAAACGACAAATAAAACTTTGTTTATATAAACGGTGTTTCTTTGATTAAATTAGAGAAGATCGCCGTAACTGGCGCCCAACGTGATTAATTTTCAGTGGAGAATAAGTGTAAATTATCTCTTTTAATTTTTTGTCGAGATTAGCAAAAGAGCTAAAAAAAAAACATAATAAAAGTGCTAAAACAAGTGAATGGGAAGCTATCCGATCTAGATTACCAGTGAAGCTATCTGATCGAGATTATCCTAGCAGCAGAGGACGAGAAGTCAGAAGATTTAAATATTGGAAGACGAACTCACACAGTATCATTGGAAGGTGGCCTACCCTGCACCCCAGTACGCCTAGGCGAAGAAATTTTCCTCGAAGCTTGGAGCCAAAAAGCACAAAGACAGGCGGTCTGAGGAATTCAATGTATTCTTTGATTTGTAAGTTACCTCTTAGACTTTGCACTTTTTTATAAATCTTTGTATAGATTCAATTTTAAAATTAATAATAAAAAAAAAATATTATTAAATTTTATCAAACACATTTAGCTATTGCTATTGAATAAAATATTACTGATTGTTAATTAAATTTTATTATATTATGTTACTTTAAATAACTAGTGTTTAAAAAGTGATTGTGAACCTATATTCGCTGAACCGGGAATAGTACACTTGATTACTAACTTTAATCTATTTCGTGAAGTGTAACACGATCAAACTCGAACATCTGTTAGTTCCAAGTCCTCAGTATTTCGATACCTTTTCGCGATTTCTCTAATATTTGCTACTTATCCGCTTGAAGAAAAATAATAAAAATGTAAGCTATTCAGCAATCTATTACGCAACTCACCGGGCGGTTAATGCGCAAATAGAGCAAATTAAAAGGATGGAAACAAGGTTGTGTCTTCTCGAGCAAAGATTAGTTGGCTCTGTATCGAATGCAGACCAAATATTACCGCGTCCAAAAACTGTGCAAGATCTTGACGATGTAAGGGAACTTCCTGATTTTGTTAGATATCATAGTACTTTTGACGGGAATCTGATAGAATATATTTCATGGGTTCACAATGTTGAAACCATTTTGGAGGACTTTAGTATTGTCCGTAATAGGCCTTTATACACGGCAATACTCAGGCATATTCGCCAAAAGATTAGAGGGCCAGCAGATGCTGCTCTTGTCTCTTATAATGTGTTCGATGATGATTGGACTAGCATGAAGAAATGTTTGTCCCTTTATTATGCTGATAAACGCAATATCCGTACGTTGGAGCATCAACTTTATACTATGCTCCAAAAGCATATGAGTGTCAATGAGTTCTACGCTAGTGTGAACTATCAACTCTCACTTCTAATAAATAAGATTGAGGTGGAAGATTATTCACCAGAAACAGTGGCGGCTCTTAGCGAAAACTATCGTAACAAAGCCTTAGACGTTTTTATTCGTGGCTTAAATGGAAATCTTTTCCAAATGTTGATAATTCAACGGCCAAAAACGCTACCGGAAGCATACGCTTCGTGTCTCAAACTTCAAAATTCCAATTTCAAAAACTTTCAGATATACCTTAAAAGTTTCTTTACTGCTGGTCTAGCAGCATCAAATCAAATATTTGAACACATTCCATATCGAAAACGTACGATCTTTCCTAATAGGAACTTAAATCCGATTGTTAGGAATAAAATCTGTAACGCACAACCAACCCCTGTTTAATAGCGCACCACCAACAAGACCCGTTCAAGCAAAGCCTCCTGTTCCCATGGAAATCGATAAATCGATCCAAACTCGCCAAGTTGACTATATTAATACAACAACGCAGCCTCAGACCTATAAAAGATTAAACGAATCGGCTCAATTTCCAAAAAAATTGCAACGTCTGTACAATATTCAATCAGTCAACGAGCAATGTGAACCGTACAACACGGAGGATATAGGGAATAAAACCGAACTTTCTGACTACGAACATTATCAGGATGAGTATCAAGCAAGCTGCCCAGCAAACCCTGCTGAAATCCCACATCACGAAGAATACCAGGATGTGTCTGATCTAAATTTTATGATCGGCGCTTCACAAGCGTTCCGTACATAGAATATGCTACAAGAGATGGCCAAGTGTTAAAATTTCTTATCGATACAGGAGCCAAAAAAAATTACGGCAAAGATCAAAATTATTAAAAACCCCTTTTACTATTCAGTCGGCGGCAGGCAACATTGAAATTAAAGAAAAAATAGCGGTCCTTTTTAAAAAGCCTTGGCATAAATAATATTTTAGATTTCTATATTTTGCCCGGATTAAAATCATTCGATGGCATTATTGGCGATGATACTTTGCGTAAGCTACAAGCCATCATTGATAGGAAAAACAATGTTCTTATTCTAGAATCTAACCTTGAAATTCCACTTAAACCTAAATTTTCATGTCAGGTAAATAATATTCAAGCCAGAGCCAACAATTTGACTGAAGAACTTGGGCAGCGAGTATCAAATATGATCGACAAATTTGCGAAAATATTTGGACCTATCTCTGATAGCGAGATAGTTGAAACTAGTGTCAGAGCAGAAATTAAAACTTCAACTTCTGATCCAATATATACGAAATCCTACACTTATCCCGTTAATCTAAGGTCAGAGGTAGAAACGCAAATTTTGCAAATGCTTCATGACGGAATTATCCGACCTTCACATAGTCCATGTAATTCTCCGTTATGGATTGTTCCCAAGAAATCCAACTCTGAAGGGAAGAAACAATACCGAGTCGTAATAGACTTCAAACGGTTAAATGCAGTTACCGTATCAGACACCTATCCGATTCCGGATATTACGAGTACATTAGCAAGCTTGGGAAAAGCCAAATATTTTACTACGATTGATCTAACCTCTGGGTTTCATCAGATACGGATGAGCGAAAAAGATATTCCTAAGACAGCATTTTCCACAGCCAACGGAAAGTATGAGTTTACTAGGCTCCCGTTTGGACTTAAAAATGCGCCAGCAATCTTTCAGCGGATGATTGACGACGTCTTAAAACCATATATCGGGAAAATATGCTTCGTATATATTGATGATATGATGATCCTCGGTGACACGGTAGAAGACCATCTTAGAAATACAGAGACTATTTATTCCCAGCTAGAAAAAGCTAACCTAAAGGTTAACATGGACAAATCGTCCGTCTTAAAAAAACAAGATAAATATTTAGGACATATGATGAAAGTATTTTGCCCGATCCTAAAAAAATATTAGCAATCACAAAAATCAAGCCGCCACAGAATTTAAAGGACCTGAAAGCTTTTCTGAGACTCGCATCCTATAATCGTAAATTTATCAGAGATTATGTGAAGACCACAAGACCATTAACACAATTGACGAGAAGAGAAAATGCTGAAGTGGAAGCAAATCAATCCAAAAGAAGAGAAATCGCCCTAGGCGCAAGCGAACTGAAAGCAGTTAATGCTTTGAAAGTGCTTCTCACCTCTTCGGAAATTTGGGCCCTTCTTGACTTCAATAAGCCGTTCATTTTAACCACGGATGCGTCAGATCATGCGATTGTTGCCGTTCTTTCTCAGGGCGAAGTAGGTAAAGATAAACCTATCACCTATATCTCAAAGTCTTTAGTTAAAATAGAGGAAAATTACTCAACAGGCGAAAAAGAAATGCTAGCTGTTGTTTGGGCCCTTGATAAGCTACGAACATAATTGTACGGTTCAAACAAAGTGAAAATTCTCACCGATCATCAACCGTTGACCTTTGCACTAAGCAACAGGAACCAAAACGCTAAGCTTAAGAGGTGTAAAGCACGAATAGAAGAATATAACTACGAGCTTGTGTATAAGCCCGGGAAAACTAAGGTGGTAGCCGACGCACTATCTAGACTCCTTATAGAAGTTAATATCTTAACTGATGATTCCGGAATAGCGCACAGTGCAGACAAAGACAGCAGTGATCTCATACCATGCGTAGAAGTACCGACAAATGTTTTCAAGAGACAGATTATAATATCAGAAGGAACAAACGTAATCGCCCAAGAAGAGCTTCATCCCACATATCACAGAATTTTCATAAGTCTGAACAAAATAACCTCATCAGTATTAATCAAGTTGCTGAAAGAATATTTTAATCCAAATGTGGTAAATGGAGTCAAAATTCCAGAGAAATTTATACAACTACTCCAAATAGTCTTCAAGGAAGGTTAGGTTAGGTTAGCTGGCTGGCACAGGGCCACACATAGACCCATTGGTCCGTAGTGATACCAGATAAATGGACCCGGAGAAGGAAAGTTCAGTCCAAATGGCCATCGAAGGCCCCGGAATTTTTGCGAACTGAAGTATGTCTTTCAGCCTCTGCTCCGCCACATGTGAGAGATCCACCAGCCAGGGCTCACCGAAGCAGCGCTGCCTGGTTCTCCCCAGTGCCAGGCAGTGGCACAGAAGGTGCTGTATTGTTTCTGAGACTCCTGGCTCTTGACACTTCTTACAGATGTCGCTGGTTAGGAGTCCCATTTTCATGGCATGAGCTGCTACAAGACAGTGGCCAGTAATGATGCCGACCAGCCGCTTGCAGTCAGTCCGCGTTAATTCGAGCAGGTACTTAGTAGCTACAAGATTGTACGATACCCACATGATTTTGGTTAGCTTACATGTCTGGGTTGCACGCCACCTGCACGTAGCAACTTGCATCATATTGGAGTCGATCGAGTATTTGATTGTTTGGATTGGAGTAGGAATGTTAACTGCGCCTGACAGGGGAAGGCTGGCTCTGTGCTTAGCCAGCGCGTCCGCCCTCTCGTTTCCTTCAATGCCCTTGTGACTAGGAACCCAGAAAATACTGACTCTTCTGTTGTTGCCCAGTCTATTCAGGGCCTGAATGCAGTCAAGTACACACTTCGATTTGTATGTGTAAGACATCAGTGCTGTAACCGCCGCCTGACTGTCTGTAAAGATGTTGATTTCTTCATTTGTGGTATTTCCGGCGTATGCTAGGTCTGCGGCTTTACGTATCGCAAAAACCTCCGCCTGAAAAATACTACAGTGGTTAGGAAGCCTAAAAGCTGCTTCCATAGTTGCCTCTGCGGAAGAGGTTGCAGCACCCACTCTGGAAAAATTGTATTTACAACCAAAATTGTATCCAAAATTGTATTTACAACCAGGTTCCATAAGAGAGGGGATAGAACTCCTCCTTGCGGCGTGCCTCTATGGACCTTCCTAGTGATCTGTGACCCCGCCCACTCAGCTGCTATGAGCCTTTGCTTAAGCAGATTGCTAATCCAGCTACAAATAGAGGGGTGGATGTTGGTTGCACGGAGGCACTCCATTATGGCTGTTGTGTGCACATTATTGAAGGCGCCTTCAATATCTAGAAAAGCTCCCAAAGTGTATTCTTTGTAGCGGAGTGCTTTTTCTATTTCGAGAACTACCCTATGGAGAGCCGTTTCTACGGATTTGCCTTTAATGTATGCGTTTTGGGCATCCGATAGGGCTTGAGAACCAAGCCTTTGTTTGAAATAGAGATCCAGTAATCTTTCAAAAACTTTAAGAAGGAAGGAAGTCAGGCTAATTGGCCTGTAGTCCTTCGGGTAAGCATGGTTGATTTTACCTGCCTTGGGTATGTATACAACCTTAGCGATCCTCCAGGCTGAAGGCACGTGGCTTAGTGCTAAGCAACCTTTGTAAATTTGCATGAGCCAGGGAATGGTAAGCATACCTGACTTTTGGAGCATGGCCGGTAGGACCCCATCCGGACCTGGGGACTTAAAGGGTTTAAAGGTTTCAATTGCCCAGACCAGCCTCGGCTTGGTGATGACTTCGCCAATGCCTTCGGTGTCATGCAGCTCAGACGTCTGCTGACAAGTGGAGGGGGCGGGATCATCCAGACAGCCCGGGAAGTGAGTGTCTACGAGGACCCTCAGCGTTTCCGAGCCGCTGCTTGTCCACTCCCCATCCGGCTTACAAAGCAGGCTAGGCGTGACAGGGCGTTTAGCCAGCAGATTCCTAAGTCTCACCGTTTCCGATGTGGTCTCGATTCTACCGCACAGCTCTTTCCAGGAGCTCCATTTGGCTTTCCTGATTTCTGATTTATAGAGCTTAAGGACGTCCTTGTATTCGTCCCAGCATTCACTGCAGTCAGCTGCTTTGGCTACCTTGAACAATTCACGAACTTGTCCTCTGCGACAACCCAGGTCCCTGTTCCACCAGGGTGGCTTGGGTTTGCGCCTCGGACGGACTTGGGGACAGGACCGTGCAAAAGCTTTAACGAGTTTACCCGTAAGTGCGTTAACCGCAGCCTCCAGTTCAGCTACACCGCCAATCCTCGGAGGAGGGCCTAGGCCATTTTTCACCTCCTGTTCGAATTTCAGCCAGTCAGTATTTCTGGGATTGCGAAACGGACGGTAATTGCGAGTAAGATTGAGTTTTAAAGAGTAACTTATATAACAGTGATCAGAAAACGATGGGCCTTCGAGAACCCTCCAATTCTCTATTAACTGCTCACTAGAGTCATTGTGCAGAGTTATATCTAGCACGTTTTCACTACGAGGTCCCCTATAGGTAGGGACATTTCCTCGGTTCGCTACGACTAGATTATGGTTTATAATAAAACTATGTAGAGACTCACCTCTTTCATTGATATCTTTGCTGCCCCATACTGTGTGGTCGTTTGCGTCCGTCCCCACAAGCAGCAGTTCGTTCTTCTTGAGTGTCTCCGCGGTGAGTTTAACGATCTCCTCCGGCGGAGCTGCTCTGTCGTGAGCCCTGTAGGCAGATACTAGGAATACATGCTCCTCTTTGTCCCCCTCGCATGCCACCACTGTCATGTCGTCCGTGCTGAAATTAGAAAGAAGGTAGCCGTGATATTCTTCCTCACCAGTAAAGCCGTTCTAGTTCTTGCTACTGTGGTGGGGAAGAAAATATTAAAAAGCTGTGACCCTAGTCCCGCAACCCGGTTCTCCGCAGAGATCCACGGTTCCTGGACCAGCGCCACGTCAAACTTACCTTTTTCGAGCGTTAGCAGCAATTCGGCCGAGGCCAACTTACTGCGGTGCAGGTTGATCTGCAGTAGTTTGAGTCTTGGCCTCGGCATCCTCCTTATCCTGCGCATCGTCCAGTTTGGGATCGGCCGTTGTACCCCGTAGGTCAATAGTGCCCAGATCCCTCCCGATCTCGCCGACCTCCAGGGTATTAATGTTATCATCCTTCGGGTGGCGTTTTTTCAGGCGCAGGTAAACACTGCCTACGCCCCAAGCCATTTTGCCAAAGCGCGGATAGAGCAGGTCGTCAGCCTCCTTGTTAATTTGGAGGATGTAGACCTGCCCCCCGTCTTGTTCTTAAGGCTTCTTGACGTCCAGGATTTTCCAATCCTGAGTTGGAACATCCGGATTCTGTCATCCTGAACATCCGATCTTCAAGGAAAATTTTGCTAAATTCTAAATTAGAATAACTCAACGCGTTGTTCAAGATATTTCTACTGAAGAAAACAGCTTTCAGATAATTCAAGCAGAACATAGCGGAACGGTCTCATAGGAACTGCAAAGAAAATAAAGAACAAATATTGGAAAAAATTTACTTCCCAGGAATGAGTAAGCTAATAAAAAAATATACTGCGACTTTCGACATCTGCAACATGTGCAAATATGATCGTCACCCGAATAAGCCAGAGCTACAAAAAACACCAATCCCTAAATATCCAACGGAAATTCTACATATGGGCATAATGACAATTCGTGGTGAGCGATTCTTGACTTGCATCGACAAGTTTAGCAAATTTGTTAAATACTTTCGAATCAAAAATAAATCTGCTCCACATATTCGGGAGAAAATTTCGAAATTAATTCATTACTTTACGGTCCCCAAGGTCCTAGTTTCAGACAATGAAGGTAGCTTTAAAAGTCCTCTCACTTTATATTACATAGAATCACTGGGAATCAAAGTGTATTTAGCCCCACCGCAGAAAAGCGAAGTCAACGGAGCAATAGAACGTGCTCACTCCACCATACTAGAAATAATTAGATGTCTTTCCAAAGATAATCTAGAGTACTCCTTGACGGAAATAGTAAGCATCGCTGTAGATAGATATAACAACACATATCATTCAATCACTAAAGCCAAACCGGCGTATATTTTCTTTGGAAGGTCCAAAGGATAAATTACCAAAACCTTTTAGATTTTAGGACCAAGTCAAGGGAGAATATTAAGTGCGAGATTCTACGGAAGCAAGAAGCTCAGATAAAAACACATAATGCAAAACACACTACCCCAAAGCGTTACGAATTAGGTGATACTGTTTACAGAAGAAACAAACAAATTAAAACTAAAGATAAGCCATTGTACAGAAAAGAAGTAGTTTACAAGGACAATCGAGATACAGTTGTTACTAGCTCCAGAAAAAAAATCCATAAATCACATCTCAAAAATGTCCCTTCTGTTTCAGATTGATCGTACTCAACACGAATCCAATATGCACATTCTAAACGGAACTTATATTAGAAATATTTTATATTACACCACCGGAAACACGCTACACACATCCGCTACGACCGATTTAGCTAAAATCATAACAACTGCAAGAATCGAGCTTTCATTTTTTTTCTATTTTTCCACCAAAAGCCGTTTTTTCGTAAATTTAACTTATTCAGATTCAATGACTCTACCATTTTAATAAATATTTATTCCGCAATCTGTGGGACACAGATCCTTGAGGAAGGGGAAGTTAGCACATTCTACTCCACACTAAATTCCACCACTAAATTCCACCTTTCACCACAACCACTTTGCATTTCGCGATTGTATTAAAGTTTTCAATTCGATTAATTAGCGTTAAAATTGAATATGTCAGGTAAATCAGCGAATTTCGGCAGTTTTTCATCACGCGTGCTACCAAACGCACGTTAGTTGAAGATCTTTCAGCGGATGATTGACGACGTCTTAAAACCATATATCGGGAAAATATGCTTCGTATATATTGATGATATGATGATCCTCGGTGACACGGTAGAAGACCATCTTAGAAATACAGAGACTATTTATTCCCAGCTAGAAAAAGCTAACCTAAAGGTTAACATGGACAAATCGTCCGTCTTAAAAAAACAAGATAAATATTTAGGACATATGATGAAAGTATTTTGCCCGATCCTAAAAAAATATTAGCAATCACAAAAATCAAGCCGCCACAGAATTTAAAGGACCTGAAAGCTTTTCTGAGACTCGCATCCTATAATCGTAAATTTATCAGAGATTATGTGAAGACCACAAGACCATTAACACAATTGACGAGAAGAGAAAATGCTCAAGTGGAAGCAAATCAATCCAAAAGAAGAGAAATCGCCCTAGGCGCAAGCGAACTGAAAGCAGTTAATGCTTTGAAAGTGCTTCTCACCTCTTCGGAAATTTGGGCCCTTCTTGACTTCAATAAGCCGTTCATTTTAACCACGGATGCGTCAGATCATGCGATTGTTGCCGTTCTTTCTCAGGGCGAAGTAGGTAAAGATAAACCTATCACCTATATCTCAAAGTCTTTAGTTAAAATAGAGGAAAATTACTCAACAGGCGAAAAAGAAATGCTAGCTGTTGTTTGGGCCCTTGATAAGCTACGAACATAATTGTACGGTTCAAACAAAGTGAAAATTCTCACCGATCATCAACCGTTGACCTTTGCACTAAGCAACAGGAACCAAAACGCTAAGCTTAAGAGGTGTAAAGCACGAATAGAAGAATATAACTACGAGCTTGTGTATAAGCCCGGGAAAACTAAGGTGGTAGCCGACGCACTATCTAGACTCCTTATAGAAGTTAATATCTTAACTGATGATTCCGGAATAGCGCACAGTGCAGACAAAGACAGCAGTGATCTCATACCATGCGTAGAAGTACCGACAAATGTTTTCAAGAGACAGATTATAATATCAGAAGGAACAAACGTAATCGCCCAAGAAGAGCTTCATCCCACATATCACAGAATTTTCATAAGTCTGAACAAAATAACCTCATCAGTATTAATCAAGTTGCTGAAAGAATATTTTAATCCAAATGTGGTAAATGGAGTCAAAATTCCAGAGAAATTTATACAACTACTCCAAATAGTCTTCAAGGAAGGTTAGGTTAGGTTAGCTGGCTGGCACAGGGCCACACATAGACCCATTGGTCCGTAGTGATACCAGATAAATGGACCCGGAGAAGGAAAGTTCAGTCCAAATGGCCATCGAAGGCCCCGGAATTTTTGCGAACTGAAGTATGTCTTTCAGCCTCTGCTCCGCCACATGTGAGAGATCCACCAGCCAGGGCTCACCGAAGCAGCGCTGCCTGGTTCTCCCCAGTGCCAGGCAGTGGCACAGAAGGTGCTGTATTGTTTCTGAGACTCCTGGCTCTTGACACTTCTTACAGATGTCGCTGGTTAGGAGTCCCATTTTCATGGCATGAGCTGCTACAAGACAGTGGCCAGTAATGATGCCGACCAGCCGCTTGCAGTCAGTCCGCGTTAATTCGAGCAGGTACTTAGTAGCTACAAGATTGTACGATACCCACATGATTTTGGTTAGCTTACATGTCTGGGTTGCACGCCACCTGCACGTAGCAACTTGCATCATATTGGAGTCGATCGAGTATTTGATTGTTTGGATTGGAGTAGGAATGTTAACTGCGCCTGACAGGGGAAGGCTGGCTCTGTGCTTAGCCAGCGCGTCCGCCCTCTCGTTTCCTTCAATGCCCTTGTGACTAGGAACCCAGAAAATACTGACTCTTCTGTTGTTGCCCAGTCTATTCAGGGCCTGAATGCAGTCAAGTACACACTTCGATTTGTATGTGTAAGACATCAGTGCTGTAACCGCCGCCTGACTGTCTGTAAAGATGTTGATTTCTTCATTTGTGGTATTTCCGGCGTATGCTAGGTCTGCGGCTTTACGTATCGCAAAAACCTCCGCCTGAAAAATACTACAGTGGTTAGGAAGCCTAAAAGCTGCTTCCATAGTTGCCTCTGCGGAAGAGGTTGCAGCACCCACTCTGGAAAAATTGTATTTACAACCAAAATTGTATCCAAAATTGTATTTACAACCAGGTTCCATAAGAGAGGGGATAGAACTCCTCCTTGCGGCGTGCCTCTATGGACCTTCCTAGTGATCTGTGACCCCGCCCACTCAGCTGTTATGAGCCTTTGCTTAAGCAGATTGCTAATCCAGCTACAAATAGAGGGGTGGATGTTGGTTGCACGGAGGCACTCCATTATGGCTGTTGTGTGCACATTATTGAAGGCGCCTTCAATATCTAGAAAAGCTCCCAAAGTGTATTCTTTGTAGCGGAGTGCTTTTTCTATTTCGAGAACTACCCTATGGAGAGCCGTTTCTACGGATTTGCCTTTAATGTATGCGTTTTGGGCATCCGATAGGGCTTGAGAACCAAGCCTTTGTTTGAAATAGAGATCCAGTAATCTTTCAAAAACTTTAAGAAGGAAGGAAGTCAGGCTAATTGGCCTGTAGTCCTTCGGGTAAGCATGGTTGATTTTACCTGCCTTGGGTATGTATACAACCTTAGCGATCCTCCAGGCTGAAGGCACGTGGCTTAGTGCTAAACAACCTTTGTAAATTTGCATGAGCCAGGGAATGGTAAGCATACCTGACTTTTGGAGCATGGCCGGTAGGACCCCATCCGGACCTGGGGACTTAAAGGGCTTAAAGGTTTCAATTGCCCAGACCAGCCTCGGCTTGGTGATGACTTCGCCAATGCCTTCGGTGTCATGCAGCTCAGACGTCTGCTGACAAGTGGAGGGGGCGGGATCATCCAGACAGCCCGGGAAGTGAGTGTCTACGAGGACTCTCAGCGTTTCCGAGCCGCTGCTTGTCCACTCCCCATCCGGCTTACAAAGCAGGCTAGGCGTGACAGGGCGTTTAGCCAGCAGATTCCTAAGTCTCACCGTTTCCGATGTGGTCTCGATTCTACCGCACAGCTCTTTCCAGGAGCTCCATTTGGCTTTCCTGATTTCTGATTTATAGAGCTTAAGGACGTCCTTGTATTCGTCCCAGCATTCACTGCAGTCAGCTGCTTTGGCTACCTTGAACAATTCACGAACTTGTCCTCTGCGACAACCCAGGTCCCTGTTCCACCAGGGTGGCTTGGGTTTGCGCCTCGGACGGACTTGGGGACAGGACCGTGCAAAAGCTTTAACGAGTTTACCCGTAAGTGCGTTAACCGCAGCCTCCAGTTCAGCTACACCGCCAATCCTCGGAGGAGGGCCTAGGCCATTTTTCACCTCCTGTTCGAATTTCAGCCAGTCAGTATTTCTGGGATTGCGAAACGGACGGTAATTGCGAGTAAGATTGAGTTTTAAAGAGTAACTTATATAACAGTGATCAGAAAACGATGGGCCTTCGAGAACCCTCCAATTCTCTATTAACTGCTCACTAGAGTCATTGTGCAGAGTTATATCTAGCACGTTTTCACTACGAGGTCCCCTATAGGTAGGGACATTTCCTCGGTTCGCTACGACTAGATTATGGTTTATAATAAAACTATGTAGAGACTCACCTCTTTCATTGATATCTTTGCTGCCCCATACTGTGTGGTCGTTTGCGTCCGTCCCCACAAGCAGCAGTTCGTTCTTCTTGAGTGTCTCCGCGGTGAGTTTAACGATCTCCTCCGGCGGAGCTGCTCTGTCGTGAGCCCTGTAGGCAGATACTAGGAATACATGCTCCTCTTTGTCCCCCTCGCATGCCACCACTGTCATGTCGTCCGTGCTGAAATTAGAAAGAAGGTAGCCGTGATATTCTTCCTCACCAGTAAAGCCGTTCTAGTTCTTGCTACTGTGGTGGGGAAGAAAATATTAAAAAGCTGTGACCCTAGTCCCGCAACCCGGTTCTCCGCAGAGATCCACGGTTCCTGGACCAGCGCCACGTCAAACTTACCTTTTTCGAGCGTTAGCAGCAATTCGGCCGAGGCCAACTTACTGCGGTGCAGGTTGATCTGCAGTAGTTTGAGTCTTGGCCTCGGCATCCTCCTTATCCTGCGCATCGTCCAGTTTGGGATCGGCCGTTGTACCCCGTAGGTCAATAGTGCCCAGATCCCTCCCGATCTCGCCGACCTCCAGGGTATTAATGTTATCATCCTTCGGGTGGCGTTTTTTCAGGCGCAGGTAAACACTGCCTACGCCCCAAGCCATTTTGCCAAAGCGCGGATAGAGCAGGTCGTCAGCCTCCTTGTTAATTTGGAGGATGTAGACCTGCCCCCCGTCTTGTTCTTAAGGCTTCTTGACGTCCAGGATTTTCCAATCCTGAGTTGGAACATCCGGATTCTGTCATCCTGAACATCCGATCTTCAAGGAAAATTTTGCTAAATTCTAAATTAGAATAACTCAACGCGTTGTTCAAGATATTTCTACTGAAGAAAACAGCTTTCAGATAATTCAAGCAGAACATAGCGGAACGGTCTCATAGGAACTGCAAAGAAAATAAAGAACAAATATTGGAAAAAATTTACTTCCCAGGAATGAGTAAGCTAATAAAAAAATATACTGCGACTTTCGACATCTGCAACATGTGCAAATATGATCGTCACCCGAATAAGCCAGAGCTACAAAAAACACCAATCCCTAAATATCCAACGGAAATTCTACATATGGGCATAATGACAATTCGTGGTGAGCGATTCTTGACTTGCATCGACAAGTTTAGCAAATTTGTTAAATACTTTCGAATCAAAAATAAATCTGCTCCACATATTCGGGAGAAAATTTCGAAATTAATTCATTACTTTACGGTCCCCAAGGTCCTAGTTTCAGACAATGAAGGTAGCTTTAAAAGTCCTCTCACTTTATATTACATAGAATCACTGGGAATCAAAGTGTATTTAGCCCCACCGCAGAAAAGCGAAGTCAACGGAGCAATAGAACGTGCTCACTCCACCATACTAGAAATAATTAGATGTCTTTCCAAAGATAATCTAGAGTACTCCTTGACGGAAATAGTAAGCATCGCTGTAGATAGATATAACAACACATATCATTCAATCACTAAAGCCAAACCGGCGTATATTTTCTTTGGAAGGTCCAAAGGATAAATTACCAAAACCTTTTAGATTTTAGGACCAAGTCAAGGGAGAATATTAAGTGCGAGATTCTACGGAAGCAAGAAGCTCAGATAAAAACACATAATGCAAAACACACTACCCCAAAGCGTTACGAATTAGGTGATACTGTTTACAGAAGAAACAAACAAATTAAAACTAAAGATAAGCCATTGTACAGAAAAGAAGTAGTTTACAAGGACAATCGAGATACAGTTGTTACTAGCTCCAGAAAAAAAATCCATAAATCACATCTCAAAAATGTCCCTTCTGTTTCAGATTGATCGTACTCAACACGAATCCAATATGCACATTCTAAACGGAACTTATATTAGAAATATTTTATATTACACCACCGGAAACACGCTACACACATCCGCTACGACCGATTTAGCTAAAATCATAACAACTGCAAGAATCGAGCTTTCATTTTTTTTCTATTTTTCCACCAAAAGCCGTTTTTTCGTAAATTTAACTTATTCAGATTCAATGACTCTACCATTTTAATAAATATTTATTCCGCAATCTGTGGGACACAGATCCTTGAGGAAGGGGAAGTTAGCACATTCTACTCCACACTAAATTCCACCACTAAATTCCACCTTTCACCACAACCACTTTGCATTTCGCGATTGTATTAAAGTTTTCAATTCGATTAATTAGCGTTAAAATTGAATATGTCAGGTAAATCAGCGAATTTAGGCAGTTTTTCATCACGCGTGCTACCAAACGCACGTTAGTTGAAGAAAACTTGTTATTACAAAACAACAAATAAAACTTTGTTAATATAAAACGGTGTTTCTTTGATTAAAGTAGAGAAGATCACCGTAACTTTGATACCGGAGCAATGAAGTTGTTTTCGCGGATGGATAAGGTGGAAGCATGGAGACTGGACAACGTTGGGCGATATGTACTTCTTACAGCAACAGGCGAATCTGCATGAGCGCACGGAGAAATAACTCGTCAAATACAGCTCGGTGGTTTGGTGTTCCAGCATCGGTTGCTTGTGGCAGACATAGCTGACGAATGTATACTTGCAATGGCCTCATGGTTTCAGCTTAGATTAAGGAGAAAGCGTTATCAAATGGAAACACGTAGAAATACCGTTGGTGGGTACCAGGAAAAGAAACGACCGGCTGAGAATCGTCGTCTGCGAAAGCACCAAAATACCAAAATCGTCGGAAAACATCATCTGATCCACATTGGAGGGTGATCCTGGGGGTCACCAATGCTGCATCGTGGAGCCAACGCAAAACCCAGCAGTCAGCAGCCTTATGGTAGCAAAAAGCATAATCACAGTTACGGAGGGGAATAATGTTCCTGTAAGGGTGCTGAATTTAGCGAAGCAGGGGAAGAAGCTGAAGAAAGGAGAAGTAATCGCCAGTTGCCCACCAGTTTCTTCAATCACTTCTTTGGATACGGCAGGTATACTCTCTGAGCACAAAAAGATACCTAACAGCAAGATAGATGAGCTAACAACGAACTTGCTAGAGTCTTCGGAACTAAGCAACGAACAGTACCAACAAGGAGTCCAGCTAGTTGATCGCTATGCTGATATCCCATTGACTCAAAATGACGATAACGGAAGTACAAGGTTGACTACGCATCGAATCGATACACGAAATGCATCACCGATTTGGCAGGCTCTCCGCCGCTTACCACTAGCCAAACAAGCTGAGGTCACTGACATGATACAGAACATGCAAGAAAAAGGAATCATAAAGCCTTCGAATAGCCCTTCAACGTCGTCTGTTGTCTTAGTCAAAAAGAAGGATGGTAGTACACGGTTCTGTGTTGACTATCGACGATTGAATGATGTAACGAAAAAGGATAGCTACTTATTGCCGAGAATGGATGACATTACGGATACTCTAACCAGTGCGAATTGGTTTTCAACGTTGGATTAGAAGAGCGGATACTGGCAGGTTGAAATAAAGATAAGTGACCGTGAAAAAATAGCTTTTTATGTGGGAACTGGGCTCTAGCAATTTGGTGTAATGACGTTTGGACTCTGTAACGCTCCTGCAACTTTGAACGACTCATGGAGCGTGTACTGCTTGGACTTAGTTGGAAGACATGTTTGGTGTACCTGGATGACATCATTGTCATCGGCAGAACGTTCAACGTTTCAACACCTGAAAAACCAGGAGGACGTATTCGAAAGGTTGCGAGCGGCTAACTTGAAGCAAAGTCCCAAAAAGTGCAACTTTTTCTGCAGTAAAGTGAAAAACCTTGGTCATGTGTATTCTACTAGAAGAACGTTTTTAACACCTGGAAAACCAGGAGGACATATTCGAAAGGTTGCGAGCGGCTAACTTGAAGCAAAGTCCCAAAAAGTGCAACTTTTTCTGCAGTAAAGTGAAAAACCTTAGTCATGTGTTTTCTACTAGAAGAATAAAAACCGACCCTGGAAAAATTGAATCCGTTAAAAATTGGCTAGTTCCTTAGGATAAGCATCAACTTCGGAGTTAAAGAAGCTTAAACAGGAGTTATAAGGAGCACCGATGCTGGCATATCCTGAGCCGCAGAAACTTTTAATCGTGGACACCGATGCAAGTAATACAGTTAAAGGTGCGGTTGTCACAGCAAATTGACGGTCAGCACCGGGTGATTGCTTACTTTAGCCAAGTGCTATCAAAGCCAGAGTGAAACTACTGTGTCACCCAAAGAGAGCTGTTGGCAATAGTTAAGGCCACTAAGCATTTCAAATACCTGCACGGCCAAAGCTTCGTGATGAGGACTGATTACGCCACTCTAAAGTGGTTGCTCAACTTTAAGAGCCCCGAAAGATTGAAGATTATGGATTGGTAGTCGAAAGATACTCGATGTCGAGGTAAAGTGGATATCCGTTCTACCAGCACTACGATGTTGGGAGTCAGCGGATGGAAATCTACGAGAAATCAAAGCTTGGAAGGAGTCTAAACATCGGCCTGAATGGCAAAGCATATCGAGTCGAAGTCCTACGCTAAAGAGGTACTGGGCACAATGGAACTCCCTGTATCTTGATGGAGGCCTGCTGAAAAGAATATGGGAAACCGCGGATGCGTCAGCGCATTGAATGCAGGTTGTACTTCCTTGGAGCAAAGTTAAGGATGTTTTGCAAGAAATACACGAGGGAACACCAGGAGGCCACCTGGGCAGGAACAAAACACTTAATAAAAGAAGAGGACGATTTTAATGGGTATATGCGCGGGAAGATGTGGAGGACTGGTTTAGGTAATTTGCAGCGTGTGCATCTGTGAAGAAACCCAGGAGAAAGCCTAGAGGTGAGCTGAAGACCAAAATCGTAGGAACCCCTCTCGAAAGGATTGCCATTGATTTAGCAGGACCGTTTCCAGTGTCAAAACAAGGAAATCACTCCGTGCTGGTTGTATCCGACTATTTCACTAAATGGACCGAAGTCTACGCTATTCCAAATCAGGAAGCATCTGCAGTGGTGGAGCAAATCGGGATTAACTTGGTTAGTAGATACGGAGTCCCAAACGAGCTTCATTCCGATCAAGGTCGAAATTTTGAATCCCAAGTGTTTACTCAGTTTTGCGATGCCTTGGACATAAAGAAGACGAGAACTACGCCACTTCACCCACAGCCCGATGAAATGGTCAAAAGGTTAAACAAAACCTTGATCAAGCACTTGGCCAATGTGGTAGAAGACCATCAGCATGATTGACATCGTCATATCCCATTCTTTCTGATGGCATACCGAACGGCGACGCATACTACAACTAGAGAATTGCCGTCACGTGACGTACTAGGAGGAAATATTTGACTTCCGGCTGATGGTCAATTCGGAATACCACCAGAAGATCCGAAAACAACAACGGACTACATTTCAGAGCTGCAGCAACATCTTGACTCCATTCACGAGGCAGTAAGGAGCCACATAAACCTACACACGAACCGGATGAAAACGCGATATGACCTGAAGGCAAACTTGGCTGAATTTGAAGAAAATGATTTAGTCTGGCTCTACAGCCCCTTCCGGCGGAAAAACCTGAGCCCGAAGCTGCACCCAAAATGGGAAGGACCATACCGCATCATTAAACGGCTCAATGATGTTGTCTGAATACAGCAGCATCAAAAACACCGGCAAAAAAATGAAGGTTGTTCACCTAGATCGAATTGCTCCGTACCATGGAAACAACAGAATGGATGACGAAAAAACTTTTCGGGACAAACAGGTCTAAGGAGGGGGTAGTGTTGCATGTACACCGAACAAAACATGTTTCGACATGTTGGCGGCAGAAAGAGCCACAAACATTAAAGTATCTATCTGATTATGTATTCCAAAAATGAAAACAATCTAGAAATAGCCAATAATCAATAACAATCTACAGAAAAGACGCAACAGAGCCCTCAAGAAAACAAAAGCGGAATATTGCCTGGCCCCAAATCATGAATCAGATTTAATATGGTAACGGAAGTTCCCAATTGTCTTTTCAAAGCCAGTTTGAGAATCTTCGAGAGCCTAAGACACAGTACCATCTCACATGACACCAAAACAGACCTTCACAACAGTCTATTCAAAGCCAGATCAAGAACCATCGACACAATTTTAGAAAGGCCTAGATGTAGGCAATAATAATTAATCTTACCAGACACGAGTATAAATACCGCTGCGAGAGATGCTAGTAGTCAGCTAGTAGACACCATATACAGCGAAAAGTCTGTAACTGTGAAAAGCGACACAGAAATTTAGTGTATCCGGGCGTTATTAATTAAAAACGATACAGTGTCAAAGTTTAATGCGAAGTTGTAATAGTGCGATTATTAACAGTGTTTATAATTAGTTGTGTGAACAAAAGAATAATTAGTGTTGTAAAAAAAACTGTTTTATTTCACGAATGTGAAGAGTATCGAATCTACGAAAGGTGTTTTAAGGCTGAAACACAAAACTTGGTGCCAGAAATAAGGGATTCTTTTGCATTCGTGATTTAGAAAGTAACTTTAGTGAAGTTGTGGACATTGAATTTGTTTGAAAAGTGAAAATTAATAATGCGCGGACTAAATAAAAAAATAAAAAGTTTTGGACAGTGAAGATTATAAATTCTGCGGCTTATTTCAATTTTGTGAGTGAACTAAACGAACGAGTTGGCATTAGCAGAGTTGAAGGTGGAGTGCCAGAAACGAGATCTTTCAACGAATGGAAACAAGACGACTTTACTGTCACGTCTCAGGGAAGCTTTGAACACGGAAGGCAAAGATCCGGAAACTTTTGAATTCTTGGACGAGGAAACGAGCCAAGAGTGTGTTCAGGAGGAACAGAGCAGCGAAGAGAAAAACCCGGTGATCGATTTGCTGTTGAAGATGCCCTAGGACATCGGTCAAAAGTTCGAACAGCAGGCTGAAGAAAGTAAACAACAAGTCACGAGCCTGGATCAGAAACTTGATCAGAAACTCTACAGACAAGCCACGGACATCAAAGAGCAACTGGAGCAGAAACTTGACCAGCAAGCCCAGAAGTTCGACCAGCAAGCCGTCGATATTAAGGAACAGTTAGAAAAATATGCGAAGAAGAGTGAGGAGCAGCTGGTGGAAATCAGGCAACAGTTCCAACAGCAAGTGGAGTCTCAGGTTTCAGAAGTTAAACATCAATTAGAGAGTCGAGTAACGGAAGTGGAACAACAGTTCAACAAAAAGTTGGTTGGCATCGAAGAAGGAATGGACCAGATGAAATTGGACCTGCAAGGCGTGAAAGCCGTAGGAATTGTGCCAGCTGAATCAAGTGTCATCAAGGCGCTCAAAGCACAATTTTTTGATGGGCGGACTTCTTGGACAATTTATAAAAAACAGTTTGAAGCTGTTGCAAAAATTAACCGTTGGAACGATGAAGAAAGTACAACCACACTAATGGTGTCTGTGAAAAATATACCAACACAGGCAAATACTTTTATGACTACTGCTGAGTTGCGCATTGCTAGTCTTTTGTACAGTCAGTCGGAGCAATAACGTTGAAACAATTAGAGTAGACTTTTAGAAACCGAAGAATGAGAAATAATCTGTGTACAATTCTTTCAAGATAAAATAAATACATTTTAGTTTTAAAGTATCCGCGGTGTTAATTATTTACATTGTGGTGCTGAAACCCGGGAAGAATTGTGCGAAAATTATGGACCTTACGGATCGTTCAGTTTATCGTGGTCAGATCTCTAAGCTAGCAAAGAGTGCTCAAGAGTACCTATCGAGTTCCGACTCGAAAATTGATGGCGATAACGAAAAGCAGTGCGAAATCGAAGAGAAGCTTTCTTCTTCTATTCAAAGGATTACAGTCGCACGAGATTGTCTTAACAGAATTAACGCTGAACTAAAGCCCTCCATTAAAGCCGAAACTGCCCAAAAGGAATTTGAAGCGATTTGTGACAACCAAGGCAAGGCGGCGGCTATCTTGGCCCGTTTTGATCATCGACTGAAATCAATGAAATTAAATGTTTCGAATCCTGTATTTCGCAGTGAAAATGAACGGCCTATCATCCCTAGCTGCACCAAATTGCCCAAACTAGCGTTGAAAGTGTTTAGTGGTGACTCCAAGGATTGGATATCGTTTTGGGAACACTTTCGGGTGGCTGTGCATGATAGGGATGATATTAGCGGAGCGGATAAGTTCAATTATTTATCGAGTCATGTATCAGGTAGAGCAGCTGAGTGTATTGCTGGATTCACTCTGACGGGTGCTAACTATGATGCAACAGTTTCACTGCTTTTAGAGTAATTTGGCAATGAGGAAAAGATAGTCAACGACATAATGCAGCTATTAATGAATTTACCCAAAGTAGTGTATAGAGGAGATACTGTGAGCCTCCGTAAACTACATAATTGTGTCGTTACTAATACTAGGTCGTTGACTATGTTGAAGGTGCCTTCTACTCGATACTCCATCATGCTTCAATCATTTTTACTTCGCTGTCTGCCTCGTGAGATGTGTTAGAATTTCACCGACAACAATCGACTGGTAAGTTTGAGAAGGTATCAGAAACCAGCGATGACGAAAATGCATCGATATCTGCCTGTAGTAATGCAAGCTCCATATCAGCAATTGGCTGTGATCAGTTAAAAGCAGTTATATTGTTTTTAAAAAGGGAACTCAGTTCACTTGAGAGTGCCGAGTTTTTGTTGGAGAAGAAAGCGCGCACACAAACAAGTGGCAATATTAAGTCGTACAAAACTGCCGCTGGCCTTCTAACACCTTCAAAAAAAGCTGAATGCTATTTTAGCCAATCGGTCACGCACACAACAGAAATGTGCAATTAGGATCTTACGATACCAGAAAAGAAAGCGATATGAAAACGAAATGGCTGCTGCTTTAAATGCACAAGAAAAGGTCATAGTGCGAAAAGGTGTTTCACTAAGCATCTTAAATGTCAGAGTTGTGGTGGCAAACATGCTACGTCTGTATGCGATCCTACGTTTAGAACTCATAGAGCTAATCTACCCATTGTAAATCACATGAGTGGGAATAGTAAGAGCGACACAGCAACTGTCTTGTATTCTTCAACACAAACATCTCTGGCTACTGGAGTATTGCTACAAACAGCCCGGGCGATTGAAGAATAACAGCAAGTCAATATTGATTCGGATCATTTTGGACAACGAACTTACATTAAACGAAGTGTGGCTGTAATGCTGGGGCTGCAAGCGTACGATACGGTTAGTATGCAAATTTTGCCTTTTGGAAGTTCTGGCAAATCAACTGAGTCAAAGGTATTTGAGAGAGTCCAAATCAGGTTACAAAGTGCAATAACTGGAGAGCGCATAGAAATGCTTGCCATTGTCGTACCGAATATATGCCCCGACATATTGCAATCACCTAAAACAGTCGTACCAAGCATCTTGCCAGAATTGGCATTAGCAGATGATGATAATATCGGAGAAATACAGAACGAGATCGGCATGCTGTTAGGTGCAGATATATACTGGGCGGTTATATCGGATGAGTTTAAACGGATTAATGACAGGTTGGTGGCCATTAATACAATTTTTGGATGGACTTTACAGGGCCGGTGCCGCTGCATGAGCAGGAGGTGACGTCTGCTGTCAATCTTACGATAAGTCAATTGAATGATGACATGGATTCGACAGATTTTGTGGTGAAACAGATTGAAGATTTATGGCAATTCGATCGTATTCCATCGTCAACGGACAATCAGTGTGATGTTGATGAGCTTATTTCCAAGCACGTTCGCAAAAAAGATCAGCGCTATGAAGCCTCACTTTTATGGAAAAATGAAGACTGTGTTGTAGAGGACAATCAAAGAACAGCTATTATAAGACTAGTGAAGCTAGTTTCCAGGCTAGAGAAATAGCCGCAAAAGCTTAGGCAATACAGTGATTTAATTGATGAATGGATCGATTTAGGTATTGCTGAAGTATGTAAAGATGCCTCGTATGATCCGAAGACTTATTACATGCTGCATCGTCCAGTGTATCGGGAGGATAAAGAAACAACAAAGACTAGGATTGTTTTCGACGCGTCGTCCCAAGCGAGTAGTCAGGTGGCTCTGAATGACATGCTGTGTACAGGGCCGAACCTTTTACCTGAAGTGTTAACGGTTCTGTTACACTTTCGTCTGGGCAGCTTTGCAATGACAGCAGATATCGAAAAGGCTTTTTTGCAGGTAGAACTGAACCCCAAGGATCGAAACTCACATCGTTTTTTGTGGCTAAAGAATTTAGCAGACATTCATTCAGTTATTACTTTAGTAATGACACGCGTAACTTTTGGAGTTAGATGCAGTCCATTTTTATTGTGTGCAGTCCTTAGAAAACATCTGAAATACTCGGCACCAGAGTTCGCTAAAACCGTCGAGTTGCTTATATTATGCTTTTATGTTGACGACTTGGTAGTAAGTGTTGATGACTACGAGGGTGCTTTGCAACTTTACTTTGAAACTTGCGAGATTTTGGGGCGAATATCGATGAATGTTCGCAAATTGAAGTCAAACTCTGTACAAATATGACGAATTTCTCGGGAAAAAGCTACTTTATCAATGAAGCAAAAAGTTTTGGGAGTCATTTGGCAGACGGAGGCTGATGAGCTTAGCGTTGATCTTAGCCGTATTCTTGGTTCGAGGTCTCAGAATCTAACGAAACGAATATTGTTACAAACTATTGCGGCTATTTATGACCTTCTTGGCATTTTAACGCCCTACGTAACTAAATTAAAGTTATTATTCCAAGAAATCTGGCGGCAGAAGCTGCGATGGGATAAACCTCTTCCATCTATTATGATAGCAGAATGGAATAAGCATGTAGCAGATCTTGATAGCTTAACGGAATTTACCTTGCCACGATGTGTTTTCAATCAGCAAAATCGATCAACGGAGGAGATTCACATTTTTGCAGACGCTTGCCCAAAGGCTTATGGAGCAATGGCTTTCATACGAAGTGTCTATCGTGATGGTTCAATTAGAACTGAACTCTTATCTTCAAAAGGACGTATTGCACCGATTCGAAGTAAAAATTCGAAAGAACACCAAAGATGGAGCTTGCTGCAGCATTAGTGGCTGCTAAATTGGCAGATTACCTAAACAATAATTTAAAGCTTTCTCGCCAGCAACGTTATTTTTGGACCGATTCAAAGATCGTTTTGTACTGGATTTGCAACAATAGTAGCAAGCATATTGCATTCATTGACAACAAGGTGAAAGAGATTCCTCATTTGACGGAAGTCGGTAGCTGGAAGCACTGTCCTGGCTCTGATAATCCACCCGACTTACTGACACGGGGTGTGTCTGCTAAGATATTACTCAATTCTTATAGTTGGCGCCACGGACTTGATTGGCTAAGTGCTGATGGGACTGAATGGCCCACTTAAGACGAAGAACTAGCGCAACCAAACAGCGAGTGCAGTTTGCTGACCTCTAGCAATATTCAGTCCGCATTAACAGAACAGCATGCAATTATGGATATTGGAAGTTTCAGTCAATATCGCAAGGTGATCCGGACTACCGCTTATGTGTTTCGTTTTATTGACAAATTGAAAGGAAACAAAAGTGGAAATAAGTATCTTACAGCGAATGAACTACAGAAAGCAGAATTATATTGGATTAAGGTAATTCAACACAACGCATTTAAAGAAGAAGTTACTGCGGTTAGCGGTAAAAATTCATGTTCAAAGCATTCCAGAATTTTGTCGCCTAACCCTTTTTTGGACGAAGATGAGGTTCTATGAGTAGGCAGTTGTTTAAACGAATCAGGAATTGAATTTAACGAGAAATTTCCTATCATCTTGCCGAATAAATCTCGCTTTATAGTTTTACTGATTTCCTATATCCATGAGCGAGTTTTACATCGTGGAACTAGTATTGTGCTCGTCCAATTACGTAAACGTTTTTGGATAATTAAAGCTCGACAGGCGATAAAAACGATTGTTAACAAATGTAGTGTATGCAAACGGCTCAAGGGAAAAGCTGCTGTTCAGCCGTTTGCTCCTCTACATAGAGAAAGGCTCCAGCTGTCGCGTCCCTTTGAAACAGTTGGAATTGACTTTGCGGAACCTCTATATGTTCGGATTGCATCTGAAGGCTCTACAACACGAAAAGTATATATTTTACTCATTACGTGTGCTGTTGTATGCGCAGTACATCTAGAGTTGGTTTTGGATCTTAAGACCGAGTCCTGCATAGTAGCACTTAGGCGTTTCTGTAGTCGTCGCGGTCTTATTCTGTCCGATAATGCAAAAACATTTAAACGTGCCGCGCTAGAATTTCGAGAATTGCAGATCGTTTTTCAATCAGAAGACTTCCAGAACTTCTTATTAAATAACAATATAGCCTGGAAATTTAATGTCGAACGAGAACCATGGTGGGGCGGTTTTCGGGAACGGCTAGTGAAAATCACAAAGGATCTTCTTAAGGTTTCAATTCAACGTGCTACGGTTTCATTCGATCAATTAAGCACTTATTTAGCAGAGGTGGAATATATTATCAATGTTCGGCCTCTTACTTATGTAAGCAGTGATTGCAACGACCTATCTCCGCTCACGCCGGCCAATTTTCTTTTTGATTTGTTTCCATCTGGTGATATTAGGGCTAAATGGTAGTCAAGATTTTGCATTGCAAATTACTTCTTTGAACGTTTTAAAACGGAATACGTTCAGTCGCTACAATCGGCACACCATACCGCTACAGCATTTTCACGGCAGCTTGATTTTGGTGATTTGGTTTTTGTTCATGATGCGTCAACACCTCGACTTTTCTGGAAGCTGGCGAGAATTACAAAGACTTTTCCTGGAAGGAGCAACCAGGTTCGAGCGTGCGAGGTACAATTGGGCAATGGAATTGTACTGAAGCGGCCTATACAACACTTATTACCGTTGGAGATAAAATAGAATGCCAGGCGGAGGATGTGAAAAATATACCAACACAGGCAAATACTTTTATGGCTACTGCTGAGTTGCGCATTGGTAATCTCTTGTACAGTCAGTCGGAACAATAACGTTGATATAATTAGAGTAGACTTTGAGAAACCAAAGAATAAGAAATAATCTGTGTAAAATTCTTTCAAGATAAAATAAATACATTTTAGTTTTAAAGTATCCGCGGTGTTAATGATTAACAGTATCTTTGAGAGGATCCGCGGCGAAAATACTGCAAACCATCCCGATGGACAATATATCTCGTTATTGCAATCTGGCAAGTGCTTTAGATATGCGATACGGCGAAGACCACTTAATGGAAGTTCATCGTTCGCAGCTCAGGATACGCGAACAAAAACCGAGAGAGATCTTGCAACCGCTTGCTCAGGACATCGAGCGTTTAACACGTCTGTCCTATCCTGCTTTAGATCCAGAACATCGGGACAAGACAGCGAAGGATGCTTTCATCCAGGCAGCTCGTGATAAAGTGCTCCAACAAGCACTTCCATTGGCAAACAATCGAACGCTGAAGGATACTTTGGCCTACGCTCTCACTAACGAATCGGTAAAGCGGGCATCACGTAGTAACGTTAGAGTGCGTGAATTGTACGAAGAGTGTGTATACCAAAGAGCCGAGGTCAGCCGAGACTCAACAACAAGCGGAGCTCCACAATATTGGAACTGTGGAGAAAAAGGAAACTTGAGGCGTGACTGCTGTAGGCAATTGAAGACAAGGTTTTGCGAAGGGTGTGCAGCGAGAAGGTGGCAAAGGAACGAGGTTGGTTCAGCAAACGTAGCCGTCTCTTCTTCAGAAGAGGCAAGAAACCAGTAAGAGCTAACCTCATGAGTTGGAGGTTGGCTCGTGGAATTGTTCACCCCAGAATCATCTCTAGACTCTATCGACACGAGAACGACTTAAGTCTGCAAGGAAAAATCGAAAGCAAGCCTTGCAATATCACCATTGATACCGGAGCAATGAAGTCGATTTTGCGGATGGATTTGGTGGAAGCATGGAGACTGGATAGCGTTGGGCGATATGTACTTCTTACAGCAACAGGCGAATCTGCACTAGCTCACGGAGAAATAACTCGTCAAATACAGCTCGGTGATTTGGTGTTCCAGCATCGGTTCCTTGTGGCAGACATTACTGACAAATGTCTACTTGGGATAGACTTCTTAGGCCCTCATGGTTTCAGCCTAGATTAAGGAGAAAGAGTTATCAAATGAAAACACGTAGAAATACCGTTGGTGGGTACCAGGAAAAGAAACGACCGGCTGACAATCGTCGCCTGCAAAAGCACTAAAGTACCAAAATCGTCGGAAAACATAATCTGGACCACATTGGATGATGATCCTGGGGGTCACTAATGCTTCATCGTGGAGCCACCATCAGCATTATGGTAGCAAAAAGCCAGTCAGCAGCTTTATGGTAGCAAAAAGGCAGTCAGCAGCCTTATGGTAGCAAAAAGCCTAACCACAGCTACGGAGGGGAATAATATTCCTGTTAGGGTGCTGAATTTAGCGGAGCAGGGAAAAAAGCTGAAGAAAAGAGAAGTAATCGCCAGCTGCCAACCAGTTTCTTCAATCACTTCTTTCGATACGGCAGAAATACTATCTGAACACAAAAAGATACCCAACAGCAAGATAGGAGAGCTAGCAAAGAACATGCTTCAGTCTTCAGAACTAAGCAACAAACAGTACCAATAAAAAGTCTAGCAAATTGAACGCTATGCTGATATTCTATCGATTCAAGATGACGATTACGGAAGGACAAGGTTGACTACCCATCGAATCAATACACGAAATGCATCACCGATTTGCCAGGCTCCCCGCCGCTAACCACTAGCCAAACAAGCTGAGGTCGCTGACATGATACAGAACATGCAACAACAAAAACTCATAGAGCCTTTGAATAGCCCTTGAAAATTTGCCTGTTGTCCTAATCAAAATGAAGGATGATAGTACACGGTTCTGTGTTGACTATCGACGATTGAATGATGTAACGAAAAAGGATAGCTACTTATTGCCGAGAATGGATGACATTATGGTTACTCTTACCAGTGCGAATTGGCTTTTAACGTTGGATTTGAAGAGCGAATACTGGCAGGTCGAAATAAGGAGAAGTGACCGTGAAAAAACAGCCTTTTCCGTGGGAACTGGGCTCTGGCAATTTGGCGTAATGCCGTTCGGACTCTGTAACGCTCCTGCGACATTTGAACGACTCATGGAGCGTGTACTGCTTGGACTTAGTTGAAAGACATGTTTGGTGTACCTGGATGACATCATTGTCATCGGCAGAACGTTCAAGGAACATCTGAAAAACCTAGAGGACGTATTCGAAAGGTTGCGAGCGGCTAACTTGAAGCTTAGTCTCAAAAAGTGGAACTTTTTCTGCAGTGGAACTTTTTCTACAGTAAAGTGAAATATCTTGGTCATGTGGTTTTTACTGGAAGAATGAAAACCGACCCTGCAAAAATTGAATCCATTAAAAATTGGCTAGTACCTAAGGATAAGCATCAGCTTCGGAGTTTTCTAGGATTGCCAACGTACTATCGTCGGATCGTGAAAGATTTTGCTCCCATCACCGAAAGCTTACACCAGCTGACAAAGCAAAATCAACCGTTTAGCTGGAGCCGCCAGTGCCAAGCAACATTTGAGAAGCTTAAACAGGAGCTATGTGAAGCACTGATGCTGGCATATCCTGAGCCGCAGAAAATTTTAATCGGGGACACCTATGCCAGTAATACAGGTATAGGTGCGGTGTTATCACAGCGAATTGACGGTCAGGAGCGGGTGATTGCTTATTTTAGCTGGGTGAACAAAAGGCTCGCACACAAGCTGCAGCGTGTACCGAGCCTGCTACTGCTGTTGCCTCGACTGTTGGTTCACTTCAGCCGTTTCTTCCTCCTGCACATGATCTTCCGGGATCTTTTATGGGACCTCCTGAACTTCTTCTGTCTCCTCGTGCCCCACCAGTCCCTCATCTCGACGTATCTGCTAGGAACGCTGATGCTGCTTGTGTTGCCTCATCTATTGCTTCTTTGCAATCGAGTCTACCTACATCTCTATTACATGTTGCTGTTAACGACTCCGCTGATGATCTTGCTGTGCATGTAGTCGCGCCTCCTCTCCAAATTTTTGTATCGCGATTTGCTTCTGATACTTTTGTGGCTTCAGTCGAACGCTACATCTGCAAGAAGCTTGGCTTCACTCCTCATATTTAAGATTGCATCAGATTTACGAAAGATGGCCAGCCTAGAAGATATGTGGCTTCTTTCATAATAACATTGCCTGCCAACCTCGATATTGTCGCTGACTCCAAATTTCGGCCTCCAAGTACGTTAGTCAAAATTTTTGAAAACCGAAAAATTTTCGATCATCAAACAACCGGAGAGCTCGAACCTAGTTCTGAAGCGTAAACAATTATCTCTGTATTATGAAAATGTTCGTGGCATGAGGACCAAACTTGAAGACTTTAAAACTGCAGCTATTCTTGAAATTGATCACCTGATTTGCTTGTCGGAAACTTGGCTGACTGACGACATTTTTAGCTCCGAGTTCTTCCCTGCATACAATGTTTACCGTTGTGATCGCAATCGTTTGGTATCTAATAAGGCTGATAGTGGTGGCGTGCTTATTGCTGTGCTAAGGGCTCTCAGCAGTAAACTTTGCGCTGATTTTATCCCTAGTCCACCTGTTGAATGTGTTGCTGTTTCCATCTCTTTCTCACCTACATCCTCTTTGTTTGTTGCGTCCTTTTATATTCCCTGTAACTTGTCCTTCTCGACTTATGATAAGTTCTTTTCTGAACTTTCCACTTACCTTAATAGCAACTATCCCTCGTCCTCAATCATTATCTGTGGTGACTTTAATATGCCTTCTGTTCAATGGGACTCTTTTTTTCTTCGTATAATGTCCACCAACAACCTTTTTATTGCCTTATCTTCTTTTCTTTCTTCCTGTTCTCTTTCTCAATTTAACTGTGTCCCTTATGCTAATAACAAGATCCTTGACCTCATCCTTTCTTATGTTGAGTCCTCTTCGATTTCTCTATCGTCTGTTTCAATACGCTACACGCACCCTGATCCCCATCATCCTTCCGTTTCAAATAATTTGTCTGTTAGCTTTTCGAATCGTATTAAATCATCCACTCCGCGTCGGTTTAACTTTAAAAAACTCTAGCGCATCTGAACCGCTAGAAACACTAATGTTCGAAGAACAGTAGAAGAATCGTGCAGGTTTTGAGTGCATATTCCACCACATGTGCTGCTTATTACGGCCAAACTGTTTCAAATGCCACGTTTTACTTTCGTCTTAAGAATGCATTATAACTCATATGGTGCAAGGTTTCAGATATTACCACTGGCATGAATTTCAACGTTTATGAGAGCAAAACACGGGTTAATTATATTCGTTATCAGTTGCTTATTTCACATAATTTTGAAAGCAGCATCTCATATAACATCAATGAAGAAAATGCTCAGTGCCTGCAGCACTGTAACTGAAGTTGGTGTTTGGGGCTGCGATCCGAAAAATTTGCAGAACTTTGCGAATTGTAACATCGGTTATTTATTTTCATTGTAAATGTTTCCGGTATGTATACTAACTGTAAGCATTTATTGATACAAAAGTAGCACAACCGACTCGTGCTGGCAACCTTTCGCCAGTATCAAATCCAAGAATATATCAAATCTGCTTCACGTTGTTTAATTACATTCGAAGTTATAGGAGTATAAAGAAATTTAGGGTTACCTGCAGCGAGTTTTTTCAAATGATCGAAAGCTTAATATTTGCTGTTTATTGTCACTACAATATCATTACCATTTGAAAATTCTACGATAAAACCGCTTAATAAAGATATTGCAATTAAACACAAAACCAACAATAGCTGGCAACCCTATCGTGTCTTTTCAACCAAATTTGGCCTGAATAATGTTTATGACAGGTTTCATTAATTGTATGAAATTCGTATTGATTTCATGACTGCACTGGAAGTTATAGTACAAAAAGTTTTATTTTCCTGAGCGAATTTTCAAAACCAAAGACACAAAAATTACCATAGCAGGTAGCACCAATCAAATTTTTCAACCAAATTTCCACCAAACAGAGATTAGAGTTAGGTTTAGCTTCTGTGTCAATTTCATGAAAATCTGGTAACTTATTCACATTTCATAGGGCAAAAAGCAGTTTTTTTTCTTTGTAATTTTTCAAGATGGCACCACTGGCACAGAGTTGCCCACAATTCAAAATCGCTTCTATCAAATCTGGTCTTACTTAAGTCCAATGCATTCTGTAAATTTTAGCTGTATCTGATTATTGGTTCGTGAGTTTCCGTGAACAGAAGTTTTTGATGCTAAAAATATAGGTTAACTGGGAGAGGGTTACCGTTCTTGTCCGACATGAAATTTCCAAAGTTTTATTTTGAACGTGTAGATAAAACATAAGATTTATATACAGATTGGTTTTATTGTAAGAAACGGACAGTTTTTTGAATATTCGATGGTTTGAATGTTTTTACTTCCAAATTTTTTTTTTCAAAATGAAGACACCAAAATTATCATAGCTGGCAGCTCCAATCGAATTTTTCGACCAAATTTCTACCAAACGTGGCTTAAAGTAAGGTCCAGCAATTGTGTAAGTTTCGTCAAAATCGAACGATTCAATCAGAATTTATAGGGCTAAAAACAGTTATCTTTTTTAGTGGTTTTTCAAGATGGCACCACTGGCACAGAATTGCCCGCATTTCAAAATCACTTCTATCAGACCTGGTCCTATTTAAGGTCAATACATGCTGTGAATTTCAAATAATTCTGCCCATCGGATCGTGAGTTTCCGTGAACAGAAGTTTTTGATGCTAAAAATATAGGTAAATTGGGCAAGGGTTGCCAGGCGTGCCCGTTATACCATATCTTTTTTTTTTTTTGGTTATGTAAACAAAGCACAAGATTTACATATGAAAGGCTTATTTTTGAAGAAACTGCATTTTTTCAAGAGAGACGATGATTTGGAGGTTTTCACTTTCAGTGCCTGCCCTAGCTACAGGGTTGCCAGCACGCTCATTAAAAGCCACATAAATCTACAAGTAAATAATATCAATATGTCCTGAAAATTTGGTAATGATTGAATAGCTCTGTCAAAAGTTATCGAAATTTAAAAATTTTCAAATTTTCCCGTCCTCTTTTTAGGCACCCAGCGCACACATAGGGTTAAAATATTCCAAAGCATTATCCGATTCATATGTAAAACACGTTAAAAATTTATTTTATTAACTTTATTTGTGCGAAAATCATTTGTGCACGAAATAATAGGTATATTAAAAATATCACTTAAATGCCCGCCAGCGCGAAAATGTTTACAATAACTGACATTTAAAGAGACCTGGACCTATTCTGCATATACACCAATGTATCCTGAAAGTTTCAGCTCAATCGAATGGCGCTTTCCCGAGATTATCTCACTGAAATTTTTTGTACATATATATATATATATATAAAGAAATATGAATTTTTGGCCGAATCGATTTTAATACTAATGTTCTTCGAACATTAGTAAAAACTCTAGCGCACCTGAACCGCTAGAAACACTAATGTTCGAAGAACAGTAGAAGAATCGTGCAGGTTTTGAGTGCATATTCCACCACATTACGACATTACGACTTATTACGACCAAACTGTTTCAAATGACACGTTTTACTTTGGTCGTATATGGTGGGAGGTTTCAGATATTACCACTGGCATGAATTTCAACGTTTATGAGAGCAAAACACGGGTTAATTATATTCGTTATCAGTTGCTTATTTCACATAATTTTGAAAGCAGCATCTCATATAACATCAATGAAGAAAATGCTCAGTGCCTGCAGCACTGTAACTGAAGTTGGTGTTTGGGGCTGCGATCCCAAAAATTTGCAGAACTTTGCGAATTGCAACATTGATTATTTATTTTAATTGTAAATGTTTCCGATATGAATACTAACGGTAAGCGTTTATTGATACAAAAGTAGCACAACCGACTCGTGCTGACAACCTTCTGCCAGTATCAAAGCCAAGAATATATCACATCTGCTTCACGTTGTTATATTACATTCGAAGTTAAAAGAGTCTAAAGAAATTTAGAGTTACCAGCAGCGAGTTTTTTCAAATAATCAAAAGCTTAATATTTGCTGTTTATTGTCACTACAATATCATTACCATTTGAAAATTCTACGATAAAACTGCTTAATAAAGATATTGCAATTAAACACAAAACCAACAATAGCTGGCAACCCTATCGTGGCTTTTCAACCAAATTTGGCCTGAATAATGTTTATGACAGGTTTCATTAATTGTATGAAATTCGTATTGATTTCATGACTGCACTGGAAGTTATAGAACAAATAGTTTTATTTTCCTGAGCGAATTTTCTAAACCAAAGACACAAAAATTACCATAGCTGGTAGCACCAATCAGATTTTTCAACGAAATTTCCACCAAACAGAGATTAGAGTTAGGTTTAGCTACTGTGCCAATTTCATGAAAATCTGGTAATTAATTCACATTTCATAGGGCAAAAAGCATTTTTTTTCTTGGTAATTTTTCAAGATGGCACCACTGGCACATAGTTGCCCACAATTCAAAATCGCTTCTATCAAATCTGGTCTTACTTAAGTCCAATGCATTCTGTAAATTTTAGCTGTATCTGATTATTGGTTCGTGAGTTTCCGTGAACAGAAGTTTTTGATGGTAAAAATATAGGTTAACTGGGAGAGGGTTACCGTTCTGGTCCGACATGAAATTTTCAAAGTTTTATTTTGAACGTGTAGATAAAACATAAGATTTATATACATATTGGTTTTATTGTAAGAAACGGACATTTTTTTGAATATTCGATGGTTTGAATGTTTTCACTTCCAAATTTTTTTTTTTCAAAATGAAGACACCAAAATTATCATAGCTGGCAGCTCCAATCGAATTTTGCGACCAAATTTCTACCAAACGTGGTTTGAAGTAAGGTCCAGCAACTGTGTGAGTTTCGTCAAAATCGAACGATTCAATCAGAATTAATAGGGCTAAAAATTGTTATCTTTTTTAGTGGTTTTTCAAGATGGCACCACTGGCACAAAATCGCCCGCATTCCAAAATCACTTCTATCAGACCTGGTCCTATTTAAGACTAATACATTCTGCAAATTTCAATCAATTCTGCTCATCGGATCGTGAGTTTCCGTGAACAGAAGTTTTTGATGCTTAAAATATAGGTAAATTGGGCAAGGGTTACCAGGCGTGCCCGTTATACCATATCTTTTTTTTTTTTTGGTTATGTAAAACAAGCACAAGATATACATATGAGTGGCTTTTTTTTGAAGAAACGGCATTTTTTCAAGAGAGACGATGATTTGGAGGTTTTCACTTTCAGTGTCTGCCCTAGCTACAGGGTTGCCAGCACGCTCATAAAAAGCTACATAAATCTACAACTAAATAATGCTAACACGTTCTGAATGATTTGTAATGATTGAATAGCTCTGTCAAAAGTTATCGCAATTTAAAAATTTTCAAATTTTCCCGTCCTCTTTTTAGGCACCCAGCGCACACATAGGGTTAAAAAATTCCAAAGCATTATCCGATTCATATGTAGAACACGTTAGAAATTTATTTCGTTAACTTTATTTTTGCGAAAATTATTTGTGCACGAAATAATAGGTATATTAAAAATATCACTTAAATGGCCGCCGGCACCAAAAGGTTAACAATAACTGACATTTAAAGAGACCTGGACCTATTCTGCATATACACCAATGTATCCTGAAAGTTTCAGCTCAATCGGATGGCGCGTTCCCGAGATTATCTCACTGAAATTTTTTGATGATATATATATATATATATATATATATAGAAATATGATTTTTTGGCCGAATCGATTTTAATACTAATGTTCTTCGAACATTAGTAAAAAACTAATTTTGACTGCTTGTCTTATGATTTGAATTCAATTAATTGGTTTGATTGCTTCCGTGGTCTCGATATTGACTCTGCTGTATCCAAATTTTACGGTATTCTTACTGAGTTGATCTCGTCGTATACTCCTGTCTTCAGTTCTCGTCGCTCCCGTGACCCCCCTTGGTTTACTGCGAGGGTAAAGTGTGCTCTTAGAGATAAAAATTCAGCGCGTTTGAAATTCTTGATTTCTCGGTCGGGTGAAGATTATGCTATCTTCTCCCGTTTACGTTCCTCTGCCAAGAAAGAAATTAGAGTAGCACTACTCAACTATTCTTTGTCTGTTGAATCTTCTTTAAACTCGAACAACCCTAAATTTTTCTGGTCTTTTGTTCGCTCCTTAAAAGCTTCCTCCTCTCTTCCTGGCTCCTTAGTGTTCAATGCCTTTACTGCTTCCAACCCTCCTGACATCTGCAATCTCTTTGCTTCATTTTTTTCTTCTGTTTACACTATTCCATTGATTCCTGCTACTGACTGTTTCTCCTTTGATTTCCCTGCTTGCCTCTCCTCAGTCGTAACTAACCCAGTAGAGGTTGAATTGCTTTTGTCCTCTCTTGACTCAAACTGTTCCCCGGGCCCGGATGGAATTCCCAATTTCTTTGTAAAAAATCTTGCTTCTTCACTTTGCGTCCCTTTAGCAATCTTATTCAATGTCAGTCTCTGTGCTGGTCAATTTCCATCCTCTTGGAAGCTCTTTTACATTCTTCCTATTTTCAAATCGGGTGATCGGAACCTTGCCTCTAACTTTCGCCCTATCTCCATTCTTCCTTGCCTTTCCAAAATTTTGGAACGCCTTGTTTTGCAATCGTATCTATGATTCCCTCTTTTGTGTCTTTGCAGCGGCACAACATGGTTTTGTAAAAGGCCGGAGCACCTCTACGAACCTTCTTGAGTTTGCTCATGTAGTCGCTTCTGCAATTGACAGCAATAATCAAGTTGATGTCATTTATACTGATTTTGCCAAAGCTTTTGACACTGTCAATCATAAGCTGCTTCTTATCAAACTGAAGCATTATGGCATTCGTGAACCTTTGTTTTCCTGGATCTCTTCATTTTTAACTGATCGCACTTGTATTGTCTCCCTCGTTTGCTTCTCGCCCTCACCTTTCTCCCCTTCTTCTGGTATTCCTCAAGGTTCCATCTTAGAACCACTTTTGTTCAATCTATTTATCAATGACCTGCCCATGGTTTTTAAGTCTTCATGTCTTCTATATGCAGATGATTTTAAAATCTTCCGAGTAATCAAAAATACTGATGACTCTCTCCTTCTTCAGGATGATTTGCATGTACTCTCTGGTTGGTGTAACATTAACTGTTTGTCCCTTAATGTTTCCAAGTGTTTTGCTATATCTTTTTCCCCATAAGCTTGACACTCATGTCTTTCCTTATGCTATTGATGGCACTTTCGTTTCTTGTGTCGATCATTTCTCAAACTGAAATTTGACGTTCATGTCCTTACTATCGCTTAGAAAGCTTCTCGAATAGCTGGCTTCGTGGTTCATTCCTGCAACAATTCATTAAGTATTTCTACTTGTGTCCACCTGTTTATTACCCTAGTCCGTTCTGTACTTGAATACTGCAGTCAAGTGTGGTGTCCCCGTTTCCAAAACCTCGCTGACGCTGTTGAATCAGTTCAGTGCAGGTTTACACGTACTTTACTTTTTAAATATAATCTGCCGTATTTACCTTATAGTGAGCGTCTATCTCTTCTCAACATTCCTCTCCTTGAGCAGCGCAGAGTTTACTTGGATGAGTGTTTCCTGTTCAAAATCTGACGCGGCTACCTTTCTTCCTCATTAGCAATTTTGTTCATTGAGCGGGACTCCGTAAGGCCAATCAGGTCCTCTATTTTATTTGAAGTGCCGTATGCTCGTACTGACACTTTCTTCTACTCTCCCGTTTTGCGACTCATACGCACTCACAATAGTCTTCAACTTGGTCCTCTTCCACAATCTATTGCAATTTTCAAAAATATGGTTCGTAGTAAAATTTGCGATCCTATTTAATTAGTTTTATTTGATGTTCTTGTTAATAATGGATTCTTTCTTTTTCTTTTTTGCTCTACTTAATTTAACTTTATTATTTATTACTTGAATTTTTTGTATTACTAATCCTAATGTTTTTGTATCACTAAATACTAATGTTCGAAGAACATTAGTATTAAACTCGTTTCGCCGAAAATTCATATTTCTTTATATATATATATATATATATATATATATATATATATATATATATATATATATATATATATATATATATATATATATATATATATATATATATATATATATATATATATATATATATGTATATATATATATATATATATATATATATATATATATATATATATATATATATATATAAGCAAAATGATTTTCCGAGATAATCTCTGGAGTGGCCGATTCGATGAAGCTGAAATTTTCGGAGAGCGTAGATACGTTTAGTAGTTAGGTCCACAATTTTCTCAAATTCAGATATCCTAAACCTTTTGGCGGCGCCGAGCGTTTTAGTGAATTTTCAGGTACTCCTATATTTCCACGCAGTGTACATTTTTGTAAAAAAAAAGTATTGGGAATGAAAACTAATTATGTTCTAAGCTTCTTTATGATAAAGAATTGAAATTTTTGAGCCGTGTGTGGGTGCTTAGTGCCTAAAAGTAGGCAAGGATTTTATTTCAAATTTTGATTTGTCATTACTTGTGATCAAAACATCCGATCATCGTGAAAATTGCAGAGCGTATTGATGTTGCTTAGCATATATTGATTTTCAAAGTTGTACGGGTAACTGTGTAGCTACGGCAGGCTCCTGAAAAAAATCCTTCAAATCATTGACCCTCCTCAAAAATTTTTGATTTTTGACAAAAATTTCAAATCATTGGTAAATCTTGACCTTTGTCCATCATGTCAAATTGAAATGTTGAAAGTTCAGGTTTGCACAAGAACGGCAACCCATCACCATATTACCTCTATTTTCAGCACTCGAAAGTTCTGTTCACGAGAACTGACGACCAGATTATCTGATCATAGTGAAATTCACAGAACATGTTGGTATTAGCTAGGACCAGATATGATAGAAGTGATTTTGAAATGCGGGCAACCCTGTGGCAGTGGTACCATCTTGAAAAATCACTGAGAAAAAAATTAGCTTTTCGGCCTATAACTTCCGATTCAGCCATCAGATTTTAACAAAGCTCACACAATACTTGAATCTTACTCTATATAAGATTTGGTGAAAATTTGGTAGAAAAATTAGAAGAGGGCTGCCAGCTATGGTGATTTTTGTCTCATAAATCTTGCAAATTTGCTCAGCAAAATAAAGCTTTTTTCCTTATAGCTTTCGGTCCAGTGCAGAAATCAAAACGAAGTTCATGCAGTAATTGGACCTTAATATGGAGTAAATGTCGAAGGAATTTCGTACCAAAATCATGAAAGGACCACCAGCTATGACCATTTTTGTAATTTTGATGAATTTCTTTACTGAGCGATTATGTCATTAGATTTGCAAATCGGAATAATCCTGCAATGAAAATTAACAACAAATATAAACGCTTTAAAAATTTGAAAAGTTTTGAGGGCGGCAACCCTAAAATTCTTTTCACCCGTAAAGCTTCCAACGCAGTGATTCAGTCGAAACGAAATTTACTGGTTGGGTTTAACTTAACGTGAAGCAGATTTGTTATATATATTTTGCTCTGCTGCTGACACAGGGTAACAAGCATTAGCCATTTTCGTAAATATTGCACTAACAGATGCTCGAAATTACATACTCATAAGCAAAGCAGTTGCGATAAAAATAAGAACCCATTTTTAAATTTTCCAAGTTTTGAACATTTTTTGGATGGCAGCCTCAAACAACGTTTAACCGCTGAAACTTTCAATGAAATCCCCCGATTAGAACAAAACTCAAAGGATAAGTTGATTTAAGTATAAGCTTGTTATGGTAAACTTATTGCTGCTTTGTTGGGCAAGTGTTGCCAGCACTGAACATTTTCATCATTTGTATTATAGTTTGTTGGTTGAGATAAGGAATGGATGATATGATTCTACAAAAAAGTGTATAACGTCTTTCCAAATTTGTTGGTCACTCAAAGACAATTTCTTCGAAAATTAGTTTTCTAGCGGTTCTGATGCGCTAGAGTTTTTTTTAATGTTTACTAATGTTCGAAGAAAAATAGTATTAAACTCGTTTCGCTGAAAATTCATATTTCTTTATATATATATATATATATATATATATATATTTATATATATATATATATATATATATATATATATATTTATATATATATATATATATATATATATATATATATATATATATATATATATATATATATATATATATATATATATATATATATATATATATATATATATATATATATATATATATATATGTATATATATATATATATATATATATATGTATATATATATATATATATATATATATATATATATATATATATATATATATATATATATATATATATATATATACATATATATATATATATATATATATATATATAAGCAAAATGATTTTCCGAGATAATCTCTGGAGTGGCCGATCCGATTGAGCTGAAATTTTCGGAGAACGTAGATGTATATATAAGGTAGGTCCATCAAATTCAGATATCCTTAACCTTTTGGCGGCGGCGAGCGTTTTAGGGAATTTTGAGGAACTCCTATATTTCCAAGCAGTATAAATTTTTGCTAAAGAAAAGTATTGGAAATGAAAACTTATTATGTTCTAAGCTTGTCTAGGATAAAGAATTGGAAAGTTTGATCCTTGTGCGGGTGCAGGGTGCCTTAAAGTAGGCAAGGAATTTTTTTCAAATTTTGATTTGTCATTACTTGTAAGAAAAACAATGGATCATCGTGAAAATTATAGAGCGTATTTATGTTGACTAAAATTTGGCATATAGAGATTTTCAGCATAAAGCGAGTAACCATGTAGCTGTGGCAGGCTCCTGAAAAAAAATCTTTCAAATCATTGACCTTCCTAAAAAATTTTTGATTTTTGACAAAAATTTCAAATCTTTGATCAATTTTATTTTTTTCCCTTCATCTTAAGATAAAATTTTCAACATTCCTATTTGCATATGAACGGCAACCCATCACCAAATTACCTCTATTTTCAGCACTCGAAAGTTCTGTTCACGAGAACTGACGACCGGATAATCCGATCATTATGAAAAATACAGGACATGTTGGTGTTAACTAGGACCAGGTCTGATAGAATTGATTTTGAAATGCGGGCAACCCTGTGGCAGTGGTACGATCTTGAAAAATAACTGAGAAAAAAAACACCTGTTTGGCCTATAACTTCCGATTCAGCCATCAGATATTAACACCGTACTTGGATGTTACTCTATGTAACATTTGGTAAAAATTTGGTTGAAAATAGTATAGGGCTGGCAGCTGTGGTGATTTTTGCCTCATAAATCTTGCAAATTTGCTCAGCAAAATAAAGCTTTTTTCCCTTTAACTTCCGGTCCAGTGTAGAAATCAAAACGAAGTTCATGCAGTAAATGGGCCTTAATGTAGACCAAACGTCGTAGGAATTTCGTACAAAAATCATGACAGGGCTGCCAGCTATGACCATTTTTGTAATTTATTTGGAATCTCTTTACCATTAGATTTGCATTAGATTTGCAATTGGGAATGATCCTGCAATGAAAATTAACAACAAATATTAACGTTTTAAAAATTTGAAAAGTTTTGAGGGTGGTAACCCTTAAATTCTTTTCACCCGTATACCTTCCAGCGCAGTGATTCAATCGAAACGAAATTTACTGATTGGGTTTAACTTAACGTGAAGCAGATTTGGTACATTTTTTGTTTTGCTGCTGACACATGGTAACCAGCATTAGCCATTTTTGTAAATATTGCACCAACAGATGCTTTAAATTACATACTCATATGCAAAGCATTTGCGATAAAAATAAGAAACCAATTTTTAAATTTACCGAGTTTTGAACATTTTTCGGATGGCAGCCTCAAACAACGTATAACCGCTGAAACTTTCGATGAAATCCTCGGATGAGAACGAAATTCAAAGGATGGGTTGATTTACGTATGAGCTTGTTAAGGTAAACTTATTGCTGCTTCATTGGAAAAGTATTGCCAGCACTGAACATTTTCATCATTTGTGTTATAGTTGATTTTTGTTGCTTGGGATAAGGAATGGTTGTACAAAAAAGTGTATTACGTCTTCCCACATTTTTTTGTCACTCATAGACAATTTCTTCGAAAATTAGTTTTCTAGCGGTTCTGATGCGCAAGACTTTTTATATATAGTTATATATTTTTCTGATTAGTTTAATTTTTCTATTTTCTTTATTTTCTTTTTATAAATTTTTTCAACTTAATTTTACTTTATTGAATTAACACTTTAAATATTTGTTTTTTTTTACATACTTATATTTATATTTACTCCTTTAGTTACTATTTTTTATTAGGTCGATTTTATTACAGAACTGGTCATTCGTGTTTGTAATGGATTTTTTTTCTTATACTTACTTTACTTAATTTTTTATTTTTAGTTTTTATTAATTTATTTTATTATAACTTTATTTATTTTGTATACTTATCTATATATTATCATTTAGTTCTTGTTATTTTATTTTGTTCATGGTATCCAATCAGTAATTGGGCAGTCTTGTCTGTTGTATTGAATACGTACCAAATAAATAAAATTGCAAATTGCAAATTGCAAAGCCAGAGTGAAACTACTGTGTCACCCGAAGAGAGCTGTTGGCAATAGTTGAGGCCACTAAGCATTTCAAATACCTGTACGGCCAAAGCTTCGTATTGAGGACTGATCACGCCGCTCTGAGATGGTTGCTCAACTTTAAGAGCCCCGAAGGATAAGTGGCATGATGGATTGAAAGGTTGCAAACATACAACTTTAAAATAGTCCATCGAAAAGGTAGCATGCACGGAAATGCTGATGCCCTCTCTAGACGTCCATGTAAGCCAGAATGCAAGCATTGTCATCGGTTAGAAGAAAAGGTAGTCAATGCCAAGGAAAAGTGGATATCCGTTTCACCAGCAAGATGATGGTCGCAAAACTGGCGGATGGAGATCTACGAGAAATCATAGCTTGGAAGGAGTCTGAACATCGGCCTGAATGGCAAAGCATACCGAGTCGAAGTCCTACGCTTAAGAGCTACTAGGCACAATGGAACTCTCTGCATCTGGATGGAGGCCTACTGAAAAGAAAATGAGAAACTGCGGATGGGTCAGCGCATCGAATGCAGGTTGTACATCCTTGGAGCAAAGTAGAGGATGTTTTGTAAGAAATACACGAGGGAACATCAGGAGGCCACCTGGGCAGAAACAAAACACTTAATAAAATAACAGATCGATTTTAATGGGTATATGCGCGGGAAGATGTGAAGGACTGGTGTAGGTAATGTGCAGCGTGTGCATCTGCGAAGGGATCCAGGAGAAAACCTAGAGGTGAGCTGAAGAGCTAAAACGTAGGAAACCCTTTTGAAAGGATTGCCATCGAATTAGCAGGACCATTTCCAGTGTCAAAACCAAAAAATCACTACGTGCTGGTTGTATCCGACTTGTTCACTAAATGATCAGAAGTCTATGCTATTCCAAATCAGGAAGCATCTACAGTGGTGGAGCAAATGGGGATTAACTTGGTTAGTAGATACGGAGTCCCAAACGAGCTTCATTCCGATCAAGGTCGAAATTTCGTACCCCAAGTGTTTCCTGTTTTTTGCGAAGCCTTGGGCATAAAGAAGACGAGAACCACGCCACTTCACCCACAGTCCAATGAAATGGTCAAAAGGTTCAACAAAACCTTGATCGCGCACTTGGCCAAAGTGGTAGAAGACCATCAGCATGATTGGGATCGTCATATCCCATTCTTCTTGATGGCATACCGAACGGCGACGCATACTACAACTGGAGAATCGCCGTCACATGTCGTATTTGGACGAAATATTTGACTTCCAGATGATGTTGAATTCGCAATAGAACACAACAACGGACTACGTTTCAGAGCTGCAGCAACGTCTAGACTCCTTTCACGAGTCAGTAAGTAGCCACATAAACCTAAACACGGACCGGATGAAAACGCGATATGACCTGAAGGCCAACTCGGCTGAATTTCAAGAAAATGATGTAGTCTGGCTCTACAGCCCCTGCCGGCGAAAAAGCCTGAGCTCGAAGCTGCAGCCAAAATGGGAAGGACCATACCGCATCATTAAACGGCTCAATGATGTTGTCTTCCAAATACAGCAGCATCAAAAACACCGGCCAAAAATGAAGGTTGTTCACCAAGACTGAATTGATCCGTTCCATGGAAACAACACAATGGATGACGACGAATCTGTTCGGGACGAAAAGGTCTAAGGAAGGGTAGTGCTGCATGCACGCCGAACAAAATATGTTTCGACGTATAAGCGGCAAAAAGACCCATAAACATTAAAGTATCTATCTGATCATGTATTCCAAGAATAAAAACAATCTATAAATAGCTAATAAACAATCACAAACTACAGGAAAGACGCAGTCGAGCACTCAAGAAAGAAAAAGCGGAACATTGCCTGGCCCCAAATCATGAATCAGATCTCACGTGGTAACGGAAATTCCTAACAGTCTTTTCGAAGCCAATTTGAGAATCTTCGAGGGCCTAAGATACAGTACCATCTCACATGACAACAGAACATACCTTCACAACAGTCTATTCAAAGCCAGATCAAGAACCGTTGACACAATTCTAGAAAGGCCCAGATGTAGGCAATAATAATTTATCTTACCAGACACGAGTATAAATACCGCCGCGAGAGATGCTAGCAGTCAGTTAGTAGAGAGCGTATCCAACGAAAAGTCTGTTACTGTGAAAAGCGACACAGAAATTAAGTGCATCCGGGCGTGATTAATTAAAACGATCGATTGTGAAAGTTTAACGCGAAGTTGTAATAGTGCGATTGTTAACAGTGTTTATAATTAGTTGTGTGAATAAAAGAATAATTAGTGTTATAAAAGAAAACTGTTTTATTTCACGAATATGAAGAGTATCGAATCCACGAACGGTGTTTTAAGGCTAAACCACAAAAGTTGGTGCCAGAAATAAGGGATTATTTCACATTCGTGATTTAAAAAGTGACTTTAAGTGAAGTTGTGGACATTGAATTTGTTTGAAAAGTGAAAATTATAATGCGTGGACTAAATAAAATGTTAAAAAGTTTTGGACAGTGAACATTATAAATTGTGCGGACTGTTTCAATTTTGTGAGTGAACAAAAGTGAAACCGTAAGAAGTTGTGTAATTGAAGAACAATGTCGAAACTAGTGAACGAGTTGACAGTGGAAGAGTTGAGGGTGGAGTGCCACAAACGAGATCATTCCACAACTGGGAACAAGATGGCTTTACTGTCACGTCTCAAGGAGACTTTGAACACGGAAGGCAACGATCCGGAAACTTTTGAATTCTTGGACGCAGAAACAAGCCAAGAGTGTGTTCAGGAGGAACAGAGCAGCGAAGAGAAAAACCAACTGATGGATTTGCTGTTGAAGATGCGCCAGGACATCAGTCAAAAGTTCGAACAGCAGGCTGAAGAAAGTTAACAACAAGCCACAAACCTGGATCAGAAACTTGATCAGAAACTCGACAAACGAGCCACGGACATCAAGGAGCAACTGGAGCAGAAGCTTGACCAGCAAGCTCAGAAACTTGATCAAGAAGCCCAGAAGTTCGACCAGCGAGCCGTCGACATTAAAGTTCAGTTAGAAAACCATGCGAGGAAGAGTGGGGAGCAGCTGGTGGTAATCAGGCAACAGTTCCAACAGCAACTGGAGTCTCAGGTTTCAGAAGTTAAACCGCAATTAGAGAGTCGAGTAACGGAAGTGGAACAATAGTTCGACAAATAGTTGATTGGCATCGAAGAAGGAATGGACAAGATGAAATTGGATCTGCAACGCGTGAAAGCCGTAGGAATTGTGCCAGCTGAATCAAGTGTCATGAAGGCACTCAAAGCACAAATTTTTGTTGGGCAGACTTTTTGGACAGTTTACAAAAAACAGTTTGAAGCTGTTGCAAAAATTAACCGCTGGAACGATGAAGAAAGTGCAATCACACCAATGGTATCTTTGAGAAAATCCGCGGCGGAAATGCTGCAAACCATCCCGGTGAACTTTAAAGGAAGTTCATCGTTCGCAGCTCAGGACACGCGCACAGAAACCGGGAGAGACCTTGCAACAGCTGGCTCAGGACATCGAGCGTTTAACACGTCTGTCCTATTCTAATTAGATCCAAAACATCAGGACGAGACAGCGAAGGAAACTTTCATCTAAGCAGCTCGTAATAAAGCGCTCCAACAAGCACTTCCATTGGAAACAATCGAACGCTGAAGGATACTTTGGCCTACGCTCTTACTTACGAATCGGTAAAGCGGGCATCATGCAGTAACGTAAGAGTGCGTGAAGTGTACGAAGAGTGAGTTTGCCATAGAGCCGAGGTCAGCCAAGACTCAACGACAAGCGGAGCTCCACAATATTGGAGCTGTGGAGAAAAAGGGAACTTGAGTCGTGACTACCGAAGGAAATTAAAGACAAGGTTTTGCGAAGGGTGTGCAGCGAAAAGACGGCAAAGGAACGAGGCTGGTTCAGCAAACGTGGCCATCTCTTCTTCGGAAGAGGCAGGAAACCAGTAAGAGCCAACCTCAAGAGTTGGAGATTGGCTCGTGGAATTGTTGACCCCAGAATCATATCTAGGCTCTATTGACAAGAGAACGACTTAAGTCTGCAAGGAAAAATCGAAAGCAAGCCTTGCAATATCACCATTGATACCGGAGCAATGAAGTCAATTTTGCAGATGGATTTGGTGGAAGCATGGAGACTGAGTAACGTTGGGCGATATGTACTTCTTACAGGAACAGGCGAATCTGCACTAGCTCACGGAGAAATAACTCGTCAAATATAGCTCGGTGTTTTGGTGTTCCAGCATCGGTTTCTTGTGGAAAATATAACTGACAAATGTATTCTTGGGATGGACTTCCTGGGCCTTCATGGTTTCAGCCTGGATTTAGGAGAAAGAGCTATCAAATGGAAACACGTACAAATACCGTTGGTGGGACCAGGAAAGGACACGACCGGCTGAGAGTCGTCGCCTGCGAAAACACCAAAGTACCCAAATCGTCGGAAAACATCATCTGGGCCACATTGGATGGTGATCCTGGGGGTCACCAATGCTGCATCGTGGAGATAACGCAAAACCCAGCAGTCAGCAGCCTTATGGCAGCAAAAAGCATAATCACAGCTACGGAGGGGAATAATGTTCCTGTAAGGGTGCTGAATTTAGCGAAACAGGAAAAGAAGCTGAAGAAAGGAGAAGTAATCGACAGCTGCCAACCAGTTTCTTCAATCACTTCTTTGGATACGGCAAAAATACTATCTGAGCACAAAAAGATACCCAACAGAGAGATAAATGGACTAACAAAGAATATGCTACAGTCTTCGGAACTAAGCAATGAACAGTACCAACATGGAGTCCAGCTAATTGAACGCTATGCTGATATTCTATCGACTAAAGATAACGATTACGGGAGAACAAGGTTGAATACGCGTCGAATCGATACACGAAATGCATCACCGATTCGGCAGGTTCCCCGCCGCTTACCACTAGCCAAACAAGCTGAGGTCGCTCACATGATACAGAACATGCAAGAACAAGGAATCATAAAGCCTTCGAACGGCGTCTTTTGTCTTAGTCAAAAAGAAGGATGGTAGTACATGGTTCTGTGTTGACTATCGACGATTGAATGATGTAACGAAAAACGATAGCTACCCATTGCCGAGAATGGACGACATTACGGATACTCTAACCAGTGCAAATTGGTTTGTAACGTTGGATTTGAAGAGCGGATACTGGCAGGTTGAAATAAAGAGAAGTGACCGTGGAAAAACAGTCTTTTCCGTGGGAACTCGGCTCTGGCGATTTGGTGCAAAGCCGTTCGGACTCTGTAACGCTCCTGCGACCTTTGAACGACTCATGGAGCGTGTACTGCTTGGACTTAGTTGGAAGACATGTTTGGTGTACCTGAATAACATCATTGTCATCGGCAGAACGTTCAAGGAACATCTGAAAAACCTGGATGACGTATTCGAAAGGTTGGGAGCGGCTTACTTGAAGCAAAGTCCAAAAAGTGCAACTTTTTTTGCAGCTAAGTGAAATACCTTGGTCATGTGGTTTTTACTGGAAGAATAAAAACCGACCCTGCAAAAATTGAATCCGTTAAAAATTGGCTAGTACCTAAAGGATTAGCATCAACTTCGGAGTTTTCTGGGATTGCCAACGCACTATCGCCGGTTCGTGAAGGATTTTGCTACCATCACCAAAAACTTACACCAGCAGACAGAGAAAAATCAACCGTTTAACTGGAGCCAACAGTGCCAAGCAGCATTTGAGAAGCTTAAACAGGAGCTATGTGAAGCACTGATGCTGGCATATCCTGAGCCGCAGAAAACTTTCATCGTAGACACCGATGCAAGTAATACAGGTATAGGTGCAGTGTTATTATAGTAAATTGACGGTCAGGAACGGGTGATTGCTTACTTTAGCCGGGTGCTATCAAAGCCAGAGTGAAACTACTGTGTCATCCGAAGAGAGCTGTTGGCAACAGTTGAGGCCACTAAGCATTTCAAATACCTGTACGGCCAAAGCTTCGTATTGAGGACTGATCACGCCACTCTGAGATGGTTGCTCAACTTTAAGAGCCCCGAAGGAAAAGTGGCATGATAGATTGAAAGGTAACAAACATACAACTTTAACATCAAAAAGGTAGCATGCACGAAAATGCTGATGCCCTCTCTAGACGTCCATGTAAGCCAGAATGCAAGCATTGTCATCGGTAAGAAGAAAAGGTAGTCGACGCCGAGGTAAAGTGGATATCCGTTTCACCAGCAAGAGGATGGTCGCAGTCGGAACTATTGGACGAGCAACTGGTGGATGGAGATCTACGAGAAGTCATAGCTTAGAAGGAGTCGCTAAAAAACTATTGGGCAATATGGAACTCCCTGCATCTTGATGGAGGCCTACTGAAAAGAAAATGGGAAACTGCGGATGGGTCAGCGCATCGAATGCAGGTGGTACTTCCTTGGAGCAAAGTAAAGGATGTTTTGTAAGAAATACACGAGGGAACATCAGGAGGCCACCTGGGCATAAACAAAACACTTCATAAAATAAGAGAACGATTTGATTGGGTACATGCGCGGGAAGATGTGGAGGACTGGTGTAGGTAATGTGCAGCCTGTGCATCTGTGAAGCGACCCAGGAGAAAACCTAGTGGTGAGCTGAAGACCTTAAACGTAGGAATCCCTTTCGAAAGGATTGCCATCGATTTAGCAGGACCATTGCCAGTGTCAAAACAAAAAAATCACTACGTGCTGGTTGTATCCGACTTATTCACTAAATATACAGAAGTCTTCGCTATTCCAAATCAATAAGCATCTTCAGTGATGGAGAAAAGCAGGGTTAACTTGGTTAGTAGATACGGAGTCCCAAACGAGCTTCATTCCGATCAAGGTCGAAATTTTGAATCCCAAGTGTTTCCTGTTTTTTGCGATGCCTTGGGCATAAAGAAGACGAGAACCACGCCTTTTCACCCATAGTCCGATGGAATGGTCAAAAGGTTCAACAAAACCTTGATCGCGCACTTGGCCAAAGTGGTAGAAGACCATCAGCATGATTGGGATCGTCATATCCCATTCTTCTTGATGGCATACCGAACGGCGACGCATACTACAACTGGAGAATCGCCGTCACATCGCCGTATTTGGATGAAATATTTGACTTCCGGCTGATGTTGAATTCGGAATACCACCAGAAGATCCGAAGACAGCAACGGACTAAGTTTCAGAGCTGCAGCAACGTCTAGATTCCATTCACAAGGAGCCACATAAACCTAAACACGGACCGGATGAAAACGTGATATGACCTGAAGGCAAACTCGGCTGTATTGGAAGAAAATGATGTAGTCTGGCTCTACAGCCCCTGCCGGCGAAAAAACCTGAGCTAAAAGCTGCAGCCAAAATGGCAAGGACCAAACCGCATCACTAAACGGCTCAATGATGTTGTCTACCAAATACAGCAGCATCAAAAATACCGGTCAAAAATGAAGGTTGTTCACTTAGACCGAATTACCCCGACGACGAATCTGACGACGACGAATCTGTTCAGGACAAACCGGTCTAAGGAAGGGTAGTGCTGCGTGTACGCCGAACAAAATATGTTTCGACGTGTCGGCGGCAGAAAGAGCCACAAACAATAAAGTATCTATCTGATCATGTATTCCAAGAATGAAAACAATCTATAAATAGCCAATCAACAATAACAATCTACAGAAAAGACGCAATCGAACCCTCAAGAAAGCAAAAGCGGAACATTGCTGGGCCCCAAATCATGAATCAGATCTCACGTGGTAACGGAAATTCCTAATAGTCTTTTCGAAGCCAGTTTGAGAATCTGCGAAAGCCTAAGTCACAGTACCATCTCACATGACAACAGAGCATACCTTCAGAACAATCTATTCCAAGCCAGATCAAGAACCGTCGACACAATTCTAGAAAGGCCCAGATGTAGGCAATAATAATTTATTTTACCAGACACGAGTATAAATACCGCCGCGAGAGATGCTAGCAGTCAGTTAGTAGAGAGCGTATACAACGAAAAGTCTGTTACTGTGAAAAGCAACACAGAAATTAAGTGTATCCGGGCGTGATTAATTAAAAACGATAGATTGTGAAAGTTTAAGGGGTTACATGGGTTTGGAATGATGAAAAAATCGATTTTTACTAATGTTCGAAGAAGAACATTAGTATTAAAATCACTTTGGCCAAAAATTCATATTTCTATATATATATATATATATATCATCAAAAAATTTCAGTGAAAAAATCTCAGGAACGCGCCATCCGATGGAACTGAAACTTGTAGGACACATTGGTGTATAGGCAGAATAGTGCCAGGTCTCAGAAAAAGTTAAAAATCTTTAACCCTTTGGCGCCGGCGGCCATTTTAGTGATATTTTTAATACACCTATTATTCCGTACACAATTAAGTTTTGCAAAAATAAAGTTAACAAAATAAATTTCGAACGTGTTTTATATGTGAATCAGATAATGTTTTGGAATTTTTTAACCCCATGTGTGCGCTGGGTGCCTAAAAAGAGAACGGAAAAAATTGAAAATTTTTAAATTGCGATAACTTTTGACAGAGCTTTTCATTCATTACCAAATTTTCAGAACATGTTAATATTATTTAGTTGTAAATTTGTGTAGCTTTTGATGAGCGTGCTGGCAACCCTGAAGCTAGGGCAAGCACTGAAAGTGAAAACCTCCAAATTATCGTCTCTCTTGAAAAATGCCGTTTTTTCACAAAAAAAGCCACTCATATGTAAATTTCGTACTTTTTTTACATAGAACAAAAAGAAAATTTGATATGGTATAACGGGCACGCCTGGTAACCCTTGCCCAATTTACCTATATTTTTAGCATCAAAAACTTCTGTTCACGGAAACTCACGATCCGATGAGCAGAATTAGTTGAAATTTGCAGACTGTATTGGTCTTAAACAGGACCAGGTCTGATAGAAGTAATTTTGAAATGCAAGCGATTCTGTGCCAGTGGTGCCATCTTGAAAAATCACTAAAAAAGATAACTGCTTTTAGCCCTATAAATTCTGATTGAATCGTTCGATTTTGACGAAATTCACACAGTAGCTGGAACTTACTTCAAGCCACGTTTGGTAGAAATTTGGTTGAAAAATTCGGTTGGAGCTGCCAGTTATGATAATTTTGGTGTCTTAAATTTGAAAAAATAAAAATTTGGAAGTGAAAACATTCAAATCATCGAATATCCTAAAAATGTCCGTTTCTTACAGTAAAACCAATCTGTATACAAATCTTATGCTTTATCTACACGTTCAAGGTAAAACTTTGGAAATTTCATGTCGGACAAGAACGGTAACTTTTTCCCAGTTAACCTATATTTTTAGCATCAAAAACTTCTGTTCACGGGAATTCACGAACCAATAATCAGATACCATTGAAATTTACAGAATGCATTGGACTTAAGTAGAACCAGGTCTGATAGAAGCGATTTTGAATTGTGGGCAACTCTGTGCCAGTGGTGCCATCTTGAAAAATTACAAAGAAAAAAAAACTGCTTTTTGCCCTATGAAATGTGAATTATTTACCAGATTTTCATGAAATTGACACAGTAGCTGAACCTTACTCTAATTTCTGTTTGGTAGAAATTTGGTTGAAAAATTTGATTGGTGCTGCCAGCTATGGTAATTTTTGTGTCTTTGGTATTGAAAATTCGCTCAGGAAAATAAAACTTTTTGCCCTATAACTTCCAGTGCAGTCATGGAATCAATACGAATTTCATACAACTAATGGAACCTATTATAAGCATTATTTAGGCCAAATTTTGTTGAAAAGCCTCGATAGGGTTGCCAGCTATTGTTGGTTTTGTGTTTGTTTGCAATCTCTTTATTAAGCGGTTTTATCGTAGAATTTTCAATTGGTAATGATATTGTAGTGACAATAAACAGCAAATATTAAGCTTTCCATTATTTGAAAAACTCGCTGCAGGTAATCCTAAATTTCTTTATACTCCTATAACTTCGAATGTAATATAACAACGTGAAGCAGATGTGATATATTTTTGGTTTTGATACTGGCGAAAGGTTGCCAGCACGAGTCGGTTGTGCTACTTTTGTATCAATAAATGCTTACAGTTAGTATTCATACCGGAAACATTTACAATGAAAATAAATAACCGATGTTTCAATTCCCTAAGTTCTGCAAATTTTTCGGATCGCAGCCCCAAACACCAACTTCAGTTACAGTGCTACAGGCACTGAGCATTTTCTTCATTGATGTTATATGAGATGCTGCTTTCAAAGTTTGGTGATATAAGCAACTGATAACGAATATAATTAACCCGTGTTTTGCTCTCATAAACGTTGAAATTCATGCCAGTGGTAATATCTGAAACCTTCTACCATATGAGTTATAATGCATTCTTGAGACCAAAGTAAAACGTGGCATTTGAAACAGTTTGGCCGTAATAAGCAGCTAGTGTGGTGGAATATGCACTCAAAACCTGCACGATTCTTCTACTGTTCTTCGAACATTAGTGTTTCTAGCGGTTCAGGTGCGCTAGAGTTTTTTTTTCTTTGTTTTTTCTTAAAGAACAACTCATCGAAAGTACTCTCTGAAAATTTGAAGTCGATCCGAGCTATATATTAGAAGGGAGAGCGATTTCCCCACTTTGATCTATCCCACCTGTGTAAGTAATATTTCTCATTTCACGCAACTTCTTTCACTTTCTTTTCTATCGAAGAGGGAAAATAATAATGGTAGGGTAATGAAATACTGAGTTTAGATATATTATTCTGTACAGGCTTTGGACATAACCAATGAAGAAGGGCAATTATTGTATGGGCCTGGTATCGATGATTCTATGTAAGTTAAAAAAAAAGTGGTTTTATTCTTACTTTAAACTTTAAACGCGTTTTTCTCGAAACGGTATATTTCAAGTCGGTGCCAACGATAACTCAAAAACTAATGCACCAATCTTAACCAAATTTCGCACACTTCTTTTAAATAGTATTTTCTTGTACTTGAACGAAGGATATTGTGTTTCGTTATTTGGAATTTAATACACATGGCATTATTTATTGAATTTTTGGGTCAAAAATTAAATTTTTTACTCGCGACGTTGCCAAAAGTTCAGATTTCAATATTTTTACAAATCCTTCGTTCAAGTACAAGTCAAACTCATATTCTACCAGAAACAATTTGATTTTTTTGTTTCAGATGAATCCAGCTCAAGATATCGTTGGCACCGCATTTTTCGAGCCTTTTCGTAAAATAGCTGCCAGAGGGTGCATTATCAATATTTTTGTCTAAAAATTTTTTTACATATAGTTCAAGAGTTACTTTAGTTGTTAACAATAATTTATAATAATTTAATACATTATTTTTTATTTTTGAAACATTTACAAATGACGTTTTTTTTATTCTCTGAAACCCATGTAACCCCTTAACGCGAAGTTGTAATAGTGCGATTGTTAACAGTGTTTATAATTAGTTGTATGAATGAAAGAATAATTGGTGTTGTAAAAGAAAACTGTTTTATTTCACGAATGTGAAGAGTATCGAATACACGAAAGGTGTTTTAAGGCTAAAACACAAAACTTGGTGCCAGAAATAAGGGATTCTTTCACATTCGTAATTTAAAAACTGACTTTTAGTGAAGCTCTGGACATTGAATTTGTTTGAAAAGTGAAAATTAATAATGCGTGTTGTGTAATTGAAGAACAATGTTGAAACTAGTGAACGAGTTGACATTGGCAGAGGTGAAGGTGGAGTCAAAGAAACGAGATCATTCCACGACTGGGAACAAGATGGCTTTACTATCACGTCTCAGGGAGGCTTTGAACACGGAAGGCGACGATCCGGAAACTTTTGAATTCTTAGACGAGGAAACAAGCAGAGAGTGTCTTCAGGAGGAACAGAGCAGCGAAGAGAAAAACCAACTGATGGATTTGCTGTTGAAGATGCCCCAGGACATCGGTTAAAAGTTTGAACAGCAGGCTGAAGAAAGTTAACAACAAGCAACAAACCTGGATCAGAAACTTGATCAGAAACTCGACAAACGAACCACGGACATCAAGGAGCAACTGGAGCAGAAACTTGACCAGCAAGCTCAGAAACTTGATCAAGAAGCCCAGAAGCTCAACCAGCAAGCCGTTGACATTAAAGTACAGTTAGAAGAACATGCGAGGAAGAGTGGGGAGCAGCTGGTGGTAATCAGGCAACAGTTCCAACAGCAACTGGAGTCTCAGGTTTCAGAAGTTAAACCGCAATTAGAGAGTCGAGTAACGGAAGTGGAACAGCAGTTCGACAAAAAGTTGGTTGGCATCGAAGAAGGAATGGACCAGATGAAATTGGACCTGCAACGCGTGAAAGCCGTAGGAATTGTGCCAGCTGAATCAAGTGTCATCAAAGCACTCAAAGCACAAATTTTTGATGGGCAGACTTCTTGAACAATTTAAAAAAAAACAGTTTGAAGCTGTTGCAAAAATTAACCGCTGGAACGATGAAGAAAGTGCAATCACACAAATGGTATCTTTGAGAGGATCCGCGGCGGAAATGCTGCAAACCATCCCGGTGAACTTTAAAGGAAGTTCATCGTTCGCAGCTCAGGACACGCGCACAGAAACCGGGAGAGACCTTGCAACAGCTGGCTCAGGACATCGAGCGTTTAACACGTCTGTCCTATCCTGTTTTAAGTCCAGAACATCGGGACGAGACAGCGAATGATACTTTCATCTAAGCAGCTCGTGATTAAGTGTTCCAACAAGCACTTTCATTGGCAAACAATCGAACGCAGAAGGATACTTTGGCCTACGCCCTTGCTAACGAGTCGGCAAAGCGGATATCACGCAGTAACGTAAGAGTGTGTGAAGTGTGCGAAGAGTGTGTATGCCAAAGAGCCGAGGTCAGCCAAGAATCAACGACAAGCGGAGCTCCACAATATTGGAACTGTGGAGAAAGAGTGACTTGAGGCGTGACTACCGAAGGAAATTGAAGACAAGGTTTTGCGAAGGGTGTGCAGCGAAAAAGTGGCAAAGGAACGAGACTGGTCCAGCGAACGTAGCCATCTCTTCTTCGGAAGAGGCAGGAAACCAATAAGAGCCAACCTCATGAGTTGGAGGTTGGCTCTTGAAATTGTTGACCCCAGAACCATCATCGCAGTCTCTAGGCTCTATCGACACGAGAACGACTTAAGTCTGCAAGGAAAAAGCGAAAGCAAGCTTTGCAATATCACCATTGATACCAGAGCAATGAAGACTGGGTAATGTTGTACGATATGTACTTCTTACAGCAACAGACGAATCTGCACTAGCTCACGGAGAAATAACTCGTCAAATATAGCTCGCTTGAATACGCATCGAATCGATACACGAAATGCATCTTCGATTCGGCAGGCTCTACGCCGCTTACCGCTAGCCAAACAAGCTGAGGTCGCCTACATGACACAGAACATGTAAGAACAAGGAATCATAATGCCTTCGAATAGCCCTTGAACGTCGTCTTTTGTCTTAGTCAAAAAGAAGGATGGTAGTACACGGTTCTGTGATGACTATCGAATGATGTAACGAAAAAGATAGCTACCCAATGCCGAGAATGGATGACATTACAGATACTCTAACCAGTGCGAATTGGTTTTCAACGTTGGATTTGAAGAGCGGATACTGGCAGATTGAAATAAAGAGAAGTGACCGTGAAAAACAGCCTTTTCCGTGGGAACTGGGCACTGGCGAATTGATGCAAAGCCGTTCGGACTCTGTAATGCTCCTGCGACCTTTGAACGACTCATGGAGCGTGTACTGCTTGGACTTAGTTGGAAGACATGTTTGGTCTACCTGAATAACATCATTGTCATCGGCAGAACGTTCAAGGAACACCTGAAAAACCTGGAGGATATATTCGAAAGGTTGGGAGCGGCTTACTTGAAGCAAAGTCCAAAAAGTGCAACGTTGTCTGCAGTTAAGTGAAATACCTTGGTCATGTGGTTTTTACTGGAAGAATAAAAACCGACCCTGCAAAAATTGAATCCGTTAAAAATTGGCTAGTATCTAAAGGATAAGCATTAACTTCGGTGTTTTCTGGGATTGCCAACGCACTATCGCCGGTTCGTGAAGGATTTTGCTTCCATCATCAAAAGCTTACACCAGCAGACAGAGAAAAATCAACCGTTTAACTGGAGCCACCAGTGCCAAGCAGCATTTGAGAAGCTTAAACAGGATCTATGTGAAGCACCGATGCTGGCATATCCTGAGCCGTAAAAAACTTTTATCGTAGACACCGATGCAAGTAATACAGGTATAGGTGCAGTGTTATCACAGCAAATAAACGGTCAGGAACGGATGATTGCTTACTTAAGCCGGGTGCTATCAAAATGAAACTACTACTAAAGTGAAACTACTGTGAAATCCGAAGAGAGCTGGTGGCAACAGTTGAGGCTGCTAAGCATTTAAAATACCTGTACGGCCAAAGCTTCGTATTGAGGACTGATCACGCCGCTCTGAGATGGTTGCTCAACTTTAAGAGCCCCGAAGGAAAAGTCGCACGATGGATTGAAAGGTTACAAACATACAACTTTAACATCAAAAAGGTAGCATGCACGAAAATGCTGATGCCCTCTCTAGACGTTCATGTAAGCCAGAATGCAAGCATTGTCATCGGTTAGAAGAAAAGGTAGTCGACGCCGAGGTAAAGTGGATATCCGTTTCACCAGCAAGAGGATAGTCGCAGTCGGAACTATTGGACGAGCAACTGGTGGATGGAGATCTACGAGAAGTCATAGCTTAGAAGGAGCCTTAACATCGGCCTGAATGGTAAAGCATATCGAGTCGAAGTCCTACGCTAAAAATTTATTGGGCAATATGGAACTCCCTGCATCTTGATGGAGGCCTACTGAAAAGAAAATGGGAAACTGCGGATGGGTCAGCGCATCGAATGCAGGTGGTACTTCCTTGGAGCAAAGTAAAGGATGTTTTGTAAGAAATACACGAGGGAACATCAGGAGGCCACCTGGGCATAAACAAAACACTTCATAGAATAAGAGAACGATTTGATTGGGTACATGCGCGGGAAGATGTGGAGGACTGGTGTAGGTAATGTGCAGCCTGTGCATCTGTGAAGCGACCCAGGAGAAAGTCTTGAGGTGAGCTGAAGACCGTAAACGTAGGAACCCCTTTTGGAAGGATTGCCATCGATTTAGCAGGACCGTTTCCAGTGTCAAAACCAGGAAATCACTAAGTGCTGGTTGTATGTGACTTTTTCACTTGGAGGACTTTGTCTACGCTATTCCAAATCAGGAAGCATCTACAGTGATGGAGCAAATCGAGATTAGGTTAGGTTAGGTTAGTAAAGAGGGCTGCCGGGAAACGCGGCTTGCATTAAGCCACCAGTTTGGGCCCATTTGCCACCCTCCGCTGGCTTTTTAGAGCTGCCAAGTGACCGCTTCGCCAAACTGGATCAGCTGACTCAGCGTGACGGTACCGGCCACCTCTGCTAACCTTTGAAAGTGGTATGCACCAAAAATTTTTAGGCGTTTATTACTTAGGGCCGGACAATCGCAGAGAGTATGCTCGATGGTGTCCTTTTCCATCTCGCACCTCTTGCATAAACTGCTGGATGTCAGTCCCATTTTCTTCGCATGAGATGCGGTAAGGCAGTGCCCTGTGAGCAAGCCGACCGTGGTTCTCAAGCAGTTCCTGCTGAGCTTGAGCAGTTTCCTGCTTTTGCTTGGATCAGGTGATGGGCATAATGTCCTGGCCACCCTGCAGTCCAGCCTGTGTTCCCATTCGGACTTTGGTTTGGCCCATATGGCGGCATCAAGTTTGTTTGTGGCGTCCGCGATTGACCGATGTACAGTGATGCAGGGGCAGTTGCTAGCTCCTGAACCTTTCCTTGCCAATTCATCAGCTTTTTCGTTGCCTATGACGCCACTATGCCCTGGCACCCACATAATCCGGATAGGAATACGCCTTGCCTTTTCATTGAGAGCCACTCTGCAAGCGTTAACAGTTTTCGAAGAACATCTGTAAGACGCAAGAGCGAGAATGGCTGCCCTACTGTCGACGCAAATAGTCATTGGTCTGGTTGATATTCCACTGATGGACTCAACTGCCATGCGTATAGCATGTAATTCAGACTGAAAGACGGTAGCATGGTCCGACAGTCTACACCACAGGTTAAGGCTCAAATCCGTAGAAAATACGCCCGAGCAAACTCCTGTGTCCGTCTTTGACCCGTCCGTGTAAATCCAGGCGCCCCTATCGGTGGTAGCTTCCTTTTTCTTCCAGTCTGTTCTTGTGGGTATCTTGACCTGGAAATTCCTGCCAAGATGTATTATTTTGCTCATGTGGTCCGTGTCTTCTGCAACGAGTCCAAATCTTTTGTGGCATTCTATAAGAACACCGCTGAGGCCCCACTGATCTGAATCGTTCCACATGCCAGAACTTTTAGCGCGTACCGCCGCTAAGCTTGCGCTTCTTAAGATGAATCGATATAGGGGCATGAGTCCCAAAATCATTCCCAACCCAGCCGTTGGGGCGGTTCTTAAAGCGCCCGTAATACATATGCAAACTAATCTTTGCAGTGTTGTTAGCTCCTTGATATTAGATTTACTCTCCGCTGCTTTCCACCACACGACCGCTCCATACACCAAAATTGGCCTGACTACACATGTGAATATGTAATAGGCCGCCCTAGGTTTAAGACCCCAGGTATTGGAGTAGGTGGACCAGCAAGCGAAAAGTGCTGCGCGGGCCTTACCAATTCTGTGCTTCACGTTAGCCCCCCAGTTCAGTTTGCTGTCTAGTATAAGGCCCAAATATTTAACACTATCAGCAAGCTCCAATGTTATTCCGTTGAGGTTAGGCGTGGCAATAGCCGGTGCCCTGTGTCTCTTTGTGAAGAGCATAAGTTCGGTTTTTGTCGGGTTTGCTCTAAGTCCGACTTTTCTGGCCCAGATTTGAATATGGTCCAGCGCCGATTGCATAAGGTCCGACAAAGTTTGTGGGAACGCACCCCTCACAAGTACCACAATATCATCGGCATACGCCACCATCTCAAAGCCACTGGCCCTTAACTTCTCCAGTATTTCGTTGACTGTCAGGATCCAGAAAAGGGGAGATATAATCCCTCATTGTGGTGTTCCGGTTCCGACTTTTCTTTCCGCTTTGGCCTCCAAAAAGGTAGCCTCAATCCGCCTGCTCTTGAGCAAGTCAGATGCCCAGGTCGCCAGGGTCTTATCCACTCCATATTGAGCCAAGACATCAATGATACTCACGACAGTGACATTATTGAAGGCCCCTCAATGTCTAAGACGGCTGCCAACGTGAATTCCTTCTGCCGTAAGGATTTTTCTATTGTACCGACAACTTTGTGTAATGCCGTATCTACTGATCCGCCCGCTAGATACGCGTGTTGATCAACACAGAGTCTCGCGACATCAATCGAGCTTTTGATGTGCAGATCAACAAGCCTCTCTAGTGTTTTGAGCAGAAACGATGTTAAGCTGATTGGTCTAAAGTCCTTCACGTAATGATGATTCAACCTACCAGGTTTTGGAATGAAGACCACTCTAGCTTTTGTCCATTGCTCGGGTACTACCCCGAGGCGGAGGCATGCGGTAAAAATACGCTGCAGAATGGGAATGATGGCCTTATCTGCTTTTTGAAGCATGATAGGTGATATCTCATCAATCCCTGTAGCTTTGTAAGGTCGGAATGTGCCAATAGCCCATTCAATCTTGAACTCGTCCACTACTTCCTTGATCAGCTGCTCAGGCGCCCGGTGGGTTCCTCGAAGTACGTCACTACGCGGTGTTAGGCAGGCTGATTCTGGAAAGTGAGTTTCCAGTAGCAATTTCAGGCACTTTTTCGGGTCCTCCACCCAATCCCCGTTTTCCCTTCGCAAAAGCGTAGGTACGCCGGGGGTTACGCTTAGGACCTTCCTGATTCTGGCAGCCTCTATACCTCCTTCAATGTTCTCACAGAATTCCCTCCATGAGTTGCGCTTGGCTTGTCTAATCTTCTTTTTGAAAAGCGACAGCTCTTGCTTGTAACGATCTCAGTCAGCCACGTTTCCGGAACGCCTTGCGGTGTTAAACGCCCTTCGTGTGCGACCTCTAGCCTCTGTGAGTTCGCCATTTCACCACAAGGTAGCGTTCTTCCTTACGGGCTTTTCCGGACACACGTCTTTGAAATCTGACACTAAGATTCCCGTTAACCGGTTCACCTGCTCGTTAAGCCGTCCTGGACTCGTCAGTTCCAGATCGTCTAGTGCTCTGAGGTGTCTATTTGTTTTCCTTGAGTAAACTTCCCATTGTGTTGTTCTCGGGCTCCGTACTTTTTTAGGTGAAATAACAGAACAACCGATATTCCAGCATAGCCACTCGTGGTCCGAGAGCGATGGCAGGTTATAAACCTGCCAGCTGTGGACACTTTTCATCATGCTTGGAGTTGCCAGGGTAATATCAATTACCTCAGCCCTGTTCTTAGTTATAAATGTAGGTTTGTTACCTATGTTGAGGATGTTGAGGTTGGTTGACGTTAGAAATTCTAGCAAACTCTTACCTCTCTCGTTTATGTTGGTGCTTCCCCATATTTCGTGGTGAGCATTTGCGTCACAGCCGATAACAGCATCCGTTGTCATAGCCGCTACTGCCAATCTTCTCGGCCCGGGTGCGATGGGATCTATGTCGTATGGTAGATAGACCGCCGACAACAGGCACCGCTTCGTGCCGCTACCAGCGATCCCCCACTCCACACACACTGTGGTTGTATCCCCATCACAAAGCTGCGGAATCAAGATTCCTTTCACCTCTTTTTTGGCGACAATACAAGTCCTTGTCTTGTCCTTTCCTTTTAGCTGGAACACACTGAGGCTGGTGCCGAATCCACAAGCCACATTCTTGTACAGAAGCGGCTCCTGTATCAGTGCGATGTCAGCGTGCCCCCGACTGAGATGCCGAAGCAGATGGGCCGTCGCCCTCTACTGTGGTGCAGATTTGCTTGGACCACTCGCACTTCGGCTACCCTCAGTCACCTTCTCCGCTCCAACTTTCAAGGTGATCCTCTTCAGACCGAAGTGAATCGGGATTAACTTGGCTATTAAATACGGAGTCCCAAACGAGCTTGATTCCGATCAAGGTCGAAATTTTGAATCCCAAGTGTTTCCTGTTTTTTGCGATGCCTTGGGCATCAAGAAGACGAGAACCACGCCACTTCACCCACAGTTCGAAGGAATGGTCAAAAAGTTCAACAAAACCTTGATCGGGCACTTGGCCAAAGTGGTAGAAGACCATCAGCATGATTGGGATCGTCATATCCCATTCTTCTTGATGGCATACCGAACGGCGACTCATACTACAACTGTAGAATCGCCGTCACATGTCGTATTTGGATGAAATATTTGACTTCCGGCTGATGTTAAATTCGGAATACCACCAGAAGATCCGAAGACAACAACGGACTAGGTTTCAGAGCTGCAGCAACGTCTAGATTCCATTCACAAGGCAGCTAGGAGCCACATAAACCAAAACTCGGACCGGATGAAAACGTGATATGACCTGAAGGCAAACTTGGCTGAATTTGAAGAAAATGATGTAGTCTGGCTCTACAGCCCCTGCTGGCGGAAAAGCCTGAGCCTGAAGCTGCAGCCAAAATGGGAAGGACCATACCGCATCATTAAATGGCTTAATGATGTTGTCTACCGAATACAGCAGCATCAAAAACACCGGTCAAAAATGAAGGTTGTTCACCAAGACCGAATTGCCCCGAACCATGGATGACGACGAGTTTGTTCAGGACAAACAGGTCTAAGGAAGGGTAGTGCTGCGTGTACGCCGAACAAAATATGTTTCGACGTGTCGGCGGCAGAAAGAGCCACAAACATTAAAGTATCTATCTGATCATGTATTCCAAGAATGAAAACAATCTATAAATAGCCAATCAACAATAACAATCTACAGAAAAGACGCAATCGAACCCTCAAGAAAGCAAAAGCGGAACATTGCTGGGCCCCAAATCATGAATCAGATCTCAAGTGGTAACGGAAATTCCTAATAGTCTTTTCGAAGCCAGTTTGAGAATCTGCGAAAGCCTAAGTCATAGTACCATCTCACATGACAACAGAACATACCTTCACAACAGTCTATTCAAAGCCAGATCAAGAACAGTCGACACAATTCTAGAAAGGCCCAGATATAGGCAATAATAATTTATCTTACCAGACACGAGTATAAATACCGCCGCGAGAGATGCTAGCAGTCAGTTAGTAGAGAGCGTATACAACGAAAAGTCTGTTACTGTGAAAAGCAACACAGAAATTAAGTGTATCCGGGCGTGATTAATTAAAAACGATAGATTGTGAAAGTTTAACGCGAAGTTGTAATAGTGCGATTGTTAACAGTGTTTATAATTAGTTGTATGAATGAAAGAATAATTGGTGTTGTACAAGAAAACTGTTTTATTTCACGAATGTGAAGAGTATCGAATACACGAAAGGTGTTTTAAGGCTAAAACACAAAACTTTGTGCCAGAAATAAGGGATTATTTCACATTCGTAATTTAAAAAGTGACTTTTAGTGAAGCTCTGGACATTGAATTTGTTTGAAAAGTGAAAATTAATAATGCGTGTTGTGTAATTGAAGAACAATGTCGAAACTAGTGAACGAGTTGACATTGGCAGAGTTGAAGGTGGAGTGCCAGAAACGAGATCATTCCACGACTGGGAACAAGATGGCTTTACTATCACGTCTAAGGGAGGCTTTGAACACGGAAGGCAACGATCCGGAAACTTTTGAATTCTTGGACGAGGAAACAAGCCAAGAGTGTGTTCAGGAGGAACAGAGCAGCGAAGAGAAAAACCCAGTGATGGATTTGCTGTTGAAGATGCCCCAGGATATCAGTCAAAAGTTCGAACAGCGGGCTGAAGAAAGTTAACAACAAGCAACAAACCTGGATCAGAAACTTGATCAGAAACTCGACAAACGAACCACGGACATCAAGGAGCAACTGGAGCAGAAACTTGACCAGCAAGCTCAGAAACTTGATCAAGAAGCCCAGAAGCTCGACTAGCAAGCCGTCGACATTAAAGTACAGTTAAAAGAACATGCGAGGAAGAGTGGGGAGCAGCTGGTGGTAATCAGGCAACAGTTCCAACAGCAACTGGAGTCTCAGGTTTCAGAAGTTAAACCGCAATTAGAGAGTCGAGTAACGGAAGTGGAACAACAGTTCAACAAAAAGTTGGTTGGCATCGAAGAAGGAATGGACCAGATGAAATTGGACCTGCAACGCGTGAAAGCCGTAGGAATTGTGCCAGCTGAATCAAGTGTCATGAAGGCACTCAAAGCACAAATTTTTGATGGGCAGACTTCTTGAACAATTTAAAAAAACAGTTTGAAGCTGTTGCAAAAATTAACCGCTGGAACGATGAAGAAGGTGCAACCACACAAATGGTATCTTTGAGAGGATCCGCGGCGGAAATGCTGCAAACCTTTTCGGTGGACTTAAAAGAAGTTCATCGTTCGCAGCTCAGGACACGCGCACAGAAACCGGGAGAGACCTTGCAACACCTGGCTCAGGGCATCGAGTGTTTAACACGTCTGTCCTATCCTGCTTTAGATCCAGAACATCAGGACGAGACAGCGAATGATACTTTCATCTTAGCAGCTCGTGATTAAGTGCTCCAGCAAGCACTTCCATTGGCAAACAATCGAACGCAGAAGGATACTTTGGCCTACGCTCTTACTAACGAATCGGCAAAGCGGCCATCACGCAGTAACGTTAGAGTGCGTGAAGTGTACGAAGAGTGTGTATGCCAAAGAGCCGAGGTCAGCCGAGACTCAACGACAAGCGGAGCTCCACAATATTGGAACTGTGGAGAAAAAGGGAACTTAAGGCGTGACTACCGAAGGAAATTGAAGACAAGGTTTTACGAATGGTGTGCAGCGAAAAGGTGGCAAAGGAACGAGACTGGTCCAGCGAACGTAGCCATCTCTTCTTCGGAAGAGGCAGGAAACCAGTATGTAGTAAGGTTATGTAGTAACCTCATGAGTTGGAGGTTGGCTCGTGGAATTGTTGACCCCAGAACCATCATCGCAGTCTCTAGGCTCTATCAACACGAGAACGACTTCAGTCTGCAAGGAAAAATCGAAAGCAAGCCTTGCAATATCACCATTGATACCAGAGCAATGAAGTCGATTTTGCAGATGGATTTGGATTTGAGCGATATATACTTCTTACAGCAACAGGCGAATCTGTACTAGCTCACGGAGAAATAACTCGTCAAATATAGCTCGGTGATTTGGTGTTCCAGCATCGGTTCCTTGTGGAAGATATAACTGACAAATGTATACTTGTGATGGACTTCCTGGGCCTTCATGGTTTCAGCCTGGATTTAGGAGAAAAAGCTATCAAATGGAAACCCGTACAAATACCGTTGGTGGGTACCAGGAAAGGAAACGCCCAGCTGAGAATCGTCGCCTGCGAAAACACCAAAGTACCAAAATCGTCGGAAAACATCATCTGGGCCACATTGGATGGTGATCCTGGGGATCAACAATGCTGCATCGTGGAGCCAACGCAAAACCCAGCAGTCAGCAGCCTTATGGTAGCAAAAAGTATAATCACAGTTACGGAGGGGAATAATGTTCCTGTTAGGGTGCTGAATTTAGTGGAGCAGGAAAAGAAGCTGAAGAAAGGAGAAGTAATCGACAGCTGCCAACCAGTTTCTTCAATCACTTCCTTGGATATGGCAAAAATACTATCTGAGCACAAAAAAGATACCCAATAGCTAGATGAGCTAACAAAGAACATGCTACAGTCTTCGGAACTTAGTAATGAACAGTACCAACAAGGAGTTCAGCTAATTGAACGCTATGCTGACATTCTATCGACTGGAGATGACGTTTACGAGAGAACAAGGTTGAATACGCATCGAATCGATACACGAAATGCATCTTCGATTCGGCAGGCTCCCCGCCGCTCACCACTAGCCAAACAAGCTGAGGTCGCTTACATGACACAGAACATGCAAGAACAAGGAATCATAATGCCTTCGAATAGCCCTTGAACTTCGTCTGTTGTCTTAGTCAAAAAGAAGGATGGTAGTACACGGCTCTGTGTTGACTATCGACGATTGAATGATGTAACGAAAAAAGATAGCTTCCCAATGCCGAGAATGGATGACATTACAGATACTCTAACCAGTGCGAATTGGTTTTCAACGTTGGATTTGAAGAGCGAATACTGGCAGGTTGAAATAAAGAGAAGTGACCGTGAAAAACAGCCTTTTCCGTGGGAACTGGGCACTGGCGAATTGATGCAAAGCCGTTCGGACTCTGTAATGCTCCTGCGACCTTTGAACGACTCATGGAGCGTGTACTGCTTGGACTTAGTTGGAAGACATGTTTGGTGTACCTGAATAACATCATTGTCATCGGCAGAACGTTCAAGGAACATCTGAAAAACCTGTAGGACGTATTCAAAAAGTTGGGAGCGGCTTACTTGAAGCAAAGTCCAAAAAGTGCAACTTTTCCTGCAGTTAAGTGAAATACCGTGGTCATGTGGTTTTTATTGGAAGAATAAAAACCGACCCTGCAAAAATTGAATCCGTTAAAAATTGGCTAGTACCTAAAGGATAAGCATTAACTTCGGAGTTTTCTGGGATTGCCAACGCACTATCGCCGGTTCGTGAAGGATTTTGCTACCATCATCAAAAGCTTACACCAGCAGACAGAGAAAAATCAACCGTTTAACTAGAGCCACCAGTGCCAAGCAGCATTTGAGAAGCTTAAACAGGAGCTATGTAAAGCACCGATGCTGGCATATCTTGAGCCGTAAAAAACTTTCATTGTAGACACCGATGCAAGTAATACAGATATAGGTGAGGTGCTATCACAGCTAATTGACGGTCAGGAACGGGTGATTGCTTACTTTAGCCGGGTGCTATCAAAGCCAGAGTGAAACTACTGTGCAATCCGAAGAGAGCTGTTGGCAACAGTTGAGGCCACTAAGCGTTTCAAATACCTGTACGGCCAAAGCTTCGTATTGAGGACTGATCACGCCGCTCTGAGATGGTTGCTCAACTTTAAGAGCCCCGAAGGAAAAGTCGCACGATGGATTGAAAGGTTACAAACATACAACTTTAACATCAAAAAGGTAGCATGCACGAAAATGCTGATGCCCTCTCTAGACGTCCATGTAAGCCAGAATGCAAGCATTGTCATCGGTTAGAAGAAAAGGTAGTCGACGCCGAGGTAAAGTGGATATCCGTTTCACCAGCAAGAGGATGGTCGCAGTCGGAACTATTGGACGAGCAACTGGTGGATGGAGATCTACGAGAAGTCATAGCTTAGAAGGAGTCCGAACATCGGCCTAAATGGTAAAGCATATCGAGTCGAAGTCCTACGCTAAAAAACTATTGGGCAATATGGAACTCCCTGCATCTTGATGGAGGCCTACTGAAAAGAAAATGGGAAACTGCGGATGGGTCAGCGCATCGAATGGAGGTGAAATATTTAAGGCGGTAGAACATAGAGTGAATAGCAAGGATAAAATTAAGCTAACTGGAATGACTAAGGAAGTAACTACGTCTTTAGGTACTTCGAAATTAGATTTGTTAATTGGGAATAGATGGGTAACAGAATTATTCCACATTGTGGACGACAGTTTTCCGGTCAGTACAGACGGTATTATCGGCATAGATCTATTGGTTAGTTTCATGAGTAAAATAGATTATGAAACATTCACCATTTCTTTTAGTGTGTCAAATGAAGAAATTGTATTACCCATGGATACAAAACGTCAAAACCATTCGGGAATCAATATATCCGCGATAACTGAAGCGATAGTTCCGGTAAATGTAAGCATCGATGAAGACAGCATTGTGCTGAACGCAGAGATTGAGAAGGGTGTTTTCATCGGAAACACTATAATACCAGCCAAAGGCGTTCGACACGTAAAGGTTCTGAACACAACTGATAAAGATGTAGTCATAAACAATTTTTGAGATTTGCATATGTAAGCATCACATTGTTTAGGTCGTGATTTGCATTTTTAAAAAAATCTACACTCTTTGCATGCATATGATAACGTAAGTGAAAAAACGTCAATAAACTGAAATGTGGATGAATGAAATTTCGATTTCAAATGTGGATGAATATAATTGGATTTGAAATGAAAATTATATATCCATAATAGTCACCGGGTGGGTTGTGTCAGCAAACGGCAATGGTTAAGAACGGAGATGACTTGTTTGTTTTTGAAATTAAAAACGTCTGTAGGCAAATTCAGTTAAAGTTTGAGTCTACGCTAATTAGTACAAGTGTGAAATAAAAAGCACATCATATATATAAAGTGAAATTTTTATTTATTTGATATGTATGGAAAAATAATTGTACAGAAAAACACCTTCACATATGACCCCTCCGAGAATCATTCCGAATCCAATGCATTTTAATACGTTAAAGAGATAGTATTCTGTTTTTGAATAATTTTTTGATGTGAAAGGTTTATTGTAGGGTCCGCAGACGTCTTAAACGTTGGCATAGAAGCATTCTGGTGAAAGTCGTAGATGTTTACTCTCGACGGGATCTGTTGGTGTATTTAGACCGCTCATTATTAGGGAACAAAAGTAGCTTTTGACATGACCTTTAACATTGGTGTAGAAGAATCCACTTTGTGTAAGCTTCAGTGCCTTCCTTTCACCAATCTTTAGCTCGGTAAAGGTTTTGAAACGGTCGTATTCACGCTTTAAATCTAACATTTGCACTAAAACCTTCAAAGGTTACAGCACGTTTTTTATACTGATCCATGTATTATGCTGAGATGGGAAGTCAAGCCATCCAACAACAGCTTCAACACCACACTAAGCAACAAGAACAACAATAGGTGCCTAATCAACAGGTTCCGCAGCACAATACCAAGCTGCAAACGATACGTCAACAACAACATCAAACCGCATCACAACAACAGGTGCCTCATTAACAGGTTCCGCATCACAATACCAAGCTGCAAACGATATGTCAACAACAACATCAAACCGCATCACAACAACAGGTGCCTCATCAACAGGTTCCGCATCACAATACCAAGCTGCAAACGATACGTCAACAACAACATCAAACTGCATCACAGCAACAGGTGCCTCATCAACAGATTCCGCAGCACAATACTAAGCTGCAACGGATACGTCAACAACAACAACATCAAACCGCATCACAACAACAGGTGCTCCATCCGAACCGACATTAGCAGATAAAGATAAGATTGTGTTCTATGATTTTTATATATTAACATAATATATATGTAAAATACGATTATATATAGTGATATAATCGTATTTTACATAAAACTTTTACAATACAATAATTACAATATTTAACAATATATTTCTGCCAATCTTAAGTTCAAACGCAATTATTTTGCTTTTAACATTAAATACAGCGAATACGCGGTTGTCGTTCAAACGGTAACGGAACATAAGTTTTCGGTTCTCAAGTAGTTTGGTTCCCAAGTTTTTGGTTCCCAATATTATTTAAGTTAAAATGGCTGAGTCTGATCATCCGCTAAATACAAACATCTCTCCAGAAGTCAGTACCGTGGCTATTAAGACACCTTAGTTTTGGACTGAGGATGCAGATCTTTGACTCAGACAGCTTGAGAGTCAATTTGCTATCGCGAAAATAGTTACACCTATAACAAAGTTTAATTATGTCGTGCCGGCTCTTAGCTCTAAAAAGTGGAGAGTTTTCCGCGACATATTAGATAATCACAATAGTGAGGATCCTTATAATGATATCAAGCAGGTCTAATAGCAAGACTTTCATCAAGTGATTCTTCGAAGTTGAATTACTTGTTGAAGGATCTTACATTGGGTGATAGAAAGCCATCCCAATTACTAAGTGAGATGTGACAGTTGAGAAGGGCTAAAGTCGGAGAGGAGTCACTTAAAACTTTAGGGCTACAGCGTCTTCCTGAACAAACTCAGGCAATATTAGCCTGTAACACCACCACCACCACGCAAAAATTGGCTGAAACTGCCGATTAAATAGCACATGTTTTTACTGGCCTTGCGGTCTATGAGACGCCTGTTTCACCCAAGTGCAGCTGTACGTTAAGTAGTATTCAATGGCAAATTGATGATCTCTCTAAGGCAATTATGACTATGGGTCAACAGAGACAATCTAGAACACGGTCTCGGTCGCAAAATTATTCTGGTTATTCTGGAAGGTCACCTAGATCTAAAAGTCATATAATGCCAACACTATGCTGGTACCACTCTAAATATGGCGATAACACTCAGAAATGCATTTCTCGATGTAGTTTTCACGGTGAGAAGATGGACAGTAACTCAAAAAAATCAAAAATCGATATTCCTGTTTGCCTCTGGTGGTAGGTAAGCTCGAATATTCTTTAAGCCGCCGTCTTTTAATGTGCGAAAAGAAAACCAAAAGGAACTTTCTTATCAACACAGGTGCAGACATTTTGGTACTTCCCGCTCCACTCTCCGGAAAACTTCTTCCATCTAGAATTAAGCTGATGGCAGCCAGTTACACACATACATATAAATACCCAGGGAAAAAAACTCTTACACCAGAGCCAATCCTTCGTCGAAAGTTTCCCTGCAATTTTCTCATTGCGGACATTTTAAGGTCGATTTCAGGCGCAAGTTCTTGGTTCCACTTTGGTCTTGAAGTCGACTTAGCCAAATGTATGTTAGTGGATCCTCTTATCTCACTGTCATCCGAAGGACAATACACTCCGACATCATTTTCGAACCTTAGTGTGCAAACTCAACTTTCATTGGATCCACGGATTAATTCACTTATCCGCAAATATTATGCGGTCACATGCAAGAATGTTTTCACGACTCCATGCAAACATAACGTCACGCAGCAAATTCTTACAGCAGGTCCTCCAATAGTCTCTAAAGCTCGTCGTCTAGCACCTAGTAAGCTTACCGTGGCTAAAAAAAAGTTTGATTTTCTAATGAATGAATTGTAAACAACGGTAAAAGATCTAAGAAGATTCTTAGGCATGGTTAATTTTTACCGCCATTTCTTTCCTCACGCAAAGACTACTTAATTCTTTTCTTTGTGGATCCAAAAAATATGGATCAAGCAAAGTAGATTGGACTTCCGAATCAATTTCAGCTTTCAATGCTAATAAAAAAGGTCTGGCAGAAGCAACCCTCCTATTTTTCCCCAGCACCAGCACCAAACTAGCATTATTTGTCGATGCCTCCAATCTTGCTATTGGAGCCCCCTTGCAGCAGAAGATAAAAATAACTGGCAGCCCCTTGGTTTCTACTAGGCAAAATTGAATAAACCACAAGGTAATTATAGTGTCTATGACTGCAAACTTCTGGCAGCTTATCAGGGACTGCAATACTTTCGCTATTATCTAAAGGGTCAAACTTTCACTTTGTTCACCGACCACAAACCTCTAACATTTGCTTGTCAACAAAACCCTGAAAAGGCTACTACACGTCAGTTTAGACATCTAAGTTAAATTAGTAAGTTCACTACTGACATTCAACATGACTCTAGTCGCGACAGCATTGTTGCTGACACTCTTTCACGTTTTGAAGAGGCTGTTCTTCCTAGCTCCTTAGACTGCTCCTAGCTCCTTAGTTCCAACTGCTGAACCAAGAATTCAAAGAACTCCAGGGTCATTCAAAATATTGTTTCAATAAACGTCCAATTTTTGGTTCAGACATTGAAATTTTTTGTGAAGAGTCTGGCCCAAATTCTAGACCTTACATTCCTTTCCAGTTTCGGAGATTAGTTTTCAAGAGTTCTCATGATATAGCTTATCCTGGCATACAAACTTCAAGAAAAAACATTTCTGAAAAATACTTTTGGCCTAGCATTAACAAAGATACTAACATTTGAGCTCGTGAATGCATTCAATGTCAATCATGCAAAGTTACCAAGGATGTTAAAACTCAACTAACCAACTTTCCTTAAGTCTCCGCACGCTTTAAGATTATTCACCTTGATATTGTTAAGCCACTAGCAAGCTCACAGTGTTACACATATTGCCTAACGATCATCCATCGTTTTACACGTTGGCCAGATGCTATTCCTCTCGTCAACATAACTGAATAATCTTGCCCTGATGCCTTATGGAAGAATTTGATTGCTCGTTTCGGAGTACCAAAAAGATCATCACCGACCAAGGCATACAATTTGAGTCAGCACTATTTTCTGAACTAAGTCGGCTAATGGGTTTCGTACGTAATCGAACTACGGCTTATCATCCTCAAGCAAATGGGTTTCTCGAGCGTTGGAATCGAACGCTCAAGTCGACCATCATGGCTCATAACAACGACAGCTGGACACAAACGCTTCCACTAATTTTACTTGGACTACGTACATTAGTACGAGAAGAGTTTGCCCCATCGGCTGCTGAACTCCTTTACAAAGAAAACCCTCAGCTGCCTAGCGATTTTATTCAGGTCAATATCGGGAGGATCAGTCAAACAGAGTTTGCCATAGAACTCTCAAAAATAATAGCTACAGGTCATTCAAAACAGAAAATATTCATATTTAAGGATCTTGATTCATGCTCACGTGTCTTTGTTGGAGTTGATTGCATTCGTTCACCACTTTGCTCACTCTACGATAGCCCCTATAAAATTGTCGCTATACACCCTTAATTTTTTACTCTTAACATTAAGGGAAAATATTCAAACGTGGCACTTGACACACTTAAACCCTGCTACGTGTCATCTTTCACAGAAGAATACCCTTATTAAAATTCTTCTTCGGCAAATAAGATACACAACTGTAAACATGTACGGTTCAAAGAGTATGTCTCTCCCAGGCTGGACGATCCAGTACTGCACCGATATCTTATAATTAGCTTTTGTTTTGTATTACCTTTTTAAAACGCTCCCAGCATTTGCTGGCAGGGGAGTATTGTAGTGAAACTATTTTCACATGCTTTACAACATCGTTTAATCTACGACATTATTTTACTTCGATTCCACACAATTTATATATTGTTTAATCTACTACATTGTACATGCATTCTACACACTTTACATATTCTAGTTTCTGTAAATCTTAGTAAGTAAGCAAAGTTGCAATGAGAAAGTTCATGTATTGAAATTGAGGATGTAAAAGGTTGTCATCGAATAGCCAACTAGTACAAATAAATTCAATTAATTTATTTTATTGCATTGCCTGTTGTTGGATAATTATTCATAATAAAGATTGTCATCGAAAAGTCAATGAGCATAAATAAATTCAATTAATTCATTATATTACATTAGTTTTGTTAATTTATTAACATTTATTATTTTGAAATAATCAACATCGATAGCTACAACTAGGCAGCTACAATACCCTACTTTGCAAATAGGTTAAGAAAAAAGGTTGATTTTTTTGTAGGTTATGTTATTCACTGCCATCAAACCTAGGCTCGTCATCGAAGCCGTCGATAATAGTAAACGAATCACTCCTAACAAACCTGAAATATGGGAAAAGACAATTTTCAATACTTTGCTTTTATATTTAGATAAAACGCATTTGTATTTACATTAAAAGCTGCTTATGTATAAAACTATGCAAAAATTTGAAAATTTTGGCGCATAAAAACCGTTAGAAAACTGATTCTCGATAAGAAACTGATAAGAAACACGGTTTTATGGCTACATATACTCGTATACTTTGAAAAAGTTTTTTTACTAATGTTCGAAGAACATTAGTATTAAAATCGATTCGGCCAAAAATTCATATTTCTTTATATATATATATATATATATGTACAAAAAATTTCAGTGAGATAATCTCGGGAACGCGCCATTCGATTGAGCTGAAACTTTCAGGATACATTGGTGTATATGCAGAATAGGTCCAGGTCTCTTTAAATGTCAGTTATTGTAAACCTTTTCGCGCCGGCGGGCATTTAAGTGATATTTTTAATATACCTATTATTTCGTGCACAAATGATTTTCGCAAAAATAAAGTTAATAAAATAAATTTCTAACGTGTTTTACATATGAATCGGATAATGCTTTGGAATATTTTAACCCTATGTGTGCGCTGGGTGCCTAAAAAGAGGACGGGAAAATTTGAAAATTTTTAAATTTCGATAACTTTTGACAGAGCTATTCAATCATTACCAAATTTTCAGGACATATTGATATTATTTAGTTGTAGATTTATGTGGCTTTTAATGAGCGTGCTGGCAACCCTGTAGCTAGGGCAGGCACTGAAAGTGAAAACCTCCAAATCATCGTCTCTCTTGAAAAAATGCAGTTTCTTCAAAAATAAGCCTTTCATATGTAAATCTTGTGCTTTGTTTACATAACCAAAAAAAAAAAAGATATGGTATAACGGGCACGCCTGGCAACCCTTGCCCAATTTACCTATATTTTTAGCATCAAAAACTTCTGTTCACGGAAACTCACGATCCGATAAGCAGAATTATTTGAAATTCACAGCATGTATTGACCTTAAATAGGACCAGGTCTGATAGAAGTGATTTTGAAATGCGGGCAATTCTGTGCCAGTGGTGCCATCTTGAAAAACCACTAAAAAAGATAACTGTTTTTAGCCCTATAAATTCTGATTGAATCGTTCGATTTTAACGAAACTTACACAATTCCTGGACCTTACTTTAAGCCACGTTTGGTAGAAATTTGGTCGCAAAATTCGATTGGAGCTGCCAGCTATGATAATTTTGGTGTCTTCATTTTGAAAAAAAAAATTTGGAAGTAAAAACATTCAAACCATCGAATATTCAAAAAAATGTCCGTTTCTTACAATAAAACCAATCTGTATATAAATCTTATGTTTTATCTACACGTTCAAAATAAAACTTTGGAAATTTCATGTCGGACAAGAACGGTAACCCTCTCCCAGTTAACCTATATTTTTAGCATCAAAAACTTCTGTTCACGGAAACTCACGAACCAATAATCAGATACAGCTAAAATTTACAGAATGGATGGGACTTAAGTAAGACCAGATTTGATAGAAGCGATTTTGAATTGTGGGCAACTCTGTGCCAGTGGTGCCATCTTGAAAAATTACAAAGAAAAAAAACTGCTTTTTGCCCTATGAAATGTGAATAAGTTACCAGATTTTCATGAAATTGACACAGAAGCTAAACCTAACTCTAATCTCTGTTTGGTGGAAATTTGGTTGAAAAATTTGATTGGTGCTACCTGCTATGGTAATTTTTGTGTCTTTGGTTTTGAAAATTCGCTCAGGAAAATAAAACTTTTTGTACTATAACTTCCAGTGCAGTCATGAAATCAATACGAATTTCATACAATTAATGGAACCTACTATAAGCATTATTCAGGCCAAATTTGGTTGAAAAGACACGATAGGGTTGCCAGCTATTGTTGGTTTTGTGTTTAATTGCAATATCTTTATTAAGCGGTTTTATCGTAGAATTTTCAAATGGTAATGGTATTGTAGTGACAATAAACAGCAAATATTAAGCTTTCGATCATTTGAAAAAACTCGCTGCAGGTAACCCTAAATTTCTTTATACTCCTATAACTTCGAATGTAATTAAACAACGTGAAGCAGATTTGATATATTCTTGGATTTGATACTGGCGAAAGGTTGCCAGCACGAGTCGGTTGTGCTACTTTTGTATCAATAAATGCTTACAGTTAGTATACATACCGGAAACATTTACAATGAAAATAAATAACCGATGTTACAATTCGCAAAGTTCTGCAAATTTTTCGGATCGCAGCCCCAAACACCAACTTCAGTTACAGTGCTGCAGGCACTGAGCATTTTCTTCATTGATGTTATATGAGATGCTGCTTTCAAAATTATGTGAAATAAGCAACTGATAACGAATATAATTAACCCGTGTTTTGCTCTCATAAACGTTGAAATTCATGCCAGTGGTAATATCTGAAACCTTGCACCATATGAGTTATAATGCATTCTTAAGACGAAAGTAAAACGTGGCATTTGAAACAGTTTGGCCGTAATAAGCAGCACATGTGGTGGAATATGCACTCAAAACCTGCACGATTCTTCTACTGTTCTTCGAATATTAGTGCTGGCAATACGATTATATATAGTGATATAATCGTATTTTACATAAAACTTTTACAATACAATAATTACAATATTTAACAATATATTTCTGCCAATCTTAAGTTCAAACGCAATTATTTTGCTTTTAACATTAAATACAGCGAATACGCGGTTGTCGTTCAAACGGTAACGGAACATAAGTTTTCGGTTCTCAAGTAGTTTGGTTCCCAAGTTTTTGGTTCCCAATATTATTTAAGTTAAAATGGCTGAGTCTGATCATCCGCTAAATACAAACATCTCTCCAGAAGTCAGTACCGTGGCTATTAAGACACCTTAGTTTTGGACTGAGGATGCAGATCTTTGACTCAGACAGCTTGAGAGTCAATTTGCTATCGCGAAAATAGTTACACCTATAACAAAGTTTAATTATGTCGTGCCGGCTCTTAGCTCTAAAAAGTGGAGAGTTTTCCGCGACATATTAGATAATCACAATAGTGAGGATCCTTATAATGATATCAAGCAGGTCTAATAGCAAGACTTTCATCAAGTGATTCTTCGAAGTTGAATTACTTGTTGAAGGATCTTACATTGGGTGATAGAAAGCCATCCCAATTACTAAGTGAGATGTGACAGTTGAGAAGGGCTAAAGTCGGAGAGGAGTCACTTAAAACTTTAGGGCTACAGCGTCTTCCTGAACAAACTCAGGCAATATTAGCCTGTAACACCACCACCACCACGCAAAAATTGGCTGAAACTGCCGATTAAATAGCACATGTTTTTACTGGCCTTGCGGTCTATGAGACGCCTGTTTCACCCAAGTGCAGCTGTACGTTAAGTAGTATTCAATGGCAAATTGATGATCTCTCTAAGGCAATTATGACTATGGGTCAACAGAGACAATCTAGAACACGGTCTCGGTCGCAAAATTATTCTGGTTATTCTGGAAGGTCACCTAGATCTAAAAGTCATATAATGCCAACACTATGCTGGTACCACTCTAAATATGGCGATAACACTCAGAAATGCATTTCTCGATGTAGTTTTCACGGTGAGAAGATGGACAGTAACTCAAAAAAATCAAAAATCGATATTCCTGTTTGCCTCTGGTGGTAGGTAAGCTCGAATATTCTTTAAGCCGCCGTCTTTTAATGTGCGAAAAGAAAACCAAAAGGAACTTTCTTATCAACACAGGTGCAGACATTTTGGTACTTCCCGCTCCACTCTCCGGAAAACTTCTTCCATCTAGAATTAAGCTGATGGCAGCCAGTTACACACATACAGTATTGTGGTAATTAATTGAGAAATGTCATTTTTTTCGTTTTATCACCCATAAGCTTAGGAAGAAACATTCCAAATTAGCTCAGTGTTCAAATTACAGTTACTATCAAAGTAGCAGGTGTTTGTATGCACCTGGTAAGTAGCAGGTGTTCAAATTCCTACGCTAGGTGGCACATGTTCCGCAGTGACAGTTTCTCAGTTGTTGCGGACGACATTAGCGTCATGGATATCAGCGAGGCAACACGTGCTAAAGTGATTGCGCTGAGGGAACACACTTCTAAGACGTACGAGGAAATAGGTAAAATATGTGGAGTGAGTACAGCAAGTGTCGGGAGGATCTGGAAGCGGTTTCAGGAAACAGGAAATGCTGGAACCAACCGTTCTGGAAGATGCGGCCGAAAAAGGTCAACTTCAGCTCATGACGACAAAACTTTGCATCGAATGAGTGTTAAAAATCCTGGATTAACCAGTTTTGACCTATCCAAGTCCATGGCGGCAGCTGGTGTCGATATTGCACCTTCAACAGTGCGATACAGGCTATTAGAACGTGGGCGGAGAGCACGTCGACCGTACAAGAAGCAGCTTTTGACGCTTCGCATGAAGAAGAAAAGGCTGGAATGGGCACGGAAATACCAAACATGGACTGAGAAGGACTGGGAGAAGGTTCTCTTTTCTGACGAAACCCATTTTGTGGTTCAGGGATTTAGATCCATGTTCGTGTAAGGAGTAAAGGAGAACCTCTCAATCAGCACCACATCAATCAATCACCCAAGCATCCACCAAAAAAGATGTTCTGGGGTTGTTTCAGCGTTTCGGGGACCGAATCTCTAGTTCCCGTAGAAGGAATGATGAACAGTGCCAGTTACGAAGTCATATTGACCCGAAACGTGCTTCCAACCATGACTAAGCTGTGGCCGAATGGAGATGGCGTTTTTCAACAAGACAGCGCGCCATGTCACACTTCGAAGCGAATCCAAAATTTCTGCTCAAAAAAAAATCTTACCGTACTGGATTGGCCCGGGAATTCACCAGACTTGAACCCCATAGAAAATTTGTGGGCTATTGTCAAACAAGGGCTTCACAAATGTGACTGTACGACGATGGAAAAGCTGATTTCAGCCGTTATTGACATATGGTTCAGGGACATTGAAATTAAAACTATATGTGCTAGTCTAGTACATTCCATGCCGAAACGTGTCTGTGATGTTATAAAGTCTCGGGGAGGTCATATCACTTATTAGTTTTAAATGTATCCAGAGAAAATTTGAAATAAACTGAATTTTATAAAGAAAACTGCATTTCTCAATTAATTACCACAATACTGTATAAATACCCAGGGAAAAAAACTCTTACACCAGAGCCAATCCTTCGTCGAAAGTTTCCCTGCAATTTTCTCATTGCGGACATTTTAAGGTCGATTTCAGGCGCAAGTTCTTGGTTCCACTTTGGTCTTGAAGTCGACTTAGCCAAATGTATGTTAGTGGATCCTCTTATCTCACTGTCATCCGAAGGACAATACACTCCGACATCATTTTCGAACCTTAGTGTGCAAACTCAACATTCATTGGATCCACGGATTAATTCACTTATCCGCAAATATTATGCGGTCACATGCAAGAATGTTTTCACGACTCCATGCAAACATAACGTCACGCAGCAAATTCTTACAGCAGGTCCTCCAATAGTCTCTAAAGCTCGTCGTCTAGCACCTAGTAAGCTTACCGTGGCTAAAAAAAAGTTTGATTTTCTAATGAATGAATTGTAAACAACGGTAAAAGATCTAAGAAGATTCTTAGGCATGGTTAATTTTTACCGCCATTTCTTTCCTCACGCAAAGACTACTTAATTCTTTTCTTTGTGGATCCAAAAAATATGGATCAAGCAAAGTAGATTGGACTTCCGAATCAATTTCAGCTTTCAATGCTAATAAAAAAGGTCTGGCAGAAGCAACCCTCCTATTTTTCCCCAGCACCAGCACCAAACTAGCATTATTTGTCGATGCCTCCAATCTTGCTATTGGAGCCCCCTTGCAGCAGAAGATAAAAATAACTGGCAGCCCCTTGGTTTCTACTAGGCAAAATTGAATAAACCACAAGGTAATTATAGTGTCTATGACTGCAAACTTCTGGCAGCTTATCAGGGACTGCAATACTTTCGCTATTATCTAAAGGGTCAAACTTTCACTTTGTTCACCGACCACAAACCTCTAACATTTGCTTGTCAACAAAACCCTGAAAAGGCTACTACACGTCAGTTTAGACATCTAAGTTAAATTAGTAAGTTCACTACTGACATTCAACATGACTCTAGTCGCGACAGCATTGTTGCTGACACTCTTTCACGTTTTGAAGAGGCTGTTCTTCCTAGCTCCTTAGACTGCTCCTAGCTCCTTAGTTCCAACTGCTGAACCAAGAATTCAAAGAACTCCAGGGTCATTCAAAATATTGTTTCAATAAACGTCCAATTTTTGGTTCAGACATTGAAATTTTTTGTGAAGAGTCTGGCCCAAATTCTAGACCTTACATTCCTTTCCAGTTTCGGAGATTAGTTTTCAAGAGTTCTCATGATATAGCTTATCCTGGCATACAAACTTCAAGAAAAAACATTTCTGAAAAATACTTTTGGCCTAGCATTAACAAAGATACTAACATTTGAGCTCGTGAATGCATTCAATGTCAATCATGCAAAGTTACCAATGATGTTAAAACTCAACTAACCAACTTTCCTTAAGTCTCCGCACGCTTTAAGATTATTCACCTTGATATTGTTAAGCCACTAGCAAGCTCACAGTGTTACACATATTGCCTAACGATCATCCATCGTTTTACACGTTGGCCAGATGCTATTCCTCTCGTCAACATAACTGAATAATCTTGCCCTGATGCCTTATGGAAGAATTTGATTGCTCGTTTCGGAGTACCAAAAAGATCATCACCGACCAAGGCATACAATTTGAGTCAGCACTATTTTCTGAACTAAGTCGGCTAATGGGTTTCGTACGTAATCGAACTACGGCTTATCATCCTCAAGCAAATGGGTTTCTCGAGCGTTGGAATCGAACGCTCAAGTCGACCATCATGGCTCATAACAACGACAGCTGGACACAAACGCTTCCACTAATTTTACTTGGACTACGTACATTAGTACGAGAAGAGTTTGCCCCATCGGCTGCTGAACTCCTTTACAAAGAAAACCCTCAGCTGCCTAGCGATTTTATTCAGGTCAATATCGGGAGGATCAGTCAAACAGAGTTTGCCATAGAACTCTCAAAAATAATAGCTACAGGTCATTCAAAACAGAAAATATTCATATTTAAGGATCTTGATTCATGCTCACGTGTCTTTGTTGGAGTTGATTGCATTCGTTCACCACTTTGCTCACTCTACGATAGCCCCTATAAAATTGTCGCTATACACCCTTAATTTTTTACTCTTAACATTAAGGGAAAATATTCAAACGTGGCACTTGACACACTTAAACCCTGCTACGTGTCATCTTTCACAGAAGAATACCCTTATTAAAATTCTTCTTCGGCAAATAAGATACACAACTGTAAACATGTACGGTTCAAAGAGTATGTCTCTCCCAGGCTGGACGATCCAGTACTGCACCGATATCTTATAATTAGCTTTTGTTTTGTATTACCTTTTTAAAACGCTCCCAGCATTTGCTGGCAGGGGAGTATTGTAGTGAAACTATTTTCACATGCTTTACAACATCGTTTAATCTACGACATTATTTTACTTCGATTCCACACAATTTATATATTGTTTAATCTACTACATTGTACATGCATTCTACACACTTTACATATTCTAGTTTCTGTAAATCTTAGTAAGTAAGCAAAGTTGCAATGAGAAAGTTCATGTATTGAAATTGAGGATGTAAAAGGTTGTCATCGAATAGCCAACTAGTACAAATAAATTCAATTAATTTATTTTATTGCATTGCCTGTTGTTGGATAATTATTCATAATAAAGATTGTCATCGAAAAGTCAATGAGCATAAATAAATTCAATTAATTCATTATATTACATTAGTTTTGTTAATTTATTAACATTTATTATTTTGAAATAATCAACATCGATAGCTACAACTAGGCAGCTACAATACCCTACTTTGCAAATAGGTTAAGAAAAAAGGTTGATTTTTTTGTAGGTTATGTTATTCACTGCCATCAAACCTAGGCTCGTCATCGAAGCCGTCGATAATAGTAAACGAATCACTCCTAACAAACCTGAAATATGGGAAAAGACAATTTTCAATACTTTGCTTTTATATTTAGATAAAACGCATTTGTATTTACATTAAAAGCTGCTTATGTATAAAACTATGCAAAAATTTGAAAATTTTGGCGCATAAAAACCGTTAGAAAACTGATTCTCGATAAGAAACTGATAAGAAACACGGTTTTATGGCTACATATACTCGTATACTTTGAAAAAGTTTTTTTACTAATGTTCGAAGAACATTAGTATTAAAATCGATTCGGCCAAAAATTCATATTTCTTTATATATATATATATATATATATATATATGTACAAAAAATTTCAGTGAGATAATCTCGGGAACGCGCCATTCGATTGAGCTGAAACTTTCAGGATACATTGGTGTATATGCAGAATAGGTCCAGGTCTCTTTAAATGTCAGTTATTGTAAACCTTTTCGCGCCGGCGGGCATTTAAGTGATATTTTTAATATACCTATTATTTCGTGCACAAATGATTTTCGCAAAAATAAAGTTAATAAAATAAATTTCTAACGTGTTTTACATATGAATCGGATAATGCTTTGGAATATTTTAACCCTATGTGTGCGCTGGGTGCCTAAAAAGAGGACGGGAAAATTTGAAAATTTTTAAATTTCGATAACTTTTGACAGAGCTATTCAATCATTACCAAATTTTCAGGACATATTGATATTATTTAGTTGTAGATTTATGTGGCTTTTAATGAGCGTGCTGGCAACCCTGTAGCTAGTGCAGGCACTGAAAGTGAAAACCTCCAAATCATCGTCTCTCTTGAAAAAATGCAGTTTCTTCAAAAATAAGCCTTTCATATGTAAATCTTGTGCTTTGTTTACATAACCAAAAAAAAAAAAGATATGGTATAACGGGCACGCCTGGCAACCCTTGCCCAATTTACCTATATTTTTAGCATCAAAAACTTCTGTTCACGGAAACTCACGATCCGATAAGCAGAATTATTTGAAATTCACAGCATGTATTGACCTTAAATAGGACCAGGTCTGATAGAAGTGATTTTGAAATGCGGGCAATTCTGTGCCAGTGGTGCCATCTTGAAAAACCACTAAAAAAGATAACTGTTTTTAGCCCTATAAATTCTGATTGAATCGTTCGATTTTGACGAAACTTACACAATTCCTGGACCTTACTTTAAGCCACGTTTGGTAGAAATTTGGTCGCAAAATTTGATTGGAGCTGCCAGCTATGATAATTTTGGTGTCTTCATTTTGAAAAAAAAAATTTGGAAGTAAAAACATTCAAACCATCGAATATTCAAAAAAATGTCCGTTTCTTACAATAAAACCAATCTGTATATAAATCTTATGTTTTATCTACACGTTCAAAATAAAACTTTGGAAATTTCATGTCGGACAAGAACGGTAACCCTCTCCCAGTTAACCTATATTTTTAGCATCAAAAACTTCTGTTCACGGAAACTCACGAACCAATAATCAGATACAGCTAAAATTTACAGAATGGATGGGACTTAAGTAAGACCAGATTTGATAGAAGCGATTTTGAATTGTGGGCAACTCTGTGCCAGTGGTGCCATCTTGAAAAATTACAAAGAAAAAAAACTGCTTTTTGCCCTATGAAATGTGAATAAGTTACCAGATTTTCATGAAATTGACACAGAAGCTAAACCTAACTCTAATCTCTGTTTGGTGGAAATTTGGTTGAAAAATTTGATTGGTGCTACCTGCTATGGTAATTTTTGTGTCTTTGGTTTTGAAAATTCGCTCAGGAAAATAAAACTTTTTGTACTATAACTTCCAGTGCAGTCATGAAATCAATACGAATTTCATACAATTAATGGAACCTACTATAAGCATTATTCAGGCCAAATTTGGTTGAAAAGACACGATAGGGTTGCCAGCTATTGTTGGTTTTGTGTTTAATTGCAATATCTTTATTAAGCGGTTTTATCGTAGAATTTTCAAATGGTAATGGTATTGTAGTGACAATAAACAGCAAATATTAAGCTTTCGATCATTTGAAAAAACTCGCTGCAGGTAACCCTAAATTTCTTTATACTCCTATAACTTCGAATGTAATTAAACAACGTGAAGCAGATTTGATATATTCTTGGATTTGATACTGGCGAAAGGTTGCCAGCACGAGTCGGTTGTGCTACTTTTGTATCAATAAATGCTTACAGTTAGTATACATACCGGAAACATTTACAATGAAAATAAATAACCGATGTTACAATTCGCAAAGTTCTGCAAATTTTTCGGATCGCAGCCCCAAACACCAACTTCAGTTACAGTGCTGCAGGCACTGAGCATTTTCTTCATTGATGTTATATGAGATGCTGCTTTCAAAATTATGTGAAATAAGCAACTGATAACGAATATAATTAACCCGTGTTTTGCTCTCATAAACGTTGAAATTCATGCCAGTGGTAATATCTGAAACCTTGCACCATATGAGTTATAATGCATTCTTAAGACGAAAGTAAAACGTGGCATTTGAAACAGTTTGGCCGTAATAAGCAGCACATGTGGTGGAATATGCACTCAAAACCTGCACGATTCTTCTACTGTTCTTCGAATATTAGTGTTTCTAGCGGTTCAGGTGCGCTAGAGTTTTTTTAATTTAGTTTTCATTTTGAGATTTCTTCTAAACTTTCAGCGATAAAATAATGTACGATTCGAAAATTCCCAGAACTCAGAAAATTAAGAAAACTCTAGAGCACCTGAACCGTAAGAAACACTAATGTTCGAAGAACAGTAGAAGAATCGTGCAGATTTTAAGTGCATATTCTACCACACGAACTGCTTATTACAGCCAAAATGTTTTACACACCACGTTTTACTTTGGTCTCAAGAATGCATTATAACTCATATGGTGGAAAGATTTCATATACTACCACTGGCATGAATTTCGAAGTTTATGAGAGCAAAACACTTGTTAACTTTATTCGTTATCAGTTGCTTATTTCACAAAACTTTGAAAGCAGCATCTCATATAACATCAATGACGAAAATGCTTAGTGCCTGCAGCACTGTAACTGAAGTTGGTGTTTGGGGCTGCGATTCGAAAATTTTGCAGAACTTTGAGCATTGAAACATTGGTTATTTATTTTCATTGTTAATGTTTCCGGTATGAATACTAACTGTCAGCATTTATTGATACAAAAATAGCACTACAGACTCGTGCTGGCAACCTTATGCCAGTATCACATCTGCATCACGTTGAAATTAACCTACCCTGCGAATTTCGTCTCGATCCGATGACTGCGTTCGAGGTTATAGGAGTATAAAGAAATTTAGGGTTACCAGCCGCGGTATTTTTCACATAATCGAAAACTTAATATTTGCTGTATAATAAAACTACAATATCATTACCATTTGAAAATTTTACGACCACCAATCGAATTTTTCAACCAAATTTATATTGAACACGGCATAGAGTAAAATTCAGCTACTGTGTCAATTTCATCAAAATTTGGTAACTGAATCCGAATTCATAGGGCAAAAAGCAGTCTTTTTTCTTTGTAATTTTTCAAGATGGCACCATTGGCACAGGGTTGCCCTCAATTCAAAATTGCTTCTATCAGACCTGGTCCTACTTAATCCCAATGTATTCTGTAAATTTCAACTGCATTTGATTATTAATTCGTGAGTTTCCGTGAACAGAAGTTTTTGATGCTGCAAATATAGGTAAATTGGGAAAGGATTACCGTTCTTGTCCGACATGAAAATTCCAAAGTTTTCCCTTGACTCTTTAGACAAAAAATAAGATTTGTATGCAAGCTGGTTTTCATTATAAAAAACGGACATATTTTAGGAGATTCGA
>OZ022264.1:163827028-163829528 GCA_963978885.1 Nemotelus pantherinus | reverse complement strand
TCCTATATATATATATATATATAAAGATATATATATATATATATATATATATATATATATATATATATATATATATATATATAAATATATATTTATCTATATATATATATATCTTTATATATATATATGTATATATATATATATATATATATATATATATTTATATATATATATATATATATATATATATATATATATATATATATATATATTTATATATATATATATATATATTTATATATATATATATATATATATATATATATATATATATATATATATATATATACATATTTACATTTATATCAACAAAATTATTAAACGAGATAAAATCGGGAGCGTTATATATATATATATATATATATATATATATATATATATATATATATATGCATATATATATACATATATATATATATATAAATATATATATATATATATATATATATATATATATATATATATATATATATATAAATATATTCATTTATATATATATATATATAAATATATATATATATATATATATATATATATATATATATATATATATATATATATATATATATATATATATATATATATATATACATATATGCATAAATATGTTCATTTATATATTTGCGGCAAGCAACACAGTAAAACCAAATGCTCAACTAAAGACCCCGCTCAAATTTCGTGCGCTCTATGCTCTGGCAATCACTTAAGCAACAGTTCTCTCTGCCCTTAACGTGAGGAGTATCTGAAAATCCGCAAACGATCAATTCAACGGCTCTCACGCGACAAAGTTCTAAGCAAAAGTATACCTCGACCTTCGCCTGCATTAAGTCAAACAAATTTTCCGTCACTGCCTTATGGAAAAACTCTCATTAATACTCATCCTACTTCACAAGACTGCTCTCCGGCTAACAACTCATACAGCGCAGTATTGCGTCGTCATATGGATATGAATAGCACTCCCAATACTGTTGGTATATATTTATATATATATATATATATATATATATATATATATATATATATATATATATATATATATATATATATATATATATATATATATATATATATATATATATATATATATATATACATATTTACATTTATATCAACAAAATTATTAAACGAGATAAAATCGGGAGCGTTATATATATATATATATATATATATATATATATATATATGCATATATATATACATATATATATATATATAAATATATATATATATATATATATATATATATATATATATATATATATATATATATATATATATATACATATATGCATAAATATGTTCATTTATATATTTGCGGCAAGCAACACAGTAAAACCAAATGCTCAACTAAAGACCCCGCTCAAATTTCGTGCGCTCTATGCTCTGGCAATCACTTAAGCAACAGTTCTCTCTGCCCTTAACGTGAGGAGTATCTGAAAATCCGCAAACGATCAATTCAACGGCTCTCACGCGACAAAGTTCTAAGCAAAAGTATACCTCGACCTTCGCCTGCATTAAGTCAAACAAATTTTCCGTCACTGCCTTATGGAAAAACTCTCATTAATACTCATCCTACTTCACAAGACTGCTCTCCGGCTAACAACTCATACAGCGCAGTATTGCGTCGTCATATGGATATGAATAGCACTCCCAATACTGTTGGTAATGTGCCGTCGTCTGCCAATGACCTTTTCTCGGCTACTGAACTTAGCCCGAGAATTAATAACCAGGTTGTCTGTTTGCAATTCACGCCAAGACCAGTTTAATGTAATTGTAGAGCTTGCCACCAAGTTTGTTTACAAATAAAGTTCATATAAATTGCTTATTATGGAATGCTCAAAGCATACGTAATAAGCACCTTGAAACATTCAACTTCCTGTCTGAAAAGAAAATAGACTTATTTTTCCTATGCGAATCTTGGCTGAAAGATGGTGACAAGCTTGTGAATTCTTGTTATAATATTTTGAAATGTGATCGGAAGGAATCGCCGGGGGGTGATGTTGCGATCTTTATCAAAAAAAGCATTAAGTTCGTGAGACTAAGTTATCTCCGTACTCAGATTATCGAATCAGTCGCAGTTCAAACTGATGAATTAAATGCTACAATGATTGCTGTTTACTTCAGTGGGACAAAGCTTAATTCTAGTAAACTAAAATTATTTCAAGATGACTTACAACTGCTCTTTAGTCTGAACAGTAACTGGATTGTCTGCGGTGACCTAAACGCACGACACTACCACTGGAACTGCCTCAAAGCCTACAAAGCCGGGAAGATTCTCTTTGATTTATCCCTGAAAAAAAAATGTTTTAGTTCACTCGTCAGGCAGTCCATTTTGCTTCTCTCCCAATGGCAACCCATCAACGCTAGATATTGTAATCACCAACGGTCAACTCCCTTTAACTTCCCCTATCGTTATCAATGATCTGTCATCCATTCACCTGTCTGTTTTATTCGAAATAAATAGTACTATCTCTCTGATCAGACACTCTTTCTTTAGATA
>OZ022264.1:163804528-163822028 GCA_963978885.1 Nemotelus pantherinus | reverse complement strand
CAACTCCCGGCAGGGATCACGCGAGAGAAGACGCGACGCAAGACAGAGCCCTAATCGTTTCAAGAAAAAAAAAAAAACACTGGAGCAAAGTTTTTTCCCGTGAAAAATTCTGCTCCCATATAGCTCTGGTTTAATTCGCGAAAACCACCACTCAATCTATCAGGTACCAGAATGTAACCACCACCATCAAGTAGGGCTAATAGCCGTCGCAGGGACCGACCATTGTCATGTACTGGTTGGCCACTGACGACATAGATGTAAGTCTAGCCTAATCAAGAACCGAGTAAGTAAGTCTAGCCTAAGCAAGTCTAGCCTAAGCAAGAAACAGCGTCAAGCTGCACGATACCGAACGATATATGCACCCGACCGAGGAACACTTTTATGCCCGCCAAGAAGGATCACCCGAAAACGCCGATGCGCTATCTCAATGCCGCCTGACAACTACACTGCAACAACATAGTCCATGAAAACGCACCTAGCCCAGGAGTTACGAGTGATCCGCGAAGAGGTCCTAGGCTCTGCGAACCGAGACGTCCATTCGGCGCCCGAAGAGGCGCGCCTGGCAGCAACCTGTAAAGATAGAAGGGGACCACCAAGAACCGGGACTAAGTTGTGGAATTGAAATAAGCACCTACCTGATGCCACACGGCTGTACGTTTCGAAGTTGTCGCCGCTCTCCCGCCGGGTAGTACAGGGCCATGCGCCCTTTACACTTCACAAGTGGGTGCCTCTGCTACTAAAAAAACGCGGAAAATAAACAAATTAACACACGCACCACTTAAAGTTCCGCGTTGTTTATCCGCGGAATAAACAAGCAGGCGGCCGTCATGTTCTAAACGTCAAATTGGGAACAATCCACAACGCCCCACAAAGTCGATCAAAGTAGATCACCATCATCAACAACATTTACGTGCCAAGATTGCGTTGAAATAAAGCCGTGCCATGTGTTGCGGTTGTTAAAACTTACAAATTCTAATGTTCAAACAATATGCACTGTAAGCGAATCATTGAAAGAAGACAACTCCACTATCGCCAATACAATCCACAGCATATCTACAGCTCTCTCGCCTTTTTTTGAAGCATTGTTCGACATACGAGCTCAATTAGATGAATTCAAACATATCAAACATAATATAGGCGTCTTACATGATAAGTTTGATTCAATGCAAGGAAAAATTAAAACACTTGAAAATAAAACTGGCATTTTAAACGACTCGATCATTGACTTGCACCCGTTGCCTTGCAATCATAATGAGCCACTTTCTCAAACTAAGTCAGTCGATATTCTCCAGTCGTTAGAAATGAAGGTTGACAAATTATACTTAGATCTTAGCAGCCACTTAACGCCACCTACAAATACATCTCGACGTAGTTTTAGCTGCCAAACTGATACCTGGGAAGAAAAACACAATAATCAACCACTGTTTGCTACTTCGGTTACTAAAACCTTAACCAGCATTGGTTGTCAGACTGATAACTTGGACCATAGCAGTAAATCCACTGACACACCCACGCCAGCATCTAATAGCATGCATACCCCTTCTCAAGCATCAAAAAAGCGTGCAAATAATGTTAGAGCAAGCAAACGTAAACAATCAAAGCAGGTTCACACTACATCCACAAAACTCTCGACTTTAGTTCCCAATATCTTACCGATTGGAGAAAGCAATATCACAACAATAAACGATCTTACGGAAAGCAACGTGAATGAGAACGAGACTTCGAATGGGAACGAGACTTCGAATGGGAACGAGACTCCGAAATCCTCCAGTGCCTTTGATGCCGATCAGAATTATGCACCAGCACCTGAAAATGTAGACAGAATACACAATATCGTGAGCGTCGCTACTGATGGCCGCACTTTGCTTGGACACAATGACAACAATTTTTCTTGCTCCCTTAAAGCTGCAGTTCAACCTAAAGTGTTATTTTTATCTCGCTTAGCTGGAGACACGACCAACGATGATGTCTTAGCGAATGTGAACAATATTCTCCAATACAATAAAATGTTTGCTCCGTCCAATTTTATATCTTGTACAAAAATTGGGAACCACCAGCGTGTGTCATCATTCAAAGTTATCATGCCTGAGTGGTGCTTCAACACTATTTCATGTAGCAGCTACTGGCCTCCATCGTGTATCATCAGGGAATTTATTCCCAAACATCAACATCAAGAGTTAATTACATCAAGCCTCAATTCAAAAAACGGGCAAAAGAAATCTCGGCGTACTACGCCAACATAGGTGGCATGCGCTCTAAAATTAATGATTTGTACGTCACTTCTGCAGTATCTAATTTCGACATTATTGGCTTTACCGAAACCTGGCTATGTGAAAGCATCAACGATGCTGAACTATTCAACAGTAATTTTGCAGTTTTTCGTCGTGATCGCCATCTTAATTGTCCAGTTGCTCCTGTCGGCGGTGGTGTTCTGCTTGCTGTACGTAAAGAACTGCCAGTATCTCGACTTGATATACCTGACACTCTTGATCTGGAATACGTATGTATCTCACTAAACCTTCATCTAAGAAGAATTTTCGTGGCAATACTGTACATCCCACCGTCCGCATCAAACTCAACATATGACTTGGCGTATAACCTAACCGAATATATATGCCGCATAATGGAACCGTCCGACGAACTCATTCTTATGGGAGATTTCAATTTACCGCATCTGGAGTGGCGAATTTCTAACGATAGTGAACACTATCTTCCTTCGTCCAATAACCGACGAGAAAGCTACTTCATTGACGCCATTCTTTCAACTGGACTAAAGCAGATCAATGGCATCCACAACACAAACGGACGACTTTTGGATCTGATTTTTTCTACGAACTCATCTGATGTCTCTATTGAACGATGTTCATCTCCTCTACTTAATGAATCTTTACACCATCCAGCTCATCATATCAATTTTCAAATTAATGACGATATACTAGCGGAGCCTAATTTTGTAAATCTTTTTAACTTTAACTTCAAGAAAGTTGACTTTGATACGCTGAGTGAAGTAATGACCGAATGCGACTGGTCTTCGGTTGTGAATGAATCTAACGTAAACGTTGCAGCCACAAACTTTCATTCTATCTTATTCGGTTGCTTTGCTCGCTGTGTACCTTTGAGTAACTCTGTACCTTTGAAACGCTTTCCATGGATCAATACAGATTTAATAAATCTCAAAAATTTGAAAATCAAGGCCTGGAAAGTGTACAGCTCGTCGCGTCTAGAGGATGATTATAAAGTTTATGAGGAATTACGAAATAGATTCGTATCTGAAACCTCATCTGCCTACTCCAACTATATGGACGAGCTAAGGCAGTCTTTCATAAGCCATCCCAAGCGTTTTTGGAATTTTGTAAACTCAAAAAGGTATCATGACGGATACCCTAGCTCTTTTATATCTGACGGCATGGTCATTAATAACTCGCAAGCAATCAGTAACTTATTTGCAGATTACTTCCAATCCGCCTATGGACTACCTCTCTCCGATTTCAATAAACTTAATTTCAATTACCTAATAGACTCCCCTAAAACGACGTTGGGAATGAAAGACCTTTACATCGACATTCCCACTATCTTAAGACATATATCTCATCTTGAGAATAATTTTCACCCCTGTCCTGATGGATTACCGACCCTAGTGCTTAAACGTTGCGCTAATATCCTCTCACCACTATTAGCTCATCTTTTTAATCTATCGATTTCGTCCGGTATTTTCCCAAACTTATGGAAATATTCTTCACTTACTCCTATCCACAAAAAAGGCAGCAAAGAAGTCGTGCACAACTATAGGCCAATCGCCAAATTACCATGCGTCGCCAAGCTTTTTGAAGCCATAGTTACCGAGGTATTATCTTTTCACTCTAAGTCTTTAATCTCACCTTGCCAACATGGTTTTATTAAAGGTAAATCTACCACCACTAACCTTTTAGAACTTGCGAACTTAGTCATTCCTGCGATTGAAGAAGGTAAACAAGTTGACTGCATTTACACTGACCTCACGAAAGCTTTCGATAAGCTGGATCATGACATTCTTATATGTAAATTGCATCTTCTTGAGTTCCCTAATAAGTTTATAGACTGGGTTAAATCTTATCTCTCTAATCGCAAGCAAAACGTTCGATTTCGTGGCATTCTATCCACTGACATAATTGCTACATCAGGTGTTCCACAAGGCAGCCACCTTGGTCCCATTCTTTTTGCCATTTATATAAATGACCTGATCACTTTTGTTCCAGGTTCTTCCATTCTACTGTACGCTGATGACGCAAAGATTTTTAATACAATATCATCACTTAATGACTGTACGATTCTGCAACGCAACGTGTCAAACTTCGCTAATTGGTGCACTCTAAACCGACTTTCACTAAACGTTGAAAAATGCTTAGTTATCTCATTCTCCCACAAATCATCTCCGATTAATTTCAACTACACTTTAAACGATTCTCTTTTAACTCGCTCCAAGAAAGTTCGTGACCTAGGAGTACTATTAAACTCCACTTTCACTTTTAATGACCACATTGACTCAATAATAATAAAAGCCAACTGTGCACTTGGCTTCCTAAAACGACGATCTAAAGAATTCAATGACATTTTTCTGACTAAAATCCTGTTCTGCTCTCTGGTTCGCCCTATCTTAGAATATGGGTGCCTGATGTGGTCTCCGTATTATAAGGAGCACATAGATCGCATTGAGTCTGTCCAAAAGAGATTTTTAATTTTTGTTCTTAGTTCTTTCCGCTGGTCTGATCCTATTCGTTTACCTCCTTATGAAAACCGCTTGCAATTATTGACCATGGACACTCTGGAAACTCGACGTCAAAATTTCAAGGCTCTATTCGCTGCGAAGTTACTCACTGGAAACGTGAACTCTGAGTTCTTGTTATCAAAACTTAACTTTCGTGTTTGCCACGGTGAACGTAGACATCATAGCGCCTTATCCATCCCGTTTCATAAAACCAATTATGGATTGAATGAACCAACCTGCGCAATAGCCCGAAGCTTTAACTCAGCGTATCAAATGTTCGACTTTAATTATACTGTTGATATGTTCAAGTGTCGGCTTAAACGACCGATTAATTATCTTTCATAATTACATGTGTAAATATTGTTTTTTTTTGTAGTAATCATTCCGTTGATGAAATTGTCAATAAATAAATAAAAAAAAAAATAAATAAGTCTCCACTACACGAGAATCCCGGTGGTTAACACGTAGAGTATGTGGTGGAAAGGTTCGGAACCTGGGTCACACGCGCAAAGCGTTCTTTGAACTCGAGCAACGGAGGCTGAAGAAAAACCGGTGGCCAAAGGTTTGATGCTGGCGCAGCCTCCGCTAGTGAGTTCTTTTCGAATCTGGAAGCAGAGCGTGCAGTTGATTGTATTTTTGCATATTTGAAAATCGCAGGTGCGTACATCACAAAGTGGAAGAACGATTTTCTTCTTTTGGAATCTGGTAGCGGAGCGTGCAGTTGATTATATTTTTGCATATTTCAAAATCGCAGGTGCGTACATCACAAAGTGGAAGAACGATTTTCTTCCTTGTCGAAACTGGAAGCGGAGCGTACAGTTGATTGTATTTTTGCATATTTGAAAATCGCAGGTGCGTACATCTCTAAGTGGAAGAACGATTTTCTTCTTTTCGAATCTGAAAGCGGAGCATGCAGTTGATTGTAATTTTGCATATTTGAAAATCGCAGGTGCGTACATCTCTAAGTGGAAGAACGATTTTCTTCTTTTTCGAATCTGGAAGCGGAGCGTGCAGTTGATTGTATATTTGCATATTTGAAAATCACGGGTGCGTACATCACAATGTGGAAGAACGATTTTTAGTCTTTTTGAATCGGGAAGCGGAGCCTGCAGTGAATTTTATTGTTGAATATTTGAAAATCGCAGTGGGGCAATCCGACGGCCCGAATCGAATTTCCTAATAGCGACGTACTGATAGCCTAGACGAGACGCCGGCGGTGAACGAGTTGCTTGCATTTGAATAATTGAAATCACAGCGAAGCGTGCAGTGAATTCGATTAGAATTCTGACCATATCAGCGGGGCAATTAGACGGCCCGGAAAATTTAAAAATTGATTCCTTAATTTTATTGCAAATGCTTTACATATGAGAACGTAATTTGAAGTATCTGTTGGTCCAATATTAACGGAAATGGCACATTGCTGGTTAGCCTGTGTCAGCAGCAAAGCAAAATACAAACCAAATCTGCTTCACGTTAAGTTAACCCAACCAGTAAATTTCGTTTCGATTGAATCACTGCGCTGGAAGGTATACGGGTGAAAAGAATTTTAGGGTTGCCACCCTCAAAATTTTTCAAATTTTTAAAACGTTAATATTTGTTGTTAATTTTCATTGCAGGATCATTCTCAATTGTAGTCCAGTCAACAGCGGTAAAAAAATGAAAAACTGTGGAATTTTGAGAATCAAGGTCGATTTTGCTGAAAATTTGGATTTAAGCTCTACTAACCCTCTTCTTCAAAATCTACCCTGTGCCGAACCGGGCTTTTTATTTTTAGGGGTTAAAACTACCCCTTATTGCAAAAAAAAATAAAATAATAGATTTTAGCATATATTTGGTTAAAATAAAGTTTAAAATATTTATTTGTAGACTACTCGACACTCTCAAACGAATTTTTAATTAATCAGACACATGTAACCCCCGTAAAACATCCCCTAAGGGGTAGTAACTTTGAAAACTAGTATTAAAAATGTTTCATATAATTTTAAATGATTGAAAATTGTGTCATTAAATTTGAATTATTGTTAGAATGAAATTATTGCTTTGAAAAATACTTCAACCCTTATAAACGATCCCCTGCAAGTATGATATATTAAAAAATATTAAAAAATTTTTTTTTTTTTAGAATTAGAAATAATTGTAAACTGCATCTATTGAATTAAGAATATTTTATTAAATCAGACAGATGCAACCCCTGAAAATCATCCCCTAAGGGGTAGTAACTTTGAAAACTAGCATTAAAAATGTTTATTATCATTTTAAATGATTGAAAACTGTGTCATTAAATTTGAATTATTGTTAGAATGAAATTATTATTTTAAAAAATACTTCAACCCTTATAAACCACCCCCTCCAAGTATGATATATTAAAAAATATTAAAATTTTTTTTTTTTTTTGAATTAGATATAATTGTAAACTGCATTCATTGACTTAACTCATTGAATAATTTATTACCCTGGTAAGCGGATTATATATTTATAAAAATTAGTACAGATATTACATTATGTTTATAAAAATTAGTAATTGTCGCTGTCGTCGTCTTCTTCGTCTCTTGTTCTCTCATTCTGCTGTTCATCGTCACTCTTGCTATTTTCATTTTCGTCCTGATCCAAAATGGGTGCTCTGTTTAAGCATGAAACTTCACTGCAGCCTCTGCGCGTAGCATTGCAGAACAGTCCTACTCGTCGACAACCGCACGCTGAGCCACACTCCTTTTTACAACTACAAAATATCATTTGTGAAAGTTCTTCAGGCGCAGGTTGATTAGGGTTTTTGACTGGATGTAACATTCCTTCAATTTTAACCCAACCCCAATCAAGAGGGTTAATATTTTTGTTACCAAGCCATATCTAGACTTGTAAATATACTCTCTTTATATGCTCATTTAAAGCACCGTAAGCTGTGGTAATAAAATTCAAAATAAAGGCTGCTCAATGCCAAAAAGGTGCCTACAAGAGCATTGTATATAATTAACACTTATATTAACGAATTTAGTTTGAAATTGTGTAAAATTATTTGTTGTACTTACAGTTTTATTTTTTATTTTCGTTTTATTTTTTTTCGTACAGGTATACAACACTTAATACGCACAAACAAAGATTTTTAACAAAAAATAGAAGAATATAAAAGCCACGTGTATATTCTTTCGATTCTAACAGTGTACTGCTTACATCACGAGCAGAAACGAGAAGCATCATTCAAAACATACAAAACAATACATATATATATATATATATATATATATATATATATATATATATATATATATATATATATATATATATATATATATATATATATATATGTATATACATGAACACACATATACCAAAACAGATGTAAAAAGACCGGTAAAATACTTTCACAATGTGCCAGCTGTTGCTTGGATGTAGCTTCGCTTCTCTTTCCTTATTTTTAAATGCTCCAATATTCGTGCTGCAAAATTTAAAAAAAAGCAGTTTGTTTTTCGACGATAACTCCTATATTTTTTAAGCAAAAAACTTTATAAAAAAAGCATTTTGTAGAGAAATAGAAGGGCTCTAACGTTATGTTTATTAAAAAAAATTTCAACCCTCATTTTTGAAAAGGGGTGAGTTCAAAGGGGTTGGGTGTGCCACAATTATTGCATGAATGCAAACTTTGAATCGCCATATCTCCTTCAATTTTTATGATAAAAAAATATAAAAAAAACGAAAATTTTCAATAAAAAAATGCTACAATTAATACATGAAACAATTTTTTGTGTTATAAATACTTTTTGATTTATTTAAGAAAAATGCATTTTTTTTCAAAATTACAAAAATGTCGATTTTCATTTAAACAATAATTTTTTCTAAACTAAGCATTTTAAACCTGTCAAATCATATGGATTATACCAATTATACCTAAATAAAGTCAATTGCAAGTAAGGAGCTATTAATTTCTATTAGGGTTGTAATGACGAGGGTTGATTTCTTGCATTTTTAAAAAAAAAAAAAGGATAATCACTTTATTTTGGTCATAGCTCAGTCAATTCTTATGCAAAAGACTTTTATTAGAGCTCATTTGAAAGGATTTTTAATTTACTTTAAAAAATGTTTAATGTGTTTTCTCCAAAAATTTCACCATATTCGATATATTTGAGTTTGAAGGTTCTCAATTTCGGGTTTCTTCGAAAATGAGCATCCTTCAAAGAGCAATAACTCAGTCGCTATTAAGTCTACATAGATTTTTTAGGCACGAATCTCTTTGTTTTTTATAGGCTAATACTTTGTTTAAACTAATTTTTTTGGTTAAATTGAAATTTTTCAAGTTATTCATGAAAAACGGTTAAAAAAGGGGGTTGTTTTTAACGAAAAATGCACAGTTTCAATCGCTTATAAATCGGGAAGGATCAACTTTACAAAAAAACTTTCAATAACAAAAGTTGCTTATAATTGATCAATCTATCGACTTCCATGGTTAATTAGATTGAAAAAATTTTCATCCCCTAGATGGGGTGGTTTTCACCCCAAGGGCAAAAGCCCGGTTCGGCACAGGGTAGATTTTGAAGAAGAGGGTTAGTAGAGCTTAAATCCAAATTTTCAAGAAAATCGACCTTGATTCTCAAAATTCCACGGGAAAACGGGTGTTGACTGGACTATTGGAAATCTAATGACATAATCGCTCAGTAAAGAAATTCCACAAAATTACAAAAATGGTCATAGCTGGCAGCCCTTTCATGATTTTTTTACGAAATTCATACGACATTTACCTTAAATTCAGGTCAATTTACTGCATGAACTTCGTTCTGATTTTTACACTGGACCGGAAGTTATAGGGAAAAAAACTTTATTTTGCTGAGCAAATATGCAAGATTTAGGAGACAAAAATCATCACAGCTGCCAGCCCTATACTAATTTTTCAACCAAAGTTTCACCATATGTTACATAGAGTAACGTCCAAGTACTGTGTAAATTTTGTTAAAATCTGGTGGCTGAATCGGAAGTAATAGGCCAAAAAGTGGTTTTTTTTCAGAAGTTTTTCAAGATGGTATCACTGCCACAGGGTTGCCCGCATTTTAAAATCACTTCTATCAGACCTGGCCTCAGTTAATACCAACATATCTTGTAAATTTCATAATGATCGCATTATCCGGTCGTCAGTTCTCGTGAACAGAACTTTCGAGTGCTGAAAATAGAGGTAATTTGGTGATGGGTTGCCGTTCTTATGCAAATCGGAATTTTGAAAATTTTATCTGGAGATGAAGGACAAAAGATAAAATTTATCAAAGATTTGAAATTTTTGTCAAAACTCAAAAATTTTTCAGGAAGGTCAATGGTTTGAAAGATTTTTTTTTCAGCAGCCTGCCACAGCTGCACGGTTACCCACTTTCTGCTAAAAATCTATACGTGCCAAATCTTACTCAACATCAATACGCTCTGTAATTTTCACGATGATCCAATGTTTTTTTTACTAATAATGACAAATCAAAGTTTGGAAAAAATTCCTTGTCTACTTTTAGGCACCCTGCAACCGCACACGGCTCAAAATTTCCAATTCTTTGTCATAGACAAGCTAAGAACATAATTAGTTTTCATTCTCAATACTTTTCTTTAACAAAAATTTACACTGCTTGGAAATATAGGAGTTCCTCAAAATTCACTAAAACGCTCGCCGCCGCCAAAAGGTTTAGGATATCTGAATTTGAGAAACTCATAGACCTACCTACTATATACATCTATGTTCTTCGAAAATTCCAGCTCAATTGGATATGCCACTCCAGAGATTATCTCCCTTAATCATTTTGCTGATATATATATATATATATATATATATATATATATATATATATATATATATATATATATATATATATATATATATATATATATATATATATATATAAAAAGAAATATGAATTTTCGGCGAAACGAGTTTAATACTTTTGTTCTTCGAACATTAGGAAAAAGCTTTATTTTGTTAAGCAAATTTGCAAGATTTGGGAGACAAAAATCACCATAGCTGGCAATTCTGTTCCAATTTTTAAGCCAAATTTTCACCAAATGTTATCTAAATCAAGGTCTAAATATTGTCTGAATTTTGTTTAAATGTGATGGCTGAATCCGAAATTAGAGGCCAAAAAGCTGTTTTTTTTCTCAGTGATTTTTCAAGATGGTACCACTGCCACAGGAATGCCCGCATTTCAAAATCACTTCTATTAGACCTGGTCCTAGCTAATACCAACATGTCCTGTAAATTTCATTTTGCTTGGATTATCCGGTCGTCAGCTCTCGTGAACAGATCTTTCGAGTGCTGAAAATAAAGGTAATTTGGTGATGGGTTGCCGTTCTTGCGCAAATCGGAATTTTGAAAATTTAACCTTGACATGAAGGATAAAATTTATCAAAGATTTGAAATTTTTGTCAAAAATCAAAAATTTTTCAGGTTAGTCGATGATTTGAAGGACTTTTTTCAAGAGCCTGCTGTAGCTACACGGTTGCCCGCACAACCTAGAAAATCCATGTGTGCTAAGTCCTAGTCTACGTTAATACGCTCTGTAATTCGCACGATGATCCATTGTTTTTCTTACAAGTAATGACAAATCAAAATTTGGAAAAAATTCCTTCCCTACTTTTAGGCACTCTGCATCCATACACGGCTCAAAATTTCCAATTTGTTATCATAAACAAGTTTAAAACACAATAAGCTTTCATTTGCAGACATTGATTTTAACAAAAATTTACACTGCCTGTAAATATAGGAGTACCTGAAAATTCACTAAAACGCTCGCTGCCGCCAAAAGGTTTAGGATATTTGAATTCTAGCAAGTCATAGACCTAGTTCTACGTCCTACATCTACCGAAAATTTCCTCCGATTGTCCTCCGAAAATTTCACTTCAATCGAATCGGCCACTCCAGAGATTTTCTCTATTAACCATTTTGCTGATATATATATATATATATATATATATATATATATATATATATATATATATATATATATATATATATATATATATATTTATTTATATATATACATAAAGAAATATTAATTTTCGGCGAAACGAGAGAAAATTTGTATACAAAAGTGATACAATCATAGAAAAATTGAACGATATAGAGGATCTAAAGAGAAAAGTATTAGATACAGAAGATAGTTTAGAACTGCAAAAAATATTCTTGGACAAATATAGTGTAGCGAAAGAATTATAAGAAGAAAATTTAGAGCAAGTAGTCAAAAATAAAATGGGAACTTTTAATATAGAAGTAGCATTAAAATCGATACCAACTTTCAACGGAAATCCAAAAGAAGTAGATGCAATTTTAACCATAGTTGGGTTACTAAATGAGAGCCTTAATGAAGAAGGGATATTAAGTTAATTGAATTTCGTTAAAAATGTAAAGTTAGGAGCAAGCGTAAAAGTACAGTTCAGTACATTAGAAATAAACAATTACTCAGCACTAGAAAAACGCTTAAAGAATAGGTACAAAAGTAGGAAAACCTTATAGCAAATTCACACGCAGTTGACTCAGCTACAACAATGCCGAACGGTAGAAAAATATGAAGAAAAATTGCTCATTAGTGAATTAAGTGATATACAAATAAGTAACCTAGGACAAAAAAAAACTGTACAAGAAAAGGCAGCGATAGTAAAGTCCAATGATTCTTACGCGCTTACAATTTTCAAGAATGGATTTAATGAAAGCCTTAAGCCTACTATTTTTGCTGCACAACCTAAAACATTTATAGAAGCGATACAGATCACAGCTGAATTTGAGACAAGTAATAGAACACCGGAAAATATAATGTATATTAACAGAAGACCAAATTATAATCAAAACTTTAACCATAACAGTTGAAACACATTTAATAATAATAACACGTCACATAGCTATAACAATAATAGGAATTACGGCACGAACCAGAATAGATATTATAGAGACAATTATAATTCGAGACAAAGTGAAATGAACAATTTGAATAATTACAGAAATAACAGAAATACCTATAATAATCGAAATAACGAGTTGAATCAAAATAATACTTATAGAAATAACAATTATAGAAATAATAATAATAGAAACAATCACAACTCAAGGGGTAATGAAGTAAATCACCAAAACCACAGAAACTACGATAACAAAAGAACTAATCACATAAATTTCAACGATAGGAGACAACGAATAAATATAGTCCAGGGGAACGCGACGAGCCCGGAGGCCAGCGACAACGAACAATAAAAGTTGACCCCGGGACCAGGACACAAAAAATATTATTACTTAACAGACAGCTCGAGAATTATGTCTCAATTTACTGCAAGGATAATAGAAAATATTTAAAATTATTGGTTGACCCTGAAGCAGATGTGTCACTGTGTGAAGCAAGTGCGATTCCGGATGACCAAATCATAAATGAAGATAAAAGATGCAAATTTTCCGGAATAACAGAGGAACAAATACAATCGATTGGAACAACTAATTTAAATTTGAGTATTGATGGAAATCACATCAATTTTCCATTCCAAATAGTGGAATCTGGATTTTCTTCCCAAAAATTAGGCGAGAATAAACGACGAAACATACATAATAACAATAAATATCAATTATGAAGACCATATTATACCCATCGCCATAAAAAAACATAGAGTTACAGTACCACTAAGGTGTGAATACGTCTGTCTCATCGATATTAACATAGAGGAAGATAGTGTAACCACTAACAAAGAAATTAAACCAGGAGTCTATATAAGCAGTTCAATTATCCCAGCAAAAGGCATAAAAATCATTAAGATATTAAACACAGATGAAGAAAAGATGATACTTGAAAATCTTGAAACCGAACCATTAAGAAACTTCAAACAATGTGAAATGAGTAAACCAGTACACCGCAAAATCAGGGACGAACAAAGATTTAAAGATATATTAAAACATGTAAAAATAAATCATCTAAATGCGAGAGACCAGAAGTCTCTATTAGAAATTCTTAGAACATACCAACATATATTCCAGTAAGAAGGCAAACCTTTATCCACAAACATATGTCATAACTGGATGAATGATTTTATGATGTTCCCGAGTGGCTATATTTAGATGAAAACAGAGACGTTATTCGCTGGTTGCAGAGGAGTAGGTCAATGTTCAGGTGTTGTATTTAATTTGTGGCATTTAAGTGGGACGTGGGGGTGGGAATTTTAGGTCAATAAAAACATTTATTTGTATAAGTGACAAGAAACTTTATTGGATTTGTATTTTTACAAAATTATATTGATATAAAATTGTTGACATTTTACTTGGAAAAATAATTATATATTGAAACAGCTTCACATATAAATCCAGCAACAAAAAATCCAAGACCAACACATTTTAATAGATGGTAGAGACAGTGCTCTGTTCTGGAACATTTTGTTGTTGTAATAGGTGTATCGTAAGGTCCACAGACGTCTTTTCCGTTGGCGTAGAAACATTCCGGTGACAATCGCAAGTGCTCACTCTCGACATCGGTAGGTGCGTTGAATGCATCCATGGTGACCGAGCAGAAGTAACATCTGACCTGATCTTTTATGTTTGTGTAAAAAAATCCACTACGCGCAAGTTTAAGTATTTTTCTTTCATCAATTTTTAGATTGGCAAACGTCTTGACGTCTCGACGCGATCATATTCTCGCTTTAAACACAACATCTCGAATGAATGGCCGCATATTGATAACTCGATGTTTTCTTTTGTTGTATCGGGCAACTAGCTTATGTAAGGAATCGAACCAGCGGTAATTTCCATTCATGCTGAAGTTCTTCCACATAAAACCCTTTAGAGTTCTGTTGAAGCGCTCTACAATCGATGCTTTCAATGCACTAAATGTTGAATAGTGGTTAATTTCATACTTTTTCATAATATGTTGAAATCTTTTATTGAAAAATTCCTTTCCGTCATCTGTTTGCAGATTTCTGGGAATACGCCTTTGTTCGAGAATTGTTTCCATTGCTTTCGTCACTTCATTAGCGCTTTTATTTTTGACTGGTAATGCCCAAGCGTACTTGCAAAAGCGTCAATTATTGTGAGAAGAAATTTGTAGCCTCGATTCTGTGATGAGTATGCACTCATATCAACCAAATCCGCCTGACATAAATCATCAATACCTCTGATAGTGACTCGACGTCGTTTAAAATTTTTACGAGCAGGTCTGTGTAACTCGTTGACAATTTGCCTTCTACTCATAACGATTAAATGTATAAATATAGGTCGTTTACTTGTTACTAATGTTCGAAGAAGAACATTAGTATTAAAATCACTTTGGCCAAAAATTCATATTTCTATATATATATATATATATATATATATATATATATATATATATATATATATATATATATATATATATATATATATATATATATATATATATATATATATATATATATATATATATATATATAAATATCATCAAAAAATTTCAGTGAAAAAATCTCAGGAACGCGCCATCCGATTGAACTGAAATTTTTAGGACACATTGGTGTATATGCAGAATAGTGCCAGGTCTCAGAAAAAGTTAAAAATCTTTAACCCTTTGGCGCCGGCGGCCATTTTAGTGATATTTTTAATATACCTATTATTCCGTACACAAATAAGTTTTGCAAAAATAAAGTTAACAAAATAAATTTCAAACGTGTTTTACATGTGAATCGGATAATGTTTTGGAATTTTTTAACCCCATGTGTGCGCTGAGTGCCTAAAAATAGAACGGGAAAAATTGAAAATGTTTAAATTGCGATAACTTTTGACACAGCTATTCAATCATCACCAAATTTTCAAGACATATTGGTATTATTTAGTTGTAAATTTGTGTAGCTTTTGATGAGCGTCCTAGGAACCCTGAAGCTAGGGCAAGCACTGAAAGTGAAAACCTCCAAATTATCGTCTCTCTTGAAAAAATGCCGTTTCTTCAAAAAAAAAAAGCCGCTGGTATGTAAATTTTGTGCTTTTTTTACATAAAAAATAAATAAAATTTGATATGGTATAACGGGCACGCCTGGTAACCCTTGCCCAATTTACCTATATTTTTAGCATCAAAAACTTCTGTTCACGGAAACTCACGATCCCATGAGCAGAATTGATTGAAATTTGCAGACTGTATTGGTCTTAAATAGGACCAGGTCTGATAGAAGTAATTTTGAACTGCAGGCGATTCTTTGCCAGTGGTGCCATCTTGAAAAATCACTAAAAAAGGTAACTGCTTTTAGCCCTATAAATTCTGATTAAATCGTTCGATTTTGAGGAAATTCACACAGTAGCTGGACCTTACCACAAACCACGTTTGGTAGAAATTTGGTTGAAAAATCCGGTTGGAGCTGACAGCTATGATAATTTTGGTGTCTTAAATTTGAAAAAATAAAAATTTGGAAGTGAAAACATTCAAATCATCGAATATCCTAAAAATGTCCGTTTCTTACAATAAAACCAATCTGTATACAAATCTTGTGCTTTATCTACACGTTCAAAGTAAAACTTTGGAAATTTCATGTCGGACAAGAACGGTAACCCTTTCCCAGTTAACCTATATTTTTAGCATCAAAAACTTCTGTTCACGGGAATTCACGAACTAATAATCAGATACAATTGAAATTTACAGGATGCATTGGACTTAAGTACGACCAGGTCTGATAGAAGCGATTTTGAATTGTGGGCAACTCTGTGCCAGTGGTGCCATCTTGAAAAATTACAAAGAAAAAAAAACTACTTTTTGCCCTATGAAATGTGAGTTAGTAACTAGATTTTCATGAAATTGACACAGTAGCTGCACCTTACTCTAAACTTTGTGTAAAAGAAATTTGGTTGAAAAATTTGATTGGTGCTGCCAGCTATGGTAATTTTTGTGTCTTTGGTTTTGAAAATTCTCTCAGGAAAATAAAATTTTTGCCCTATAACTTCCAGTGCAAACATGAAATCAATACGAATTTCATATAATTAATGGAACCTATTATAAGCATTATTCAGGCCAAATTGGGTTGAAAAGCCACGATAGGGTTGCCAGCTATTGTTGGTTTTGTGGTTGTTTGCAATATCGTTATTAAGCAGTTTTATCGTAGAATTTTCAATTGGTAATGATATTGTAGTGACAATAAACAGCAAATATTAAGCTTTCGATTATTTGAAAAAACTCGCTGCAGGTAACCCTACATTTCTTTATACTCCTTTATTTCTTTATACTCCTATAACTTCAAATGTAATATAACAACGTGAAGCAGATGTGATATATTCTTGGCTTTGATACGAAAGGTTGCCAGCACGAGTCCGTTGTGCTACTTTTGTATCAATAAATGCTTTCAGTTAGTATTCATACCGGAAACATTTACAATGAATGTAAATAACCGATGTTTCAATTCCCTAAGTTCTGCAAATTTTTCAGATCGCAGCCCCACACACCAACTTCAGTTACAGTGCTGCAGGCACTGAGCATTTTCTTCATTGATGTTATATGAGATGCTGCTTTCAAAGTTTGGTGAAATAAGCAACTGATAACGAATATAATTAACAAGTGTTTTTCTTTCATAAACTTTGAAACCCATGCCAGTGGTAATATCTAAAACCTTCTACCATATGAGTTATAATGCATTCTTGAGACCAAAGTAAAACGTGGCATTTGAAACAGTTTGGCCGTAATAAGCAGCTCATGTAGTGGAATATGCACTCAAAACCTGCACGATTCTTCTACTGTTCTTCGAACACTAGTGTTTCTAGCGGTTCAGGTGCGCTAGAGTTTTTTTTATGTTAAAATCTGTGAAAATTTGCAAAAATGACGCACT
>OZ022264.1:163674528-163799528 GCA_963978885.1 Nemotelus pantherinus | reverse complement strand
GAACTGCCAATACCTTCACCGATTAACATTACGGATTTTGTGTCACTTTTGCTGAGTGGAATAGAGTTTTCAGACGAAGATTTAAAAAAGACAGCTGAAATTTCCGGCAGAACAGTGTACCAGGTACGAAAACAATTATTCTACCGAATTGGTCAATCAATTCGTCAATCCATAAGTGCTGCGGCTAAAGAATCCGGTACCGATATATTACCTGATGAATGGGCAAAAACTGAATCAGATACAATACTAAACATTCCATACAAAAGGAGTGATGGAACAACGGGTACAACACCAGTACCGATTGAAGTGTCTAAAACTGAAAATATTGCTGGCCTATTCATTGATGCATTTTTAAAAACACCTGTTGATAAACGCGATCCAGATCTGATTGATGTCTCGATAAAAGAATCTTTCGATAAGTCAATATTTCTTGACAGTCTAAGTCGGTTGGAAAAAAACGTGCATGAGCTTGATAAAAGAACGCGTCGTGCTACTATTTGATAAGTAATTAACATGTCCTCCTACAAAGAATGCATGAAATCCGAATCAGACATTTTCTCCACATCACCGATTCAAAGCAACATTTTTAAAACCAAAGAAGTTGCATACAAGCCGATAGCTTCATTGGATAACTCATCTGTACTGGAATTCATCTCTCTCGGTCATGGTGATACGTATCGTGATTTATCCAGCGTATATCTACGGCTCAAAGTGCAGATGGTTAAAATAAAGGATGGTAAAGAGGAGTTATTCACAGGGACTGAAACAATTAAGGGTGCTGATGGAGGAGAAGTCGAGGCTGATCCAATCGGCGTCGCAAATAATTTGATGCATTCGCTTTTTAGGCAATGTACAGTTCAGTTGAATGGGAAGAATATAGCTCAAACAGACAACAATTACCAGTATAGGGCATACATTGAAAATCTATTGAATCACGGGAAAGATGCAGCAACAACTCATCGCGAATCGGTTGGATGGTATCTTGACCAGAGCGAAATGGAAATTATTGAAGGCGCTGGTCCAAAGTCTGAGAATAAAGGTTATCTTAGTAGATCAGCGCTATTAGAGAAAAGTAATGTCGTCGAGTTAATGGGAAAGATCCATAGCGACATATTTAACCAAGAAAAACTATTGATTAATGGTGTGGATTTGCGTGTCATATTATCATTAGAGAAACCTTAATTCTACCTTTACTCGAAAGATGATAAATCCTCGCCTCGAATTTAAATACTAGAAGCAACAATGTACATAAATCACGTAAGCGTCAATCCCAATATTCTCCTGGCACATGAAACAGTACTGCAGCGTTCAAATGCAGTATACCCGTCCAAACGCATCGATGTGAAAACATACACGTTGCCAACAAATACATTCATACTATCGCTGGACAATATAGTGGTTGGTCAATTACCGAACTTACTCATTTTCGGGATGGTAGACAACGACGCCTATACCGGCAAACGTACTAAAAATCCATATAACTTCAAACACAATAACATCACGAGATTTAATTTGTCAGTTAATGGCGTACAAGTACCAAATCAACCTATAGAATTCGATTATTCAAAAGAAAAACCACTGAGCACCCGGGGGTACTTGAGCCTTTTCAAGGGTACTGGTGTCAATTATTTCGATAAAGGCCATCAAATATCCAAACAATTCTTCGACAATGGTTGCTTTTTGCTAGCATTTGACAGCGGATAATTCATACGAATCAACTTGTGGCAGTTTATTGAATCAAGGTGTTGTGCGAATCGAGGATAGATTCAAAGAGGCCTTAAAGAATAGTGTGACATGCATATGCAGAGTACGATACGAATATTGAAATCGATAAAAATCGAAACGTTTACTCGAGTCTATAAAAAAGTATATAAAGAGGTTCAACACTTCTGTATTTATTATTTATCTGTGCCTTGGTTGGAGATAACTACAGTACCATGACTCACTGTCTAGTAAATACCGAGTATTTTTCAGAGGGGCACTTTACCTTCTTCAAAAAAATTGCGTTTGCAGGCTTTATTTCACCAGATAAGGTGTATACAAAGGAGATCGTTTACAAATATCTTACATCAACAGTTAGCAAATTTATTTAAAGACCTCTTTGCAAAATGGTGGGGAGTGTTTCAATCAGACCTGTAGACAAGATATCGGAGATAAAAAAGCAGTGTGATCAAGCCATCAAAACCATAGTTGTGTCTTTTACAATTTAAAACGATGTCGTCAGTTGCTGAAAAGTCCGCTAATAAGCAAACACAAACCCCTAAACGAACCGGTCGCGTTGTTCAGAAGAAGAAAAAAGTTGTGAAATTCCCCCAAGTCGAACCTTCTAGCAACTTTGAGAACATCATATCAAGCTGTAAGGAGAAGAAGTCAAGAACGAAAACGATTCCCAAATCACAAGTACCGTGCAATGAAGACGCCTTACTGAACTACACGTACTACCTGGATGGATGCCATAACCGTAGGGTCACACTCGGATTTGACCCACAGACATTTCAGGCGAAGGTAATCTTCCACTACCATGGACGTTTCCCACTGGCAATTGACTACAGTCAATGGATTTCACTCTACAATTACCTCAACGATCTGAAGACTTCAGCGGGCGAAGAATATCCGGAAAATCAATTGGGTCTTTTAAAACGGTATCAGATTCCTGTAGGCGATGGCAACATAACACTCAAACATCTGGAGTTATTCAAACTGTTCGACATGATGGAATTTTTTAACATTGTCATGCACCACAACAACCTGGCCTCGGAATATGTGAAGGAGTATTACGAGCAGTACTGTAATAGATGCAGGGAGAAGGATCTATTGAAGCTGAAAAATGAGGATTTTTTTATACCACCTCGTACATCTTATATGCATATTAATTATTCTAGGCTTTTTTATGAAATTCCAATACTGTGTAGCTGTAACCTTATTTTTAATGTAATGAAATAAATTGACGTAATAAGAAAAAACATGTTTTTATTTCAATAATATTTTGTATTCATAAGATAATACATATAAAGATTTATACAGTTTTGCGCAGCACATCGTATCCCCGGAAGTGCATCATGCATTTTACAGATGGTCTTGAAATTTTTGAGATCTCGTAGTTTTGGTATCTCCAGACGAACTATGTTTGCGGAAGGTAGATACCTCTTTAAAAATTTGACTTTTGCATCACCTTTTACGTAGATCGTAGATTTGCTGAATGGCTTTAGAATGTTTGGAAGATTGTTGTAGCTAACTTCACCGTCATCCCATCGCAATCCGTTGACGTTCTTTGCTTCGTACTCGTTTTGCCTCCGTGCCTTTCCGCTCAACTCCTGGTAAAGATAGGGAAGTCTGAAGCAGTAAATTGTAGGCACAGTCGAATCGTACGAAAGTATGGCCAACTCTTTCGCAAAATAGTACCCCAGATTTCCAGAAACGAATTGGATGTCGAAAATGAACTCGGACATGCTTTCAGCAAGATGATTAGTGATGAAATAAGAAACATTTTTCATTTTAATAGACATTTATATACAGTTTATTTCGTGATGTACGGCAAGTTTCCTAAATATACAATGAATAATTATGATAGACATTTATATGTTAGCTTAACTTAGGTTTTTTATAGCCGTAAGGAAGAGAAAAATTTTCTTTCGTAACTACTCTTTTATCAAAGGTAAATTGTAAATGTTTCCTCTCGGGGGCAGAAATAACCACTCCTGGTCGTTTTTGTTTAATTTTTCGCTCATTCAAAACACAAATTCTTCCTTATCTGGACCGATTACTAGGGATTTAAGTCTTTCGAAATTAACAATTTTAGAATTCTCAAAGTTTAATGTTATTCCTTTACATTTAATTATATGGTCGATAATGCGTTCAGCTTCTACTTTGAGACCGTAAGTTTTTGGTCCCGTACGAACATATTCCGAAACATATGCCTCAGAGCCGAAACTTTCAATTTCGTTTGTTAAGTCACCCAAAAAGTCAGAAATCTCGAAGGTGATTGGTCTGAACTTATCATCAACAAAGATTAAACTATCTGTGTCGCAATAAAGAAAGTCTGGCAAATGCTGTTGTATATGCAGCAATGGGTATATTTACATGGGGAAGCGTATTCAATTCTTTCTCAAGATATTTCCATGTCATCCACATTGTTTCTTCTTTGATAGTGTAAAGCGAGCAGATCTCTATACCAGGGGAATGGATAAAATCAGAAAATTCTTTATAACTAGTAAGAACTTTGGTGCGCGTTTTGTCTTCTCTTTGCGCGAACTTGCCCCAAAACGAGTTTAAACAAATTTTTGCGGTATAACGCCTACCAGGATTTTTCTCAATCAATTCTTTCTCTAGACAGATGTCTTCTCTTTCTTTGTAAGATTTTATAAAGGCATCTCTCTCTTTCTCACCAGTACAATTAGCACTCCAACCACTAGACTCTTGCTTTATTACTAATGTTCGAAGAAGAACATTAGTATTAAAATCACTTTGGCCAAAAATTCATATTTCTATATATATATATATATATATATATATATATATATATATATATATATATATATATATATATATATATATATATATATATATATATATATATATATATATATATATATATATATATATATATATATATATATATATATATATATATATATATATATATATATATATATATATAAATATATGTATATATATATTATCATCAAAAAATTTCAGTGAAAAAATCTCAGGAACGCGCCATCCGATTGAACTGAAATTTTTAGGACACATTGGTGTATATGCAGAATAGTGCCAGATCTCAGAAAAAGTTAAAAATCTTTAACCCTTTGGCGCCGGCGGCCATTTTAGTGATATTTTTAATATACCTATTATTCCGTGCACAAATAAGTTTTGCAAAAATAAAGTTAACAAAATAAATTTCGAACGTGTTTTAATTGTGAATCGGATAATGTTGTGGAATTTTTTAACCCCATGTGTGCGCTGAGTGCCTAACAAGAGAACGGGAAAAATTGAAAATTTTTCAATTGCGATAACTTTTGACAGAGCTATTCAATCATTACCAAATTTTCAGGACATATTGCTATTATTTAGTTGTAAATTCTTGAGGCTTTTGATGAGCGTGCTGGCAACTCTGAAGCTAGGGCAAGCACTGAAATTGAAAACCTCCAAATTATCGTCTCTCTTGAAAAAATGCCGTTTCTTCACAAAAAAGCCACTCATATATAAATTTCGTATTTTTTTTACATAGACCAAAAAAAAATTTGATATGGTATAACGGGCACGCCTGGTAACCCTTGCCCAATTTACCTATATTTTTAGCATCAAAAACTTCTGTTCACGGAAACTCACGATCCGATGAGCAGAATTATTTGAAATTTGCAGACTGTATTGGTCTTAAGTAGGACCAAGTCTGGTAGAAGTAATTTTGAAACGCGGGCGATTCTGTGCCAGTGGTGCCATCTTGAAAAATCACTAAAAAGGATAACTGCTTTTAGCCCTATAAATTCTGATTGAATCGTTCGATTTTGACGAAATTCACACAGTAGCTGGACCTTACCGCAAACCACGTTTGGTAGAAATTTGGTTGACAAATTCGGTTGGTGCTGCCAGCTATGATAATTTTGGTGTCTTAAATTTGAAAAAAAAATACAAATTTGGAAGTGAAAACATTCAAATCATCGAATATCCTAAAAATGTCCGTTTCTTACAATAAAACCAATCTGTATACAAATCTTATGCTTTATCTACACGTTCAAAGTAAAACTTTGGAAATTTCATGTCGGAAAAGAACGGTAACCCTTTCCTAGTTAACCTATATTTTTAGCATCAAAAAATTTTGTTCACGGGAACTAACGAATCAATAATCAGATACAATTGAAATTTACAGGATGCATTGGACTTAAGTAGAACCAGGTCTGACAGAAGCGATTTTGAATTGTGGGCAACTTTGTGCCAGTGGTGCCATCTTGAAAAATTAAATAGAAAAAAAACTGCTTTTTGCCCTATGAAATGTGAATAAGTAACCCGATTTTCATGAAATTGACACAATAGCTGAACCTTACTCTAAACTCTGTTATATAAATTTGGTTGAAAAATTCGGTTGGTGCTGCCAGCTATGGCAATTTTTGTGTCTTTGGTTTTGAAAATTCACTCAGGAAAATAAAACTTTTTGCCCTATAACTTCCAGTGCAGTCATGAAATCAATTTGCATTTCATACTATTAATGGAACTTATTATAGACATTATTCAGGCCAAATATTGTTGAAAACCCACGATAGGGTTGCCAGCTATTGTTGGTTTTGTGTTTAATTGCAATATCTTTACTAAGTGGTTTTATCGTAGAATTTTCAAATGGTAATGATATTGTAGTGACAATAAACATAAAATATTAAGTTTTTGATTATTTGAAAAAACTTGCTGCAGGTAACCCTAAAATTCTTTATACTCCTATAACTTCGAATGTAATATACCAGGGGGAGCAGATGTAATATATTATTGGCTTTGATACTTGCAAAAGGTTGCCAGCACGAGTCGGTTGTGCTACTTATGTATCAATAAATGCTTACAGTTAGTATTCATACCGGGAACATTTACAATGAAAATAAATAACCAATGTTTCAATTCCCAAAGCTCTGCAAATTTATCGGATCGCAGCCCCAAACACCAACTTCAGTTACAGTGCTGCAGGCACTGAGCATTTTCTTCATTGATGTTTTATGAGATGCTGCTTTGAAAATTTTTGTGAAATAAGCAACTGAGAGCGAATATAATTAACAAGTGTTGCTCTCATAAACTTTGAAATGCATGCCACTGGTAATATCTGAAACCTTTCCACCATATGAGCTATAAGACCAAAGTAAAACCTGGCGTTTGAATTAGTTTGGCTGTAATAAGCAGCTAGTTTAATGTTACGCTGTTAAGCAAACTGATTTTTTGATATCAAATTAAAAACTGTTTTGATCGTGAAAATTTAATTCGCAGTATTCTACGATATTCAGTTTGATCTCAGATAATGACACGGTAATTTTACCTTTAGGAGTATATAATTTTAACTCATAGGAAATTTCACATCTGATAGTTTTGTTCGTTCGCTAATGTAGTTTTTACTAATGTTCGAAGAAGAACATTAGTATTAAAATCACTTTGGCCAAAAATTCATATTTCTCTTTATATATATATATATATATATATATATATATATATATATATATATATATATATATATATATATATATATATATATATATATATATATATATATATATATATATATATATATATATATATATATCATCAAAAAATTTCAGTGAAAAAATCTCAGGAACGCGCCATCCGATTGAACTGAAATTTTTAGGACACATTGGTGTATATGCAGAATAGTGCCAAGTCTCACAAAAAGTTAATAGTCTTTAACCCTTTGGCGCCGGCGGCCATTTTAGAGATAATTTTAATATACCTATTATTCCGTTCACAAATAATTTGTGCAAAAAAAAGTTGACAAAATAAATTTTGAACGTGTTTTACATGTGAATTGGATAAGATTTTGGAATTTTTTAACCCCATGTGTGCGCTGGGTGCCTAAAAAGAGGACGGGAAAATTCGAAAATTTTTAAATTGCGATAACTTTTGTCAGAGCTATTCAAACATTTTGAACTTTTCAGAACATATTGGTATTATTTAGTTGTAGATTCGTGTAGGTTTTAATGAGCGTGCTAGCAACCCTGTAGCTAGGGCAGGTACTGAAAGTGAAAACCTCTAAATCATCGTTTCTCTTGAAAAAATGCCGTTTCTTCAAAAAAAAGCCACTCATATGTAAATTTTGTGTTTTATTTACATAGACAAAAAATAAAATTTGATATGGTATAACGGGCACGCCTGGTAACCCTTGCCCAATTTACCTATATTTTTAGCATCAAAAACTTCTGTTCACGGCAACTCACGATCCGATAAGCAGAATTAATTGAAATTTGCAGAATGTATTGGTCTTAAATAGGACTAAGTCTGATAGAAGTGATTTTTAAATGGGGGTGATTCTGTGCCAGTGGTACCATCTTGAAAAATTACTAAAAAAGATAACTGCTTTTAGCCCTATAAATTCTGATTGAATCGTTCGATTTTGACGAAATTCATACAGTAGCTGAACCTTACTTTAAACCACGTTTGGTAGAAATTTGGTTGAAAAATTCGGTTGGAGCTGCCAGCTTTGATAATTTTGGTGTCTTAAATTTGAAAAAATAAAAATTTGGAAGTGAAAACATTCCAACCATCGAATATACTAAAAATGTCCGTTTCTTACAATAAAACCAATCTGTATACAAATCTTATGCTTTATCTACACGTTCAAAGTAAAACTTTGGAAATTTCATGTCGGACAAGAACGGTAACCCTATTCCAGTTAACGTATATTTTAAGCATCAAAAACTTCTGTTCACGAAAGCTCACGAATCAGCAATCAGATACAATTGAAATTTACAAAATGCATTGCACTTAAGTAGGACCAAGTCTGATAGAAGCGATTTTGAATTGTGGGCAACTCTGTGCCAGTGGTGCCGTCTTGAAAAATTACAAAGAAAAAAACTGCTTTTTGCCCTATGAACATAGGCGCGCCGTAGGGGAGGGCCAGGGGGGGGGCCGGGACCCCCCCAGACCCTAGGTTGGCCCCTCCCAGAAAAATAAATATTTCCAACAGCAGACACTTAAATTTTCGCCTCTTAGGTTTTTGTGGTTACAGCAAGAGTTGTGTAGTGCAGTGGTGTAAGCCTATACCAAAGCATACTACTTATAACATAGAGACTGTCTTATTTGCGGTATTAATTACGATGTTATAGGACTTATTTCGAGAAATGGACGGCAATATTTAATTTCGACAAGTTAAACGTTAAGAAAAAGACGAAAAGCACCTCGCCAATAACCCTTTTTTTATTAAGATTATCTTAGAATACAATTTTCGAAGTCATTTGGAGAATAAAAGTGGCACTCCTGCCACTTTTATGCTATCTATGACCTACTTGGTTTACACTCAGGTTAAATGTGTGTGAATTTTATTATAATTTAATAATTGCATCGGAAGTTAAAAGGCATATCACTTCAATTTCACCGAGCGTTTTTTCATAGTGACACAGCCGCCACATGGTTCTTATCATATTCATTAAACTTTTGTCAGACCTGTATCTACTCAAGACCAGTATATCCTATGAATTTTATCCGATCGCGAGATACCGTAGACGCAAGTTCCAGGTGCTAAAAATATAAATAATTCGGTCCGGATTTTGTCCGATTGGGAATTTTACAAGTTTAGATCTGACTGTATAAATATAGTATCAAATTGATCAACCTTATTCTAACAGCTGTATAAAAGATTTGTGTTTACGTACTTATGGTAGCTACAAGGTTGCCCAGACATTATTTAAAAATGTCAGAAACTTATTTTTTATGCCCATTGATGAGTCTTGTAAATTTTGTGATGATCTGATCATTATTCGCGAAGCATGATTCAACTTTTGAAAATAATTTTAAAAACAAGGTTGCGAACTGCTGTAGTGACAAAACACAAAATGAATTGATGAAAATAATTGCTGAATTCGTTCGCGAGGACAATACAGCTGAAATAAAATATTGCGGATTGTTATCCATTTTGGCAGACGCAACAAGGGTCCACAGAAGGAACAACTCTCCGTGGCTGTCAGATTTGCTAAAGAGCTAGCAGTCGAAGAAAGGTTCTCAAGCTTTGTAGACTGTTTAGGAGCTAGAAATGCCTCGTATTTAGCAGATATAATTTTGAGTCTATTAGACAGCTACGGACTTCCCGAATTGCCTGTTGTTGGACAGTCTTATGATGGTGCTAGTGTCATGTCAGGACAAAAAAGGTGGTGTACAAATCTAAATTAAGATGAAACACCCTGCAGCCACATTTGTACACTGTCTAGCTCATAAAATTATCCTGGTTGTGATTGACACATTTTTCACAATCGAAACGTGTACATCCTTTTTCAATGCCATCGAATCCCTTTACCTACACTTTTCGAAGCCATCACAACACGAATTGTTGAAGCAGCTTGAAGAGGCAGTTGGTCTAAACACAAGGCGTGGAATGAGAAGTTTAAGCTTAACTCGTTAGTCAATGAGATTTCACAATTACAAATATGTGATCGATAGCTATGGGGCTATGAAAGATGCTTTAGAGGAAGAAATGAATGAGGGAAAATACAACGACTCAGTTTATTCATTGGGGATCTTTCATTCAATCAGTAATCCTAAATTTGTAGTAAATCTTTTCATCTTTCACTATGTTCTTTTTATAACGAACATGTTAAGCACATATTTCCAAACTAAAAATGCAACTCTTCGGAATGGGATAAATTTTGTGAATGGGACACTACTAAGTGAGCGAGAAGACTTGTATGTAGTTTGGGGAAAAATTAAATCATTCGCAGATAAGAACTGTCTGAATCTCACATTTACCAGAAGATCGCCAAAACGGAAAACAGCAAAAAGCACTAGTTTCAAAGGTTTTGCTGTTTCATCTAGTCTCGGACACGCAGTTACGGCTACAAAGATATTCCTGCAAACCAAATGGCTCGAAAAGAGTAAGTTACCGCACTTTTAATCTTGCCAAATTATTTTCGTTTTTTCTAGGTTTTCTAGGTAACAAATGTTTGAAGCAAGAGATCAATTTCTTCCTTCTAAGCTTAATATATTCCAATTTTTTCAAATATATTTATAAACTAAGGTATCCTCTTCTTCAAGTATAAGTTGGAATATATTTAGCTTCTAAACGAAAAAAAAATTCTTACATTTCTTCTTACATCTCTTCAAATTCAAGCTTTCTTTCTTAGCGGTCATTGATAATTCATGTGTAGTTCATACCTACCATTCACATTATATGCATTTGGTAGTAGATCATACGTATTCACAGACAAGAAATTTATTTGATAATACATTATGCATTAGCAAATAACAAAGAATAAATCAACAAATATATAATGTATTAGTAAATTATATAAGTTGTATGAACAGTACGTGTACAAACAAAAACAAAATCACCGCATGTCTTGAACCTTTCAGTCCCTGGCCCCTGCCAAATTTTAGGCCACGGCCCGCCTATGCCTATGAAATGTGAATAAGTTACCAGATTTTCATGAAATTGACACAATAGCTGAACCTTACTCTAAACTCTGTTGGATAGAAATTTGGTTGAAAAATTCGATTAGCGCTGCCAGCTATGGTAATTTTTGTATCTTTGGTTTTGAAAATTCGCTCAGAAAAATAAAACTTTTTGCCCTATAACTTCCAGTGCAGTCATGGAATCAATACGAATTTCATACAATTAATGGAACTTATTATAAACATTATTCAGGCCAAATTTGGTTGAAAAGCGACGATAGGGTTGGCAGCTATTGTTGGATTTGTGTTTGTTTGCAATATCTTTATTAAGCGGTTTTATCGTAGAATTTTCAATTGGTAATGATATTGTAGTGACAATAAACAGCAAATATTAAGTTTTCGATTATTTGAAAAAACTCGCTGCAGGTAACCCTAAATTTCTTTATACTCCTATAACTTCGAATGCAATATAACAACGTGAAGCAGATGTGATATATTCTTGGCTTTGATACTGGTTGGTAAAGATTGCCAGCACGAGTCGGTTGTGCTACTTTTGTATCAATAAATGCTAACAGTTAGTATTCATGCCGGAAACATTTACAATGAAAATAAATAACCGATGTTTCAATTCCCAAAGGTCTGCAAATTTTTCGGATCGCAGCCCCAAACACCAACTTCAGTAACAGTGCTGCAGGCACTGAGCATTTTCTTCATTGATGTTATATGAGATGCTGCTTTCAAAATTTTGTGAAACAAGCAACTGATAACGAATATAATTAACCCGTGTTTCGCTCTCATAAACGTTGAAATTCATGCCAGTGGTAATATCTGAAACCTTCTACCATATGAGCTATATATTTTTTTTGAAGCATAAGGAAGCTTTTCTTTGCAACAGCGATTGGACCGCTGATATACAAAATTTGATGAAATCAAAATTCAATATAGAGAATTTTCCAAGATATAGCCAATTAATAGAGTACTTTCTATGAAAAAACAATATTTATTAAACATTCAAGTATTACAAATTATGGCGATGTCCAAGAGCAGTCGTGACCCTAAAGTGCGCGACTGTCTTAGGGAAGTGAAGTTATGCACTTGCGATGGTCACTTATATACGTTCTTGCCTGGAGCTTTCTATGAAAAGCTCTTAGGCTAAAAGCTCCTTTGCAAGTTGTGCTTTGGTCGGTTGCTTTCCAATGCGATTATTTTGTTGATTCTATTTTTGATTGTTACAGCCCCCCCTTCTGGCTCCGTCAGACGACTCGGCAAGGAGACAGGACTTCAGGGCTTCATGGTCATGGTCTTCCTCGGACGTCCTCTTGTTCGAAGAGGTCGAACAGGGACTGGGTGCTCAGCAGATCCAGGTGTAAACTTCTTGAGTGCTGATGCGTGATATACACCCAACAAAGTAGTTGGATCGTCTACACTTGCGACTTCGTAGGAGGTGCTTCCTTTTGCTGCTAATATAACGTAAGGTCCGTCACGTTTGGGATAAAACTTGGATGAAAGCTTCTTTGCTGCATTACTTCTAGCTTGTGTGGATACTAGCACGAGATCTCCGGGCTGGTATGGCGTAGTGGCTATTCGGTGTCTATCTGCGTAATTTTTTTCGTCGATCTTGTTCCTTATCTGTTATTTCCTGGGCGATTCGCAAAGCTTCAGATATGCGCAAGAGATACGGGGAAATTTCTTCAATAAAGTTGGTGCTCGAAGCGATATGAGAGAGGTCGTCACCAACTTCGATCGGGCTCCTTAATTCTCTTCCAAAAGTAAGGTAAGCAGCTGTTGCTTTTGTATTTTGACACCAAGCAGTGTTCATCGCGAATCGTAATGGCGGCAGTTTTTCGTCCCAATTGGTATGTGAGCAGTCCACGAATATTCCAAGTTGCACTTTCAAATCGCGATGCTTTCTCTCTACCGGATTAGCCTGAGGGTGGTATACTGGGGTGAAACGTTGTTCCATCTTGAAACAATGGACAATGTGCTGCATTACGGCACTGACAAATTGAGTTCCGTTGTCACTTATTATCCTACGTAGAATGCCATAGCGAAGTAGAATCTCAGCAACCAGAAGTTTTGCACAAGAAGTGCTGGTTGCTTCCTTTAATGCGAATAGTTCGACCCAGCGGCTTGCAACATCCTCTACTGTTAGGATCCATTTGTTTCCTCTAGGCGTTTCAGGTAGTGGTCCAAATAGGTCGATAGATATTATTTCAAAGCGCTGGCTGACTGGATGGGATTGTGGCAGACCTACTGGCTTGGTATTTGTTGCTTTGTAGCGCTGGCACTCTCCACAGGAGCGAATGTATTTTGATATGTAGTCGCGCATTCCAGTCCAGTAGTAGTTCCTCGCGATACGTTGGAAAGTTCGGTCAGCACCATAGTGTCCAGCAGTAGGGGTGTCGTGCAACGCCTGTAATATTCGTCCTCGTTCATGTGCTGGAACGACAAGCTGTGCCTCCTCACCTTCTTCTTCTGATCCGTACCTGTAAAGAACTCCATTACAAGTAATGTAACCTTTTGCTGTCCATCGGACATAGTCTTCGTTAGGCAGAGTAGTTTCAAAGCAGTCCATTATCTTTTTTAAGTCTGGATCTTTCAGCTGTGCCAGTCGAATGTCTTCCGCAGATCTTCGTGGTACGTCCATTTCAATGCTGGCTGCTGACAGGTCATCTATTATGGGACGCTCATCAATAGGGGGTCGAGAGAGTGTATCAGCTACCACGTTCACTTTTCCTGGCGTGTACGCGATACTGATATCGTAAGATTGAAGCGTCAAGGTCCACCTGGCCAGGCGACCCGTTGGTGACTTTAAAGACATAAGCCAACGTAGGGGTTGGTGGTCAGTGGACAAGAAAACTTTGGATCCTTCAATATACCCGCGAAATTTTGAAACGCTCCATACCACTGCCAATGCTTCTTTTTCGGTGGTATTGTAATTGCATTCTGCTCCAGTTAGAAGTCGACTAGCATACTCCACTGGACGTTCGTCTTCCTTCTCCCCTTGTAATAAAGTTGCTCCCAGGGCGTAGTTACTAGCATCACTACGTAAGATAAAAGCCTTGGTCTCGTCGGCCTGGCGTAGAATTGGTGCTGAAGTGAGACGTCTCTTCAATTCATCGAATGCTGTTTGCTGGCTGTCCGTCCATTCCCATATAGCTTTCTTTTTCGTCAGAACCGTGAGTGGTCGTGCGATTTCTGCAAAGTTGGCGATAAAGCGGCGATACCAAGAGGCTGTTTGTAAAAAAGTGAATAGTTCCTTTAGGTTCCTGGGTTCTTGTCTGTTGTTTATCGCTGCGGTCTTCTCGGGGTTAACAGATATGCCTTTGTCATCCAGTATGTGTCCTAAAAAGATAATTTTTGGGCAACAGAAATTACATTTTTTCCTGTTGATTCGGAGTTGGAACTCTTGGAGCACTTGAAAAACTTCAACTATGTGCTGTAGCTGTTCTTCAAAACTATTCGATAGAATCAGAAGGTCGTCTAGGTACGAAAAGGTTTGAGCCAGTTTGAGCTTCGTCTGAATGCGAGTCATCATGTGTTGGAACGTGGCTGCTGCATTTCGCAAACCGAACGGCATCCTTTTGAACCTTTAGACTCCAAATGGTGCTATGAACGCTGTCTTATCTTGGTCTTCGTTGCGCAATTTAATCTGCCAATACCCTGCATGAAGATCAATAGACGTCATGAACATGGTTCCGTGAGCGGCATGCAGGAGATCATCTATCCTCGGGAGTGGGTAAGAATTCGGTACTGTTACGGCGTTAAGTCGCCGATAATCCACACAAACGCGAATGGTTCCATCCTTCTTTGGAATCATTACCACAGGTGAGGTCCATGCGGATTCACATTCCTCGATGATGTCCGTGTCTACCATCTTCTGGATTTCCTTCCGTAGTATTTCTTTCTTTTGTAGAGATAGGCGATATGGTGCGGATGCGATGGGCGAGCTATCTCCTGTATTGATGCAATGTTCGAAATATCTTCCTGGTGGGCCGTTGGCTTCAAACAATGTCAAATGGCTCAAGAGGACATCGTTAAGCCGCTTCCTATCTTCTGATGAAAGTTTGGGTGCTTCATCGTCTCTTTACAACAATTGGTTGATTTTGATTTCAGCAATCTCCACGTCTGAAAAGGTCCTGGCCATTTCGAGTCCGACTTCGTTTTGAGTGAAGAGACGCCTTGGTGCAGGAGTTTTCGAGCAAATTAAGTTAATGGTGGATGGTGCGTATTTTGCGTGCTGCGGAGTTTTCGCAATTGGGCTGATCGGCTTCGAGACTTGCTGTATGAATCGAGACATTGGTGATTCAGTTGAATGTTCTGAGCTTCGTCGGGTTGGTGTTGCACTGATGGGGCTTATTGGTACAGGAGCATTAATTTTAGAGAAAATTTCAACTTCGTTAACATCCCTCGTGTAATTAGTGGTGGTCGTAGGCTGTATGGTTTCGTCACGGCGGCTTTCCTTCTGGAAGATGTCAAACTTAGAACTTGGGTTGTCTCCGAAATACCAGAACCGCTGTGGAATATTCAAAATAATGTTAGCATCTTCTATGAAATCAACACCGAGCAGAGTGCGATGATCTGTGGACTCAGGGAGAACCATGAACTGGATCGGAATGGTGCGTTGCAACAGAACCACGTCCACTTTGACTAAGAGGACTACCTGAGTTCTGCCAACGCCATCAGCCAAAATCACGTTTGTGGTGTGACGTGTAAATTTACAACCTTGTCCTTGTAGTTGTTTGTAGAGCTGGGCTCCTGTGACACTAACTCTTGCTGCTGTGTCGATGAATCCACAGCCAATGATGCTGTTGACGCTTATTTGTAGAACTGGACGAAACCGAGGACGCAGTTGTTCTCTGTCTGTGTCGACTGAGCAGAAGCCGGTTGACTCTGGTCCAGTTGGTTTGCTGCAGCGAGGACACTGGCTGCGAACGTAACCTGGCTGTCCACATCCATAGCAAGATATTGGTTGCTTGCCTTGCGACGTCTTCAGTGGGACCTGTGATGTTTTGTCCTTCTTCCTACAAGTGTCGGCTGTATGTCCGAAACTGCGGCAAAAGTCACATTTTTTCCTCCTAGGCTGCTCATTTCTGGGATGCGCTTCTCTGGGTGTTGTCTTCTCTGCGTAGTTCTCTTCGATTTGCCGCGCTTGTTGGAGTAACTCGTCGAATGTGTGGATGCTATTGCGTAGCATGTGTTGTCGTATCTTCAAGTGCAGGAGTCCGAAAATTAAATCCAGCTGCTGTCCTTCATTGTGAGAATCCCTCGAAAGTTCTGCCAAGAGAGCTCTTTTGTTGCATATAAAGAGATCGGTCGGCATATCGTGTTGTTGCTTGGTATCAAATATTTCCAAGTACACTTGATACGCCGGCCGTGCTGGTGCAAACGCTTTTAGAAGAAGAGCTACCACTTGGTCCCAAGTGCTGACTTCTGCTTTGACTCCTTGCCACCATATAGATGCGACTCCCTGGAGAAGTAACGGCATTCCTAAAATCGCGTTGACGTCAGAGATGCTCTCCACCTGCTTATAGATTGTCGCCGTCCCGATAAACTCGTCCACTTTCGATCGGTCCCGTTCACCATTGAAGCGAGCGCTGAAATTGGCAAAATTTCCGCAGTGGTTGCTTGGTGGTGGACTGCTAGTGGGGCGTAAGGCCGCAACAATCTGCTGTAGTTGCTCCTCCGTCATTTGTATAGCCGCCATGGCAGGTCGATTTCGGCTTGATCTTCTCAGGGTGATGTTCCGGGCCACAAGTTGGGCGTCAGGTTTAGCCAATTAATAGAGTACTTTCTATGAAAAAACAATATTTATTAAACATTCAAGTATTACAAATTATGGCGATGTCCAACAACAGTCGTGACCCTAAAGTGCGCGACTGTCGTAGGGAAATGAGGTTATGCACTTGCGATGGTCACTTATATACGTTCTTGCCTGGAGCTTTCTATGAAAAGCTCTTAGGCTAAAAGCTCCTTTGCAAGTTGTGCTTTGGTCGGCTGCTTTCCAATGCGATTATTTTGTTGATTCTATTTTTGATTGTTACAAAGACAGATAATGGAAAATAATAAAATTACAGTTAGATGCAGTGACAATCCATCGAAATTAGTTTTGCCATTGGAGAAGCTGACATCTCAAATAACTGAAAAAAAGATATCAAATGTGCGCCGAAACACAAAATTCCTAACACATCTAATATAGAGAAGTACAAAAACATACTCAATAAAATGCAACAAAACATTCAAAAACAAAATGAGCCGATGAAAATAATCATCTACAAAACCCCAAAGAGAATAATTGAAAGCATAATTCAATTTAATTACATTAGTGAGCTACAAATCAAGCTGAGAAACAGCATTAGTTTGATGAAAAATATGAAAGAATAAACCAAAGAAAATAATAAAACAAATTCAAAAAATTAAATAAACTTTTATGGTTTAAAGTAACACATTTATTCTTTAACATAACATATCGAATATGCTTTTGAAACCATAGTATATTCAATCAAATACAGCAAATTATTCATAAATAAAAATGAACTCGTTGAATTTTATAGAAATTTAAACACAAAAAAAAAACAGCAAAAAGAATACCACGAACCATACGAAATTAAATTCAGAGATGGCGTAAATTCAGATATCTTAATAAACAACAAATGCAAAAGATACCACAACAATTTGTTAAAGTTATTTAAGCCACAGACAAGATTAATAATGTAATAAACTATAAGCATACAACTACAAATTTCCACAATCAGATAAAAAACAAAAAAAAAAACAGAATAGAATCAAACAATATGTACACTATAACATAAAATTAAGTCAAAATAAAGAAAATATCAAGAAAAGAAATATATACATATGAAATTGCGAATTAAATAGAATTAAGTCAAAAAAAAAATTAATAATAGCATCAAATTATATGAAATTGTAATGTGCGAATCTAAAAATTCAAACTCAAAAAATTTTCTTTTCATACAAAAGAAATTTAAACACAAAATTTAAACATTCTTGAGACCAAAGTAAAACGTGGCATTTGAAACAATTTGGCCGTAATAAGCAGCTCATGTGGTGGAATATGCACTCAAAACCTGCACGATTCTTCTACTGTTCTTCGAACATTAGTGTTTCTAGCGGTTCAGGTGCGCTAGAGTTTTTTTTTCAGATTGGTATCTATTATGTTGTCTGTAAACGACAACAGAGTATGATTTTGTCATTTTCGCGTAGAACGTTTACTTACAATGGGAATGTTGCAAGCTATAAGGGGCATTAACACTTCAATTCATGCGTCCAAGCCATTTTTACTAATGTTCGAAGAACATAAGTATTAAAATCGCTTCGCTGAAAATTCGTCATATATATATATATATATATATATATATATATATATATATATATATATATATATATATATATATATATATATATATATATATGTATATATATATATATATTTAAATATATATATTTATATATATATATATATATATATATATATATATATATATATATATATATATACATATATATATATATATATATATATATATAAATATATATATTTATATATATGTATATATATATATATATATATATATATATATATATATATATATATATATATATATATATACATATATATATATATATATATATATATATATATATATATATATATATATATATATATATATATATATATATATAAATATATATATTTATATATATGTATATATATATATATAATATATATATATATATATATATATATATATATATATATATATATATATATATATATATATATATATGTATATATATATATATATATATATATATATATATATATATATATATATATATATATATATATATATATATAAATATATATATATCAGCAAAATGGTTAAGAGAGATAATCTCTGGAGTGGCCGATCCGATTGAGCTGAAATTTTCGGAGAACATAGATGTATATAACAGGTAGGTCCATGATTTGCTGGAATGCAGATATTTTTAATCTTTTGGCGGCTTCGGGCATTTAAGTTAATTTTCAGGTATTCCTATAATTCCAAGCAGTGTACATTTTTGTTCAAAAAAAGTACTAGGAATGAAAACGTATTATGTTTTAACTCTGTTTATGATAAAGAAGTCGAAATTTTGATCCTTGTGTAGGCGGTGAGTGCCTAAAAGTAGGCAAGGATTTTTTTTCAAAATTCGATTTGTCATAACTTCTAAGAAAAACGATGGATCATCATGAAATTTGCAAAACGTATTGATATAGACTAGAATTTTACACACATAGACTTTCAAGACTGTGCGGGCAACTTTGTAGCTACAGCAGGCTCCTTAACAAAAATTCTTCAAATCATCGACCTTCCTTGAAAATTTTTGATTTTTGAAAATAATTTCAAATTATTGATAAATTTTGACTTTTGTCCACCAAGTCAAATAAAATATTTCAAAATTCCGCGGTAAACAAGAACGGCCACCCGTGATCAATTTTCCTCTATTTGCAGCACTCAAAACTTCTGTTCACGAGAACTGACGATCGAATAATGCGATCAATATGAAATTTACAGTACATGTTGGAATTTGCTAGGACCAGGTCTGATAGAAGTGATTTTGAAAAACAAGCAACACTATGGCAGTGGTGCCATATGGAAAAATCGCTGAGAAAATAAAATGGTTTGTGGCCTATGGCTTCCGATTTAGCCACCCGATTTTAACGAAATTCACACAGTAGGTGAACCTTACTTCTTAATAGATTTCAGAGAAATTTGGTTGAAAAATTAGTATAGGGGCGCCAGCTACGGCAATTTTTCTCTCCTAAATATTGTAAATTTGCTCAGGAAAATAAAGATTTTTTCCCTATAACTTCCGATGCAGTGACGAAATCAAAACGAAATTCATGTGGAAAGCATATTTTGTTACGATTGTAATTCTGTAGTAATTTTGTTGAAAAACCGTGAAAGGGTTGCCAGCTATGATGAATTTCGTAATTTATTTACATTGCTTTATCGAGCGATGTTGTCAAAAAATTTCCAAATGGGAATGATCCTGCAATGACAATTAACAACAAATATTTACGTTTCAAAAATTTAAATAGTTTGGACGATGGTAACCCTAAAATTTAATTCACTCCTATAACTTACAGCGGAGCCATTCAATCGAAACGAAATTCATATGCTAACACAACGTGAAGCAGCTATGGTGCTAGCACATGATTGCCAGCACCGGACAATTTATTAAATAAATAAATAAATATTGCACCAACAGATGCTTTAATTTTCTATTCATAAGCAAAGCATTTACAATAAAATAAGCAACCGATATTTAAATGTTCCGAGTTCTGGAAATTTTATCGTTTGTTACTTGAATCTATGACCAAGTTTATAAGCTTATTCATCTGCATCATCCCCCTTCTATGGTAAGCATAATTTATGAGAAACGACTTCGATTATATAAAAGCACTAAAAGATTATACAAAAGCAAAGCATCTAAGTTATATATCTATATGCTTTTAGAATCGTCAAAAATTGGTGCAACTGCACCAAATTGTTTATATAATGTTATTTTATTTGAATAAAGCTTTTTGCCGTTTTGCCTCCAGTACAGTCATGGTATCATAACGAAATTCATATGGCAAATTTAAATTATTGGAGACAATATTCAGAAGAAATCTAGTTTGATAAACAATGATAGGGTTGCCAGCTATGATTGTTTTTGTATTTTTAAACAAAGCTTTAGTAAGCGATTTGATCATTAAGATTTTATCATAAAGTTTTCAAATCGTAGTGGTCTTGTAGTGAAAATACACACCAAATACTAAGATCTAGAAAGTTTGAAAGCTCTTGCGAATGGTAACCCTAAATTTCTTTTTATCCCTATAACTTCCAATGCAGTAATCGGATCAATACGAAATTCCCAGAGCAGGTTGACTTCAACGTGAGGCAGATATGACTTATTTTTGGCTTCAGTGCTAGCAAAGGACTTCTAGCACGAGGTGTTTTTTTTTTATTTTCGTACCAATAAATGCTTGCCTTAAGTATTCGCATCGCGAATATACAATATATAACAATATATATGACAATACATACAATATATAATATACAAGACAATAACAACAATATAACAACAATATATAACAATACACTCGAAATCTGCACAAATCCTCTACTGTTCTTCGAACATTAGTATTTCTAGCGGTTCTGATGCGCTAGGCTTTTTTTTTAAGAATGTATTTACATCTTCAGAAAACAATCCTCCACTCTTGGTTACAGGATCGTACTGAGTATGGTTGTATTCCCAAACTTCATTAATGTGTCTAATTTTATACCCTTTTTCAACAGCTAAAGACCCTTCGGGTATTATCCAGGTACCGGTGATCTGACGCTCCTCATCTGTATGAATACAGTCAGATATTCGATTTAACTCGGCACATTTTCGACAGAGTGTAAAATACAGTTTTGAATTAGTTCTGAATGGTAGTACAGGTAGGTATAAACTAGTTGGTGGAATGATAGAACAAGTGATGAATCCGTGCATCAAGAGTATTTCTGAAGATGGGGGAACATCGTTTCCACGGTAGACTTTTGGATGTCCTATAGGATATGGAGAGTACTTGTTAATGTATGGGTACAAACTAGTAAAATCAAGATATCGTATGACTTGGTTCTGTTCCACTTCATGATACAGTTTGAAAACTTCGCTACGCCCTCCGAAAACCGCATCTCGAGGATTAAGCGGCAGTATAATATTCAATACAGCCTTAATTAACTCTTGATCTACTACAGGGTTTTCCTTCAGGAACTTACGGAACTTGCATTCCTAAGTGTATTCTAAGTTGTATCCACTTCGCTTGATCATTTCAATTCTTCTTAGAGTACTCTCATATTTTCGAGATGACGTCTGAACTAAGTTATTACTAGACGTCTCTTTTATTTTGAAACAATCTGGACATCCATGATGGAAACACCCGTAAAATTCATAGACCGTATCTGTTTCCGATTCAAACCCATCAACTAACAAGCTGCTTCTTCTTAGCCTCACCTCACCACCGTTGTTAGCAGATGCAATTCGACCAGTCACTTGAGATCCCTGCCAGGCAATCCACTTTGCTCCAATAAGTGATTGATTTTTACCTTTGTAGTAGCCGTTAGGAGGCATTACTCCCAAAGTGTTTTCTTGTAAGAAATTTTTCTTAAAGGTGAGCATGCAGGCGGACGCTATGGTTATAGACTCTGTAAAAGGGTTGACTTGAGTAATACTTAAAAATTCACGCATAAATTGGGTACAACCCAAGCGTAATATGTCCACATCATTTCTGCAATACGTTAACATTGCTTCTCTGTTACTGAACACACCCTCTGATACAGTTTCATACCATTTTAAAAATTCTTCCCTCTCTTTAATCTTCATTGCATTATGTCCGTATATTTCTGGTGGTGGATATTTTCCAACATAATCGATATTCTCCATCGTATTGAAGAGGTATGGGTAATATCCCTTTGCATACTCCTTCAACCCAAATCCGGAAGGAAACTTCAAGAGTGGGAATGCCAGGAAGTTTAAAGAATCTATGAACGTCACTTGTCCACATTTTAACTTCATTATCTTTGAGCCGTTCATAATAGGCTCTACATTTAGCTTTCTCGTAAAAAGCTCGGAGATGACAAACTGACCATCATTACCTTGAAAATTATGCGCTACACAGTACACATTTGCAGCAAAATATCTTTGCACTAGACAATAATCCACAAAGGTTTTTACAACATCACTCTCGGTATTATACTCGAAAACGTGCTCTCTTTTTCCACAAACAATGCAATCTCGTTTCATATCAGGATCAGTATAGCAATTTACACAAACTTGTTGGGTGACAATTAAATTCACAACGTGTCTGTAAGTTTCATCATTGTCGAAGGTTGTATTTTGAGTGCTTTCGCAATCGAAGAAGATCAGTAAGAAATTATCCCTCTTCCTACCCCTGTATGGTTTAATGTAACAACAGTGATCTGCAAGAACAAATTTTGAACAAATCTGGCAGTGGTATTCATCACATTCATGTGTACTTTTATCCCTTCTCACAAAGTTCAGAAATTTACTGCATAACGTACATACTTTCAATGCTTCGCATATACTTTTGTCCCCAATTTTGTTCACAAGGTGCCTGATACGACAATCTTCACCTCTAAAAGACCGATTGCAGCGTTCACAGTAAACCATCTCGTCAACAAATTTACAGGGTGGATAAGAGCTACAATAAGCACATTTTAGCGCACATTTATGGGGACTATTGTTGTATATCTTATCGCAATGAACACAGTTATTGTTTTTATTGAAAAAGGTTTTCAACGATTTAATCACATAGAAATGCTTAAAGCTCTCGGAGTAGTACAAGTATATTTTCTTCGGGAGATCGTTTCTTACAGAAACCTTAAAAATGATCGAATCTGAATTTTTCAAATCATTAAACACAACTATCTGGAAATCGCTTAAAACTTGTTGAAATTTATAAAGATCTGCTAGATTACAGCCATCTTCTTTAACGATAACTCCGGCATTTTCGCATAACCGCTTAGTACTGCATTCTAAGTTTTTCAAGACTGAAGCATGGTAACGCATCTGGAACGAATTTGAATGCATCTCAACTGCATAGCTAATAGAGCGAGGAAGACATTTCACATCACCCTCCAACCCTACATCTACAAAACATGTTCGCCTTTTTAGAATCTAGCATTCGTCTGTAGTTATATTATTAATTCTTCCACCCCCAGAAAGAATATTAACGACTTCGGCATTCAGCTGCATTATTTCATCCGAAAGAAACGCAGTATTGGATTGATTTACGTTTGAAATCAAATCAAGTATATACCTTCCATTCACATCTTCAATCGATCTCAAGCTAGACCAGATAGGTTTTATGTCAGGCGAGTTTGGGAGTGAAATGGTGAAGCTGATTTTAGCTCCCCTTCCAGATTTCGACCCTATATCTTTAATAATTTCATCAAAAATTTTCTCTATTCCCAGGAGATGATTTTCATTTTCAGCACCGAGACCTTTGATTCGGAATACAATTTTGTTCCCCTCATCGTTAAATTTCTCAAAGAATTTTCTATCCCTAGCCAACACTTCATACCCACTTTCCACTCCAGCACCACACTGAACCACTTTGTGTGTTGAACGAGCTTGATTCACACTTGTGCTTGCAATGTTAGCGTTCCGAACTTCTTTGTCAGTTAACGATACTGCACGAGATTGGATACTACCCGTATTCTCAATATTGAAGAAATCAATACATTCCTTCAATACCTCAAACGAATCACAGTGACTGTAATATTTAAAAAATTCGCTAAAAGAAAATTTTTCTCCTCTCGAGAGAACACAACCTTTCTCTCTCTTATAATATTTAACAAGCTCTTAAGGTTAGTACGAAATAACATAAAATCTAAACTTAAAGCACTATCTAAAGTGCAGACGATTTGTTTTACATCCATTTCTTTACCTACTAAAAATATTCTATATAATACTCTCGAGTTTCTATAGCTTCCAACACCTGATTTTTTTTATGTATAAATCTATATTTGTCTGCCTCGCAATGTCTCTTTCGCTTTTCTGCAGCTCTTGGTACCTGTTTTCTCAACAGATATTTTTCTCTGCCACGGAATTATTGCAACGGGCCTTGCTCTCTGGCGTCTTTTATTTCACCCGACCTTTTATTTTGCAAACGACTGTGTTATCAATGTGAATAGCACAGCTGAAACCTCAGATTTGGCCTCCATGTCGTCTTCTTCTCAGACTTCTCTTAATTCTCCTTGGGGCAAAAATATCTGCCAAACGAAAGCTGTAGCAAGATTTCCTTCATGCTTATCTGAAAGATCTTATCTTGAATCCGAGCTCTGATGGTTGATATGTATAATGTATGAAACTGCATATTCCTATTTTTAAGTGAAGATGAGCGATCTCTACAACAACATGCCATCTGATTTTTGTACGAAATGGATTTGACTTGACATGAAATATGTATACAGATTCTAAATTTAACAATTTTGTCGTATTTTACCGATTTTAAGTGAAGATTGTCGATCTCAACAAGAAGTAATTCAACATATCATCTGATTTTTGTAAACAGGATTTGACTTATCACAAAACATGTATACTAACCCCTACATTTTTGCAACTTTGTATTAATTGATAAATAGGCTTGAATTTGAATACTGATAGTTGGTATGTATACTGTAAAAAATATGTATACAGCTCTATACTTTTAACAACTTTGTATTCTTGAGCTTTCTGGTATTTCACAATCATCTAGTATATAAGGCTGCAGTCCTCCGTATGAACATCAGAGTCTTCTTCGAGATTCTATCAAGACAATATGGTAAGTATCTCAGTACTGTAACTTACTGCATTTCTAAAATATACATGAATAATTTACATTCTCTCTATTTTTCTAGAGCGCGTTTGAACTTCTAACTTCAGCAGTTGGTGGAGATGGAGATAAAATGACTCCTGTTAGCTCCTTAGAGATCGGGAAGGAGCACCATGTAAAATTCTTCCGCATGCTGCAGACAAAAAACGGTCTTCGACTGGCGGTACATCTAGATGAAGGGATTTTCTGCTTCCTGCCCCCTCGATTTTCGGACAAGATAAAAACTCAGCGTCAAGTGGACGAGCTGAACCAGCCGACAGATCAATTCTTAAAAATTGATGGCGTGGATGACTCACGGGGTGGATTTCTCAAAATAAGATTCCATAAAAAATAAAAACTTTGTAAATTTTATTTCAATATAATTTTGTAAAAATACAAATCCAATAAAGTTTCTTGTCACTTATACAAAGAAATGTTTTTATTTACCTAAAATTCCCACCCCACGTCCCACCTAAATGCCACAAAGAAAATACAACATCTGAACATTGACCTACTCCTCTGCAACCAGCGAATAACGTCTCTGTTTTCATCTAAATATAGCCACTCGGAAACATAATAAAATCATTCATCCAGCTATGACATAATCTCTGCAGCGCGTAGAATCACCATTCATCCACACAACATAGGTCATATCAAGTTTGAGACCAGAAACGCACATAGCGAATGAGGAAAGATAAAACAAGAAAAAACATGATATTGCATGTGCATATGCCTAACAAAAGTAAAAACCCTCGTAAACCCATTCATGCATAGCTACAAAGGTCAGTTATGACACATTTGCAACACGTTTGTACGCGTAAATTTTACATTTCACGACCAACCAAATGCATTGATTGAGCTTGAGACCAGAATCGCACATTGCGAACGAGGAAAGATAAAACAAGAAAACAAGACAGACACACTTGTTCTACCAGCCAGCGAAAAAATCAAAAACAAAAACACACCCAAACAAACAAGCTCTGGGAACTGCTTACTCAGTCCTAAATCCAAGATGCAAAAACAGACGTCATCGAAAAACCGGCATCCATGCTAACTGAATACTTACTAAGCCTCGTTCTGCATATTGCTTCTCGACTCTGCTGCATGTTTCGCTCCCTCGCACCTGCAAACAGCGATGGTGCAGCTGATTCGCACCTCCCAGAAAGCAATCTACATATTCCCTTTACTCATACACAACGACCAAAAACGAAATACAAACTTAACTCGAGCTTAAGGGACTTTGCATACCTAAAGCACGCGGGTGGGCGGCAACAAAACCATGGACTTTTGATCCCCTGTCCCTTACTCGCGTAATGCTAAAAGTATAGGAAAGTCCGATCCTTACTACTACCCGCAAATCTGCATCCATTCAAAATCCTCAAATTACTAATACTCGTAACAACTCATTAATACCACGTCCTACTGTTGCTTCCGTTTCTTCCGTACAAAGTACAAATAACAACGTAGCCAATATTAGCTCCTCTTTATCCTATAGCCAGCTGGCTACCTTTGTCGCCTCTACAGATGCAACTACGAATACTGCCTCCCTTGACAATTTGATGACAACTGCTTCTTGTCGAAAAGCAGTCAAGTCTGTTAGGCATTTATCCCAACATAACACTTTCTTTAAATGGACTCAGACTCTATTTCACAATTGTAGTGGTATGAGAGGCAAATTAAATAAATTATATCTTGACCCAAAATCCTGCCACTTTAATTTACTTGCCTTCACAGAAACATGGCTAAATGATTCCCATAAGAATGAAGAGATCCTAGATAGCAGTAGGACAATTTACAGAAGCAATCGTTACTATTGTTCCACAGGTCAAACGCGAGGCGGTGGGGTTTAACTGGCGGTTAGCAACACACTTTCAAGTGAGATTATTGACAACACCCCCAATGTATTGTTCCAACACCTTGTTATTCGTATTTCTTTGAATAACCATTTCCTTTGCATTAGTTTGGCCTATATTCCACCCAGATCGGACGAATCAGTTTACAACCATTTCTGTGAATTAGTATCTTCCATTACAACGTCTCTTAATGAAAAAGACAAAATAATATTCTAAGGGGATTTCAATCGTCCCAACTTATGTTTTATCCCCGATGAAAATGACGGATTTCTTCTTCCTCTAAACCTTTCAGATTCCAATGACTTCAACCTTGCGAGTACTTTTTACGGCAACGATTTGCAGCAAGTCTCTCCAACTCCCAACCAAAACGGTCGTTGGCTGGATCTTGTTATTACTAGTGCCTACGACGAAGTAGTAGTAAGTCCAACTGATGACGCAGAGCATCTTTTTTCAAATAGTTTACACCACACTGCACTAACAGTTGAACTTCCCACTCCTGATTCTATTTACTTAAAAACGTACAATAATTCAATTTTATTTGACTTTCTTAATGCTGACTACGAAAGTATTCACCATGTACTTGACTCTATAGATTGGACGAATACTCTTTCAACGTTAGATCTTGAGGAAACAATTTCCACTTTTTATGATAAAATATTTGACGCCGTTGAAACGTATGTATCTAAGATTAAAAAAAAATTGTCTGAACCATGGCTTGATAGGGAACTTAGGCATTTGCGAAATCTCAGGAACAAACTTTATAAGCGAATAAAGGAGAATATTGATGTTAATCCTACTATTCAGGAAGCTTATAATGAAGTAGTTAAGAAATTCTCGACAAATTCTATTATTTTGTAAATATGAAGCGGAAAGTCACCGGTTATCCATTGTCAATGTCCTATAATAATATCACCTCTGCTTCTCCTAAAAATATCTGCGATTTATTCGCAGATAATTTTCAGAGAATTTTCAATGTACCAGACCCATCTAACTCAAATGTTTCTCCTTCTAATTCAGCACCAACCACTTTTCTAAGCCAAGTTAAAATTTCACGCAAAGAAATACGTAAAGCTATCTTGGAGCTCGATTGCAACAAAGGCCCTGGTCCTGATCACCTTCCACCGACCTTCCTGCGTAGGTATGTAGACCAGCTAATAACACCCCTGCATATTTTCTTTGACAGGTCACTTTCATCCGTTGTTTTCCCGTCCTGTTGGAAACTTTCATAAGTGACACCAATTTTCAAAAATGGCGATAGACGCTGCGCCGAAAATTACAGGGGCATTGCCATTTTATCTTCCATTCCAAAACTTTTTTAACAGGTTGTATATAATTAACTTTCCTCACTAGTTGACTCCCGTCTGAATAAGCAACAGCATGGCTTTAGAAAAGGTCGCTCAACTATCACAAACTTTACAATCCTAGTTTCGGACGTTATGTGTAAAACGGGGAAAGGCTATCAAATCGACGCAGTCTACACTGACTTTAGCAAAGCTTTTGACAGAGTTGACCATTCTATAATGATCCTTAAGCTGCATGAATTCGGACTTGCCGGATCTTTACTACGCTAGCTCAGTTCCTACCTCCACAACCGAATCCAACTCGTTAAATTTCAAGGAATTTTATCAAAAAATATATTTGCTACCTCTGGTGTTCCACAAGGTAGTTATCTTGGCCCACTTCTCTTTAACATATTCATCTCGGATCTATCTGACGTCCTGTCAAGCATACCTCACCTACTTTATGCAGACGACCTCAAACTGTACCACACCATTGAATCTAAATCTGATGCACTTTTCCTTCAATCCAAGCTTGATTCTCTTGTTCAGTGGTGCAATATAAACAAGCTCTCGCTGAATATTGATAAGTGTCAAATTATAAGTTTTAGCCGTAAATGCATGGCTACGCAGAACACCTACTTTCTCGGCAACAACTTATTAGCTCGCGTTGATAGCGTTGTTGATCTCAGTGTTGTAATGGATGTGAAACTTCGTTTCAGTTTGCACTACGACAAATTCTTTCCCGTGCGAATAAGCAGCTCGGCTTTATTAAACGACGTGCAAAGGAGTTTAAAAACTTGTGGGCCACAAGATCATTATACACTGCACTTGTACGCCCTCTTCTTGAATATGCCTGTATTATTTGGAACCCAGCCTTCAAAATTCACAATAACAGACTCGAGTCCATTCAAAAACAATTTTTAGTTTTCACCCTAAGAGATCTGTACAACCCTTACGATTTCGAAAATTTACCCCCATATGAGTTTAGGTTGGGTCATTTAAAATTAACTTCACTTGCATCCAAAAGAATGATGATATCGGCCTGCTTCACATTTGACGTAATTAGAGGCGTTATTAGAGTTGAGTTCCTCAATAGTAAATTTGTGATAAATCCTCCTTAAGGGGAGCACCAGGTCCAATCGTCTACTAAAGGAATATCCACATTCCACCATAAATGTAGCTAATGAGCCGGTGAAAAGATGCTGCAGGGTCTTCAATTGCTTTAGTAACCTTTATTCCCCAATGATTTCCAAACTATCCTTCAAATCTTCCCTTATCCAAGCCATTTGTACACCATAACTTTTAAGCTCGTGTTTAATCATCGTTTTTAATTTTTATTCTTTTATTTCATTGTTATTTTACTTATTGTCTATTTCAAACTTATTTGTTTACTCAATTAGTTATTTATTTATGTGTTATTTATTTGTACCCGTACACTTCTTTTTTTTAAATAATTTATTTGTATGTACATATATATATATATATATATATATATATATATATATATATATATATATATATATATATATATATATATATATATATATATATATATATATATATATATATATATATATATATATATATATATATATATATATATATATATATATATATGACCCCCTCAACGGTCCGACCTTGCCGCGGTGAGGGGGCTCAGGGTAGTGGCCCATCAGCCAGATGAGTTGCTGCCTTGCTAAAGTGACCTTAGGGGAAGGTGACCCCGAACAGAAAACCAAATATGGACGAAGACAAAGGAGATAAAGTTACGGTACAGGGAGTCGGATACCCAGTACCGGCGGCCGTCAGGGGTGAGCGAGCAGGCCCCGGGTCGTCGTTATCCATCGACTGCAATGCTATGGAGGTTGACCACTTGGCCACCGTAGCAGATCCAATTACAAGTGGTCCTACGATAAACGCAGAGGTGGTGTAATCGGTGGCGGACCCTTTTAAAAGGAGCTCCAAGCTACAACGATCCCCACTTCGAAAAACAACGCTTGAGGAAGCTAGCACCTCCGCTGGCCGCCATTCAAGTCGCGCGAAGCTAATGCGTTCGGGTGCCAGAGTACTCGCAGACTCGGACTCGGAGAGTATGGTTTCGACCGAAGCGGAGGAGGAACTCCTCAAATCGCCTGAGCGAGGCGAAGGTGCTGGTCCCCAGAAGAGGAACAGGCCCAAGCCGAGCAAAGAGGGCAAGAAAGCGCTGGCGAATTATAAAGTGGCGTTGCGCATTGTCGACAGGCTCGGTGACAGTCCTTCCCTCTCTGCGGAGGAGAAGGATCGGTTGTGCTGGGCTCGGACGACGGTGGCAAAAGGCCGCGAGTACTTCGCTGGCAAAGAAAGGCTGGCTCTTAAGGACTCTGTTTTCCACAACAAAGTGGAGCAGAGCTTCTCAAAGAAGCTGGCAGATAAAAGGCAGAGGTCCGCTGAGGAAGAAAAACCGGCGTCCAAGAGGCCTAAAAACGAGACCAGTCGGCAAGGGGTCCAACAACCCTCTACCTCAAATCCGAAGAAAGTCATTAAGGCCAGTGATGTGGCTAAACAGCACCTCATCGTGGCTTTGGTAGATCGAAGCAACCCGTTGGGTCAATTGTCGCTTGAGAAGTGGAAGATCGTAGAGTCAGGCCTGCTCAACGCGATGATTGATCGAATGGAGAAGCACCCTGAACTGGCTATGCCTTCGTTTGACGGGGCGGGCTGGTTCAAGGGTGTACAGATCATCAAATGCAACGATGAGCTGTCGCTGCGCTGGTGTACGACTGTAGTCCCGGACTTACCGGGGCTATGGGAAGGAGCTCAGCTGGCGATTGTTGACAGAAGGAGCATCCCGACACTACCTAAAGCGAAGGTAACAATACCGCGGGTAGTGGAACCAGATGTGGCCCTGAAATTGCTACAACGGCAAAACCCGGACATTCCAACACAGGATTGGAAAATCTTGGATGTTAGGAAACCGGCTGCTCAGGACGGAGGGCAGGTGTACATCCTCCAAATAAACAAGGAGGCTGACGACCTGCTTTATCCGCGCTTTGGCAAGATGGCTTGGGGTGTAGGTAGTGTCTACCTGCGCCTGAGGAAACGCCACCTGAAGGATGGAAATAAGAACACCCTGGAAGCTGGCGAGATTGAGAGGGATCTGGGCACCGTTGACCTGCAAAGTACAGCGGCCGATCCCCAGAAAGAAGAGGCGCCGGTCAAAGAGGATGCTGCGGCCAGCACTCAAACTGCTGCAGATCAATCTGCACCGCAGTAAGTTGGCCTCGGCCGAACTACTGCAGACACTCGACGAAGGTAAGTTTGATGTGGCGCTTGTTCAGGAACATTGGATCTCTGCGGGGGGTCGGGTTGCGGGACTGGCGTCACAGGATTTCAATCTGTTCTTCCCCACCGCAGTAGCAAGAATAAGAACGGCTATGCTGGTGAGGAAGGATATTCACGCTTATCTTCTGTCTAATTTCAGCACAGACGATTTGACGGTGGTGGCATTTAAGGGGGACGAGGAGGAGCAGATGCTCCTAGCATCCGCCTACATGGCACACGATCAACCCGCTCCGCCGGATGAGGTCGGAAAAGTCACCGCGGAAGCGCTCAGAAAGCACCAGTTGCTACTCGTGGGAGCGGATGCCAACGCGCATCACACTGTCTGGGGTAGCAGCGATATTAACGATAGAGGTGAGTCTTTACTCAATTTTATTATTAATTATGATCTGGTCGTGGCAAATCGAGGAAACACCCCCACTCATAGGGGACCTCGAAGTGTTAACGTTCTAGACATAACTCTTCACAATGATCCTGATGAACAGTTGGTAGAGAATTGGAGGGTTCTTGGAAGTCCATCATTCTCTGACCACTGTTACATTAGTTACACCTTAAATTTCAGCCTCACTTGCATTTCTCGGTCGTTTCGCAACCCCAGGAAAACAAACTGGGAGAACTTCAAACGGGAAGTGACCAACGACTTAGGCCCTCCTCCCAGGATAAGCTCTGTAGCTGGCCTGGAATCTGCGGTCAACACTCTTACTGGTAAACTGGTAAAAGCTTTTGAACGATCCTGTCCCAAAGTCTGTCCGAAGCGCAAACCTAAGCCACCCTGGTGGAACAGAGACCTGGGTTGTCGCAGAAGACAGGTACGAGAACTCTTTAAGTTGGCCAAAGTAGCTGACTGTAGGGAATGTTGGGACGAATACAAGGACATACTTAGGCTCTACAAAACGGAAATTAGGAAAGCCAAATGGAGCTCCTGGAAAGAGCTGTGCGGTAGGATTGAATCCACCTCGGAGACGGCAAGACTAAGAAACTTGCTGGCTAAACGCCCTGTCACGCCTAGCCTGTTATGCAGGTCTGATGGAGAGTGGACGAGCAACAGCTCGGAAACGCTGAAGGTACTCGTAGACACTCACTTTCCGGGCTGTTTGGATGACTCCACCCCTTTAACTCGTGTGCAGGCGTCTGATCTGCATGACATCGAAGGCATTGGCGAAGTTGTCACCAGGCAGAGGCTTGTCTGGGCAATTGACACCTTCAAGTCCTTCAAGTTTCCAGGTCCGGATGGAATTCTGCCGGTCATGCTTCAAAAAACAGGTATGCTTGCTGTTTCCTGGCTAACACAAATTTACAAAGGTTGCCTAGTGCTAAGCCATGTACCTGTAGCCTGGAGGACCGCTAAGGTTGTATTTATACCCAAGGCAGGTAAAGTCAACCATGCGTATCCGAAGGACTACAGACCAATTAGCCTGACTTCCTTCCTCCTTAAAGTTTTCGAAAGATTACTTGATCTTCATATCAAACAAAGACTTGGTTCTCAAACTCTATCGAGAGCCCAAAATGCGTATATGAAAGGAAAATCTGTTGAAACGGCTCTCCATAGGGTAGTCCTCAAAATTGAAAGGGCACTCCATTACAAAGAATACGCCTTGGGAGCCTTTCTAGATATTGAAGGCGCCTTCAACAATGTGCACACAACAGCTATTATGGAGAGCCTCCACGCACACAACACTCACCCCGCTATTTGTAGCTTCATAGGCAACATGCTTAACCACAGGCTCATATCAGCGGAGTGGTCGGGTGCGCAAATTACAAGAAAAGTCTGCAGAGGCACTCCGCAGGGAGGGGTTCTATCTCCTCTCTTGTGGAACCTTGTAACAAACTCAATTCTGGAAAAGTTGGAAAGCAAGGGACTCACGGTTGTGGCCTACGCTGACGACATTGCAATTTTAGTCTCGGGTAGGTTTCCACACACCCTTGGTCAGCTCATCGAGTACTCTCTAGGGCTGGTTGAGGAGTGGGCGAATACCGTGGGTCTTGGCATTAACCCCAACAAGACGGATATTGTGTTCTTCACTAGGAAGTATAAAACCCCGGATTTAGACCATATCATGCTGGGTGGCTCCAGGTTAAGTCTAAAGTTACAAACTAAGTACTTGGGTCTTATTCTGGACAGCAAGCTCACATGGAAGGCGAATTTGGAGGAAAGAGTTAAGCAGGCAAGCAACGCGATTTATGCCAGCAAGAGAGTGCTGGGTAAAACGTGGGGTCTAAGCACTGCTTTAACGCACTGGATCTACTTGGCGATAGCTAGGCCGATCCTTGTTTACGGATGCTTGGTCTGGTGGCCAGCAGTGAATAAAAGCACCTTTGCTACCATGGCGAATAGAGTTCAGCGGCTGGCGGCTCTCTGCACTACAGGTGCCTTAGCCTCGACTCCTTCGTCTGCTCTGAACGTCCTGCTTCATCTTCCCCCGCTTGATCTCTTTATTAGAGGCACTGCCGCAAAGGCTGCTGTCAAGCTTAGGGAATCAGAGCACTTCGAGCCAGGATCCTTTGGCCACAGCAGTATTGAACGGGGTTACGCAGGAAGCACTGACTACCTGGTTCCCACTCTGTGCTTTGAGCGGGGATATCGAGCGACTGTGGGAGATGGGCAGGAATGGAACCGACAAATGTGTCCTGCAGCTCTTAGCATCTACACTGACGGCTCGAAGACAGCTGCAGGAGTGGGTGCTGCAGTATATTCTGCAGATGCATCTATGGAAGCAGCTTTCAGGCTTCCGAATCACAGTAGTATTTTCCAGGCGGAGGTGTTTGCGATACGTAAAGCCGCAGACCTCATATACGCCAAAGATACTACTAGCAAAGTACTAAACATCTTTACGGACAGTCAAGCGGCGGTAACAGCACTGCTGTCTGACACATACAAATTGAAGTGTGTATTCGATTGTATTCAGGCTCTGAACAGACTGGGTAACAGCAGAAGAGTAAGAATCTTCTGGGTTCCCGGTCATAAGGGTATTGATGGGAATGAAAAGGCGGATGCGTTAGCCAAGTATGGGGCTAGTCTTCCCCTTTTGGAAGCGGTTAACATCCTTACTCTTATCCAGGCGATTAAGTACTCAATCGACTTAAACATGATGCAGGGAGCGACGCGCAGATGGGATGCAACTCAGACCTGCAGAGTAACCAAAATCATGTGGGGGTCATACAATCTCGCATCGACCAAGTACCTCCTCGAGTTAGTGCGGATTGACTGCAAACGACTCGTTGGTATCATTACTGGTCACTGTCTTATAGCAGCACATGCTAAGAAAATGGGACTCCTAACGAGCGACACCTGTAGAAGGTGTCAAGAGCCGGGGGTGTCAGAAACTATCCAGCATCTCCTGTGTCACTGCCCGGCACTGGGGAAAACCAGACTGCGATACTTCGGTGAGCCCTGGCTGGTGGATCTCTCACACGTGGCAGAGCAAAAGCTGAAGGACATCCTTCAGTTCGCGAAAAAGTCCGGGGCCTTTGATGGCCGCTTGGACTGAATTCCTTTCTCGAGGTCCATTTATCTGGTATCACTACGGACCGGTAGGTCTATGTGTGGCCATGTGCCAGCCAGTACAACCTAACCTAACCTATATATATATATATATATATATATATATATATATATATATATATATATATATATATATATATATATATATATATATATATATATATATATATATATAAATAAATAAAATAGAAATAGAATGAATTCCTACGACATTTGGTTCATTTTAAGGTCCATTTAATACATGAACCTCGTTTTGATTTCATAACTGGAACAGAAGTTATAACGAAAAACTCTAGCGCACCTGAACCGCTAGAAACACTAATGTTCGAAGAACAGTAGAAGAATCGTGCAGGTTTTGAGTGCATATTCCACCACATGTGCTGCTTATTACGACCAAACTGTTTCAAATGCCACGTTTTACTTTGGTCTCAAGAATGCATTATAACTCATATGGTGGAAGGTTTCAGATATTACCACTGGCATGAATTTCAACGTTTATGAGAGCAAAACACGGGTTAATTATATTCGTTATCAGTTGCTTATTTCACATAATTTTGAAAGCAGCATCTCATATAACATCAATGAAGAAAATGCTCAGTGCCTGCAGCACTGTAACTGAAGTTGGTGTTTGGGGCTGCGATCCGAAAAATTTGCAGAACTTTGCGAATTGCAAAATTGATTATTTATTTTCATTGTAAATGTTTCCGGTATGAATACTAACTGTAAGCGTTTATTGATACAAAAGTAGCACAACCGACTCGTGCTGGCAACCTTCTGCCAGTATCAAAGCCAAGAATATATCACATCTGCTTCACGTTGTTATATAACATTCGAAGTTAAAGGAGTATAAAGAAATTTAGAGTTACCTGCAGCGAGTTTTTTCAAATAATCGAAAGCTTAATATTTGCTGTTTATTGTCACTACAATATCATTACCATTTGAAAATTCTACGATAAAACCGCTTACTAAAGATATTGTAATTAAACACAAAACCAACAATAGCTGGCAACCCTATCGTGGCTTTTCAACCAAATTTGGCCTGAAAAATGTTTATGACAGGTTTCATTAATTGTATGAAATTCGTATTGATTTCATGACTGCACTGGAAGTTATAGTGCAAAAATTTTTATTTTCCTGAGCGAATTTTCAAAACCAAAGACACAAAAATTACCATAGCTGGTAGCACCAATCAAATTTTTCAACCAAATTTCCACCAAACAGAGATAGAGGTTAGACAGAGGATAGAGTTAGGTTAAGCTACTGTGCCAATTTCATGAAAATCTGGTAATTTATTCACATTTCATAGGGCAAAAAGCAGTTTTTTTTTCTTTGTAATTTTTCAAGATGGCACAACTGGCACAGACTTGCCCACAATTCAAAATCGCTTCTATCAAATCTGGTCTTACTTAAGTCCCATCCATTCTGTAAATTTTAGCTGTATCTGATTATTGGTTCGTGAGTTTCCGTGAACAGAAGTTTTTGATGCTTAAAAGATAGGTTAACTGGGAGAGGGTTACCGTTCTTGTCCGACATGAAATTTCCAAAGTTTTATTTTGAACGTGTAGATAAAACATACGATTTATATACAGATTGGTTTTATTGTAAGAAACGGACATGTTTTTGAATATTCGATGGTTTGAATGTTTTCACTTCCAAATTTTTTTTTTCAAAATGAAGACACCAAAATTATCATAGCTGGCAACTCCAACCGAATTTTTCAACCAAATTTCTACCAAACGTGGCTTAAGGTAAGGTCCAGCAATTGTGTGAGTTTCGTCAAAATCGAACGATTCAATTAGAATTTATAGGGCTAAAAACAGTTATCTTTTTTAGTGATTTTTCAAGATGGCACCACTGGCACAGAATCGCCCGCATTTCAAAATCACTTCTATCAGACCTGGTCCTATTTAAGACCAATACATTCTGCAAATTTCAATTAATTCTGCTCATCGGATCGTGAGTTTCCGTGAACAGAAGTTTTTGATGCTAAAAATATAGGTAAATTGGGCAAGGGTTACCAGGCGTGCCCGTTATACCATATCTTTTTTTTTTTTTTTGGTTATGTAAACAAAGCACAAGATTTACATATGAATGGCTTTTTTTTGAAGAAACGGCAGTTTTTCAAGAGAGACGATGATTTGGAGGTTTTCACTTTCAGTGCCTGCCCTAGCTACAGGGTTGCCAGCACGCTCATTAAAAGCTACACAAACCTGCAACTAAATAATATCAATATGTCCTGAAAATTTCGTAATGATTGAATAGCTCTGTCAAAAGTTATCGCAATTTAAAATTTTTCAAATTTTCCCGTCTTCTTTTTAGGCACCCAGCGCACACATAGGGTTAAAAAATTCCAAAGCATTATCCGATTCATATGTAAAACACGTTCAAAATTTACTTCGTTAACTTTATTTTTGCGAAAGTTATTTGTGCACGAAATAATAGGTATATTAAAAATATCACTTAAATGGCCGCCGGCGCCAAAAGGTTAACAATAACTGACATTTAAAGAGACCTGGACCTATTCTGCATATACATCAATGTATCCTGAAAGTTTCAGCTCAATAGGATGGCGCGTTCCCGAGATTATCTCACTGAAATTTTTTGATGATATATATATATATATATATATATATATATATATATATATATATATATATATATATATATATATATATATATATATATATATATATATATATATATATATATATATATATATATATATATATATATATATATATATATATATATATATATATATATATATATATATATATATATATATATGGAAATATGAATTTTTGGCCGAATCGATTTTAATACTTATGTTCTTGGAACATTAGTAAAAAGCTTTATTTTGCTGAGCAAGTTTGCAAGATTTTGGAGACAAAAATCACCATAGCTCGGAAAATCACCATCGGAAGTTATAGGCCAAAAAGCTGTTTTTTTTCTCAGTAATTTTTCAAGATGGTGCCACTGCCATAGGGTTGCCCGCATTTCAAAATCACTTCTATCAGACCTGGTCCTAGCTAATGCCAACATGTCCTGTAAATTTCATTATGCTCGGATTATTCGGTCGTCAGTTCTCGTGAACATAACTTTCGAGTGCTGTAAATAGAGGAAATTTGGTGATGGGTTGCGGTTCTTGTGGAAATCGGAATTTTCAAAATTTCAACTTGACATGAAGGATAAAGTATAAAATTTATCAATGATTTGAATTCATGTCAAAAATTTAAAATTTTTCAGGAGGGTCAATGATTTGAAAGATTTTTTGCAGGAGCCTGCCGCAGTTACAGGGTTACTTGCTTTATCTTGAAAATCCATATGTGTTAAATTTTAGTCAACATCAATACGCTCTAAAATTTCCACGATGGTCCATTGTTTTTCTTACAAGTAATGACAAATTAAAATTGGAAAAAAATTCCTTGGCTTCTTTTAGGCAATCTGCACCCAACTTTAATTGTGTGTCATCGACACCTGAATGCATTTGAACTGCATTGGTCGATGCTCTGGGCGATGACCGGTCGGTGCTCGATGTAGGTATTATTATGCCTGGTTTACACATATGTTGAACGTTTCGTCGAAGAACTTGTGAAATTACTTCCCTTTATATCTTTGTATTTAAAAAAATAGCCGAGAATAAACAAGAGGACCATTTACACACTCGGCTCGCCAACATTTGCCATGTGTGTAAACGCGGCATAAGGGAGATGGCGGCAACGGGATCATAAGCGGGAGATAGATCAGCTGGCTGGAAAAAGAAAAGAACGGAATCAGAGGGAAGTTTGGTTTTGGCGTTGGACCGGGAAGGTTGCTTTTGGAGTTTGATCTATCAACGGGGAAGTTGGGTTTTGGTGCTTGAACGTGGAGGAGTTTTGAGATTGGCTTTGGTGGAGATGAGTCCAGCTTTTGGGATAACATTTGGGGAGAGTAAAAGCAAGACGGCTAGACTGATTTAGCTAGGAGGATTATCTTTTTTTGAAGACAATGAGATTGGATAAATAGTTGTGTGTTGGGAGTTAAAATTCGTTTTGATTGTAACGTGAAGTGAATTCCCTGGCTCAGCAAGAAGAAATTTTGTTTCGTGAACTTGCAAGTTGAATATTTCGAGTTGCGAAGTTGGTGAAGTCAGTTCTGCAGTTGTTCCGGTGGATGAGTCGCGGAGTGCAAAAGCGTGAAAAGGTCTGATGCTGACCTTGGGAAAAAGTGTAATGAGCCATTGTTTTGCTGCAATCAAACGCATTAACGTGTCCCCGTGCTTGTGTTCTTCAAGGCTAGCAGTGCGTGCTTGATTGGAATTCTCTGGTGAATTCGATAGTGCAGTGATGCTTAAGCCAAGTGACGTTTAAGTGCACGCCTGACCCTGTCCAGGATGGCCTGAATTTTTACGTATGGAATAATCCGGCGATATATTGCATCTTTGAGGGCGATCGTAATAAAAACATCTTCTTTTTGAACAGTGCAATAGTCAGTGGCAGCAAATCAAATATAATTCATATACTAAAATACATGGAAAAAAAAATAGCGATAAAATATGTCTACAGTAATAAGAAGGAAATAATGTGAAATATTAAGTGAAATACTAACAAACGTGGAATATTAATGAAAAAATCAGTTTTCTTACGTTCACATATTGTATATAATGATAATTTGAAAATAAGTGTTTTATATCGAAAAGAGTTAATATCAAATTACAGTGGTTCCAGAGAAGCACGGTACCGTCTTCCGGATCGCACTGGTAAGTGATTTTTACATTTTTATTGAATATTTATATTTCATTTATTGCATGATTAAGTTTTATATATCTGCCTATATTTATATTTATTATAATTGTCATTTTGGTAATTTATTAATATTTTATGTTTGACCATTGTATGGATTTTTTTCCTTGGTGAATTTCGTTCATATTTATTTTTACTAATGTTCGAAGAAGAACATTAGTATTAAAATCACTTTGGCCAAAAATTCATATTTCTATATATATATATATATATATATATATATATATATATATATATATCATCAAAAAATTTCAGTGAAAAAATCTCAGGAACCCGCCATCCGATTGAGCTGAAACTTTCAGGACACATTGGTGTATATGCAGAATAGTGCCAGGTCTCACAAAAAGTTAATAATCTTTAACCCTTTGGCGCCGGCGGCCATTTTAGTGATATTTTTAATATACCTATTATTCCGTACACAAATAAGTTTTGCAAAAATAAAGTTGACGAAATAAATTTTGAACGTGTTTTACATGTGAATCGGATAATGTTTTGGAATTTTTTAACCCCATGTGTGCGCTGGGTGCCTAAAAACAGAACGGGAAAACTTGAAATTTTTAAATTGCGATAACTTTTGGCAGAGTTATTCAATCATTACGAAATTTTTAAAACATATTGGTATTATTTAGTTGTTGATTTGTGTAGCTTTTGATGAGCGTGCTGGCAACCCTGTAGCTAGGGCAAGCACTGAAAGTGAAAACCTTCAAATCATCGTCTCTCTTGAAAAACTGCCGTTTCTTCAAAAAAAAGCCACTCATATGTAAATCTTGTGCTTTGTTTACATAAACAAAAAAAAAAATTTGATATGGTATAACGGGCACGCCTGGTAACCCTTGCCCAATTTACCTATATTTTTAGCATCAAAAACTTCTGTTCACGGAAACTCACGATCCAATGAGCAGAATTAATTGAAATTTGCAGAATGTATTGGTCCTATATAGGACCAGGTCTGATAGAAGTGATTTTGAATTGTGGGCAACTCTGTGCCAGTGGTGCCATCTTGAAAAATCACTAAAAGAGATAACTGCTTTTAGCCCTATAAATTCTGATTGAATCGTTCGATTTTGACGAAATTCACACAGTAGCTGGATCTTACTTCAAGCTACGTTTAATAGAAATTTGGTTGAAAAATTCGGTTGGAGCTGCCAGCTATGATAATTTTGGTGTCTTAAATTTGAAAAAATAAAAATTTGGAAGTGAAAACATTCAAATCATCGAATATCCTAAAAATGTCCGTTTCTTAGAATAAAACCAATCTGTATACAAATCTTATGCTTTATCTACACGTTCAAAGTAAAACTTTGGAAATTTCATGTCGGACAAGAACGGTAACCCTTTCCCAGTCAACCTATATTTTTAATATCAAAAACTTCTGTTCACGGGAACTCACGAATCAATAATCAGATACCATTGAAATTTACAGAATGCATTGGACTTGAGTAGGACCAGGTCTGATAGAAGCGATTTTGAATTGTGGGCAACTCTGTGCCAGTGGTGCCATCTTGAAAAATTACAAGGAAAAAAAACTGCTTTTTGCCCTATGAAATTTGAATAAGTAACCAAATTTTCATGAAATTGACACAGTAGCTAAACCTAACTCTCGTCTCTGTTTGATAGAAATTTAGTTGAAAAATTCGATTGGTGCTGCCAGCTATGGTAATTTTTGTGTCTTTGGATGTGAAAATTCGCTCAGGAAAATAAATCTTTTTGCCCTATAACTTCCAGTGCAGTCATGAAATCAATACGAATTTCATACAATTAATGGAACCTACTATAAGCATTATTCAGGCCAAATTTGGTTGAAAAGCCACGATGGGGTTGCCAGCTATTGTTGGTTTTGTGTTTGTTTGCAATACCTTTATTAAGCGGTTTTATCGTAGAATTTTCAATTGGTAATGATATTGTAGTGACAATAAACAGCAAATAATTAGCTTTCCATTATTTGAAAAAACTCGCTGCAGGTAACCCTAAATTTCTATATACTCCTATAACTTCAAATGTTATATAACAACGTGAAGCAGATGTGATATATTCTTGGCTTTGATACTGGCGAAAGGTTGCCAGCACGAGTCGGTTGTGCTACTTTTGTATCAATAAATGCTTACAGTTAGTATTCATACCGGAAACATTAACAATGAAAATAAATAACCGATGTTTCAATTCCTAAAGTTCTGCAAATTTTTCGGATCGCAGCCCCAAACACCAACTTCAGTTACAGTGCTGCAGGCACTGAGCATTTTCTTCATTGATGTTATATGAGATGCTGCTTTCGAAATTTTGTGAAATAAGCAACTGATAATGAATATAATTATCCCGTGTTTTGGTCTCATAAACGTTGAAATTTATGCCAGTGGTAATATCTGAAACCTTCCACCATATGAGTTATAATGCATTCTTGAGACCAGAGTAGAACGTGGCGTTTGAAACAGTTTGGCCGTAATAAGCAGCTCATGTGGTGGAATATGCACTCGAAACCTGCACGATTCTTCTACTGTTCTTCGAACATTAGTGTTTCTAGCGGTTCAGGTGCGCTAGAGTTTTTTTTTTTGGTTTGAATGCATTTGTTTTGCGGAGATAAAATTTGCGTTGTTTTTTTTAGCATTTGAAATGAATATTGGAATACCAATGACTTGCTAGTTCCAATCATTTAGGTTCAGTGGAGCCATGTGTGGGTTCCCTTTTTACTAATGTTCGAAAAAGAACATTAGTATTAAAATCACTTTGGCCAAAAATTCATATTTATATATATATATATATATATATATATATATATATATATATATATAGATATATATATATATATATATATATATATATATATATATATATATATATATATATATATATATATATATATATATATATATATATATATATATAAGTATATATATATATATATCATCAAAAAATTTCAGTGAAAAAATCTCAGGAACGCGCCATCCGATTGAGCTGAAACTTTCAGGACACATTGGCGTATATGCAGAATAGTGCCAGGTCTCACAAAAAGCTAATAATATTTAAACCTTTGGCGCCGGCGGCCATTTTAGTGATATTTTTAATATACCTATTATTCCGTACACAAATAATTTTCGCAAAAATAAAGTTGACGAAATAAATTTTGAACGTGTTTTACATGTGAATCGGATAATGTTTTGGAATTTTTTAACCCCATGTGCGCGCTGGGTGCCTAAAAACAGAACGGGAAAACTTGAAAATTTTTAAATAGCGGTAACTTTTGACAGAGTTATTCAATCATTACGAAATTTTTAGGACATATTGATATTATTTAGTTGTAGATTTGTGTAGCTTTTATTGAGCGTGCTGGAAACCCTGTAGCAAGCGCAGGCACTGAAAGTGAAAACCTCCAAATCATCGTCTCTCTTGAAAAACTGCCGCTTCTTCAAAAAAAAGCCACTCATATGTAAATCTTGTGCTTTGTTTACATAAACCAAAAAAAAAATTGAAAAAATTTTATATGGTATAACGGGCACGCCTGGTAACCCTTGCCCAATTTACCTATATTGTTAGCATCAAAAACTTCTGTTCACGGAAACTCACGATCCAATGAGCAGAATAAACTGAAATTTGCAGAATGTATTGGTCCTATATAGGACCAGATCTGATAGAAGTGATTTTGAAATGCGGGTGATTCTGTGCCAGTGGTGCCATCTTGAAAAACCACTAAAAAAGATAACTGCTTTTAGCCCTATAAATTCTGATTGAATCGTTCGATTTTGACGAGATTCACACACCTTACCTCAAACTACGTTTGGTAGAAATTTGGTCGAAAAATTCGGTTGGAGCTGCTAGCTATGATAATTTTGGTGTCTTAAATTTGAAAAAATAAAAATTTGGAAGTGAAAACATTAAACGATCGAATTTCCAAAAACTGTCCGTTTCTTACAATAAAACCAATATGTATACAAATCTTATGCTCTATCTACACGATCAAAGATAAACTTTGGAAATTTCATGTCGGACAAGAACGGTAACCCTTTCCCAGCCAACCTATATTTTTAGCATCAAAAACTTCTGTTCACGGGAACTCACGAATCAATAATCAGATACCACTGAAATTTACAGAATGTATTGGACTTAAGTAGGACCAGGTCTGATAGAAGCGATTTTGAATTGTGGGCAACTCTGTGCCAGTGGTGCCATCTTGAAAAATTACGAAGAAAAAAACTGCTTTTTGCCCTATGAAATGTGAATAAGTTACCAGATTTTCATGAAATTGATACAATAGCTGAACCTTACTCTAATATCTGTTTGATAGAAATTTGGTTGAAAAATTCGATTGATGCTGCCAGCTATGGTAATTTTTGTGTCTAAATAAAACTTTTTGCCCTATAACTTCCAGTGCAGTCATGAAATCAATACGAATTTCATACAATTAATGGAACCTATTATAGACATTATTCAGGCCAAATTTGGTTGAAAAGCCAGGATAGGGGTGCCAGTTATTGTTGGTTTTGTGTTTGTTTGCAATATCTTTATTAGCGGTTTTATCGTAGAATTTTCAATTGGTAATGATATGGTTGTGACAATAAACAGCAAATATTTAGCGTTCGATTATTTGAAAAAACTCGCAGCAGGTAATCCTAAATTTCTTTATACTACTATAACTTCGAATGTAATATAACAACGTGAAGCAGATGTGATATATTTTTGGCTTTGATACTGGCGAAAGGTTGCCAGCACGAGTCGGTTGTGCTACTTTTGTATCAATAAATGCTTACAGTTAGTATTCATACCGGAAACATTTACAATGAAAATATATAACCGATGTTTTAATTCCCAAAGTTCTGCAAATTTTTTGGATCGCAGCCCCAAACACCAACTTCAGGTACAGTGCTGCAGGCACTAAGCATTTTCTTCATTGATGTTATATGAGATGCTGCTTTCGAAATTTTGTGAAATAAGCAACTGATAACGAATATAATTACCCCTGTTTTGCTCTCATAAACGTTGAAATTCATGCCAGTGGTAATATCTGAAACCTTCCACCATATGAGTTATAATGCATTATTGAGACCAAAGTTAAACGTGGCGTTTGAAACAGTTTGGCCGTTATAAGCAGCTCATGTGGTGGAATATGCACTCAAAACCTGCACGATTCTTCTACTGTTCTTCGAACATTAGTGTTTCTAGCGATTCAGGTGCGCTAGATTTTTTATTTTCCTGTAGGTTTTCCTTCTGGTGTTTTTTTAAAAATATCATACGCGTGACACAGCTTGGGATTGACCTGCCCCTCCATAAACCCACGACACCAGTGAATAGTCGGCAACTAAAGTCACGCGAGGGTAGCAGGTCAGGCCAAAAATTAAGGTTGTGGTGGCGGCTATTCACAGCTGTTCCGCAACAAATGGCGCCCAAATTAAATCGGTTTTAGTTTTATAAAATTTTGTTATTATTTCGAGTTGTTTTAATTGCGCTAGCAATTGGTTTAAGAGTTTCAGGCATTTTATTAGTTTTAACTTGCAATTGATTAATTTTTTGTTATTTTTCACTTATTTTTGAATGTCATCTTTTGTTCTAACTTTTCTTGCTCCGAATGAATGATCTGGAAAGCAGGGGTGACACTTGTTCCCGGGAGCACTTGGTTGAATCAGAAATTTTTTTTTGTTTCTTTGGCAGTAGTTGGCATTATATCGGATCATTCATATTGGATTTTTAAGTTGTTTTATAATTTTTTTCTCCTATCTCCTATTTCTCCTATCGTTTTATAATTTTTTTCTCCTATGCAAGAACCTGATAACGACGGCTTTTTTTATTTTATGAGTTTTATTTGGACGCAGTCGCACCACCATCTCGCGCAACTACAGTCATGCGTCCGTTTCGGCAACTGCCTGCATCGAGTTCTCGTCCACCACAGCCCACCCACAGATCTTTGAATCTGCTGGAATTGCCAAAATTTGGGGCATTCTTATCAAGATTGTCCTGTGTTTCCGACCAGGGTATTTTGCAATGGCTGTGGGAACCCTAATATACCTAAGCCTAAATGTGGACGATGTAACAACTCGGGAAACGTGCAACGGATCGCAACAAATGCGGGATTTGGAGCGGTCCATCTGCCATTCGACAATGGCGTCCCGAGACCACGGATGTAGCCACCAATGTGGACCCAGAGTTGTGGCGTCGTCAATAGGATGGCAAGCATTAACAAGTGCTGACTGACACTGCGACCCAAAACCCTTGGTCTGCAAATCAGCTTCTGACCGAGTCCTATAATACCCCCTCTAGTTGGTCGGTCTCCGGAGATGGCCGAACTTCTCGTCGCACACACTCCTTTAATTGGTCATCGAATCCTACTTTCGGGAGCTCCCCATGCGAAAACTATTGAAGCAAGCTTGCGCAGATTCAATTCTGATACCGTACGGGAAAAACCGGCATTTTGCTGAAATTGAAATAAAACGTCGGAAGCTCATGGGGCTCCTTGACAGTGGAGCTAGCGTGAATAAACTTGGAGCGGGATCTTTAGATCTGATTAAGGATCTTGGACTGCAGATGCCAATGCTGCTGACTGACATCCTTACTGTATCGGGTCAAAAAGCTTACGTTCTAGGATACGTGCGTGAGCTGGTGCGATTCAACGACCGCTTGAAGATGGTACATTTTTAATTGTTCCATCTTTGACCGGTCGCGTATATCTGGGAATTTATTTCTGGAATACGTTTCGGATTGCACCAGTGCAAGTCTCCGCTGTTGAGGTTTTGCCCGAAACACCCGCTGTTAGTTTTCACCATTTGCTTCCTGAGGATCAGCAACGTTTAGAGCCTATCAAACAACAGTTTCCATCGTTCAATGTTTTGGGGCTTGGTAAAACTTCTTTGCAAAGTCACCACATTGATACCGGTTCCGCAAAACCTATCAAGCAGGGACATTATGCGTTCTCTCCAGCGTTCCAGAAACTGTTGTTTGATGAGTTGGATCTTATGATTTCCTTGGGAATGATTGAGGAAAGTCACAGTGCGTGGAGCTCACCCGTAACGTTAGTACGCAAGCCAGGTAAAGTGCGTATATGTCTCGATGCCCGAAGGTTAAATGAGGTCACCATAAAGGATGCGTATCCGTTGCCCTTGATTGAGGGGTTGCTTTCACGACTTCAGCCCAATAAATTTATAACAAGTCTGGACTTAAAGGATGCGTTCTGGCTAATTCCTTTAAATGCGGAATCTAGGGAGAAAACGGCATTTTCTGTGTCTGGCAGTCCCCTGTACCATTTGTCATGCCTTTTGGTCTGTTTTTTTATCCTCCCGTGGTTGAGGTCCTCCTTCTATGGGAAGGTTGGACCCTAAATTTCCTTGGTCCGCCGTTGGCACGGTCGCCATGTAAAGTAGCAGTAACCTTGCTTGTTTGCCTACACGTCGGTTCGCTTTAGAAATTCTGTACTTATCTGCTTTGGCGAGCCTGTCGCCGCTTATGCAAATTTAACAGAGGTTTTTTCTAAGAGCCGAACCAACAAAGACTTCGCTTTGGCGAACTTGTCGCCGCTTATGCTAAGTCTTTAAAGATTAAGCAAATCGCTAAGAACTTTGAAGAAAGGAAAACAACTCCTTTTTCAAACTTGGGTGCCGCTTGTTGTTTGGCTTCCCAGAACTCAATAATCTTTATTGATTCCAATCCTGAGCTTTTATAGCAATAGTATTACAGTTAAGCTTTTCAAAAAAATCTGCGCGAATCAAAAATAATTACCTAGTTCCAGGTATTTACCACCGCGTGCAATTAGGGCGCTCTAGTCGCCATCTATGTGATATTTGACATTTCGACCAGTGTCGAAACGTCAAGTGTCAAGTGTACACAACACCCTCTCTCTTTGGGAAAAAAAATTTTCTTTTGTATGAAAAGAAAATTTTTCAATTTTAAATTTTAGATTCGCACATTACAATTTCATATAATTTGAGGTTTTTATTAATTTTGTTCTGCCTTAATTCTATTATTTCATTTTTCGTTAATCGAAATGTTATATACATTATAATTTCATATAACTTGATGCTATTCTTAACCTAATTCTATTTGATTCGTGATTTCATACATATATATCTTTTCTTGATGTTTTTTTATTTTGACTTAATTTTAACTTGTAGTGTACATATTGTTTGATTCTATTTTATATTTTCATGCTTTTTTTTTTGTTGATTGTGGAAATTTATATTTGTATGCTTATAGTTTATTCCACTATTATTCTTGTCTGTGGCTTGTATAACTCTAACAAATTGTTGTGATATCTTTTACATTTGTTGTTTATTAAGATGTCTGAATTTACGCCATCTCTGAATTTAATTTCGTATGGTCCGTGGTATGTGTTTTGTTATTTCTTTCTATTCATATTTCGTACTAGTACTAAATCTCCTACTTTCAAATTCGATGGTTTTGCAAAATTGTCTAATTTAAGTTTTCTTTCGTGTTTTACTCTATCGATTATTTTTCGTGCTAGACTGATACTATTTTTTAACCTGAGTTTTAGTTCATTAGCATAATTATCTATATTGTTTATTGGTTCATCTTTTTCTATTATGTCTCTAGGTAGATGAGGTAATCTGCCATATACTAGTTCGTATGGGGAATATTGTGTATCTACATGGGGGCTAGTGTTGTATGCAAAAGTATAGTAAGGTACCCATTTATCCCATTCGTAATCATTGGTAAAGTTCAATAAATATTCGTTTAATACTCTGTGATTACGTTCCACTGTCCCGAGTGTTTCATGGTGATAGGGTGTCGAGAATACTTGTTCTATTTTTAACATACTACAAATGTTTGCCATTAGCTCATTGGTGAATTCAGTTCCATTATCTGACTTCAGTTTTTTGAAAAGGCCGTGTTTTAATATTAATTGTTCAACCATTGTTTTCGCGATAGTTTTAGCGTCTTTTGATTCTATTGGATAGGCAATAACATATTTTGATAATTCGCACTGCATTGTTAGTATATATCTATAATTGTTGCTCAACCTAAGTGGCCCTACTGTGTCTATGACGATTGTTTCGAATGTGTTAGCAGGTGTGTCTGTTATAATTTGGTTTTCTTTTATATGTTTTGTCTGTTTATTTTTAGCACAAGTTTCACAATTGTTAATAAATGTTTTTATCATTTTGTTCATATTTTTCCATATGTATTTCTGTTTGAGTTTTAATATCGTTTTTCTCACACCTAAATGTCCTCCTACGGGTGTTGTGTGGTAATCATTTATCAATTTAAATTGTATTATTTTATCTATTATTCTTTTGGGGGGTTTTTATATTATAATTTTTAGGGTTTTTTTGCCTTTTGATTGAGTACCCTGTTGTAATTTATTGAATATGTCTTTGAATTCATTTTTCCCTATTATGTTAAATATTTCATCAGTTTCTTTTAAGTATATCATTGTTATATTCCTCCTTGTCATTATTGACGTCAGCTTCTCCAGTAACGAAACTAATTCCGATGGATTATCACTGCATTCAATTTTAACTTGGTTATTTTCAATGTTTATCTATGTATTTTTCCCCGTTTCAAATTTTAGGTTTATTAAATTTTTTATGTCAGCCATCAATTCGCTGTTCCATATATACGTTTCATTTAACTTTGTGTTTTGGTTTGGTTCATATGCTTCTATCGTTGGTGTGTTGTATTTCTCTCTGGTCATGTTTCTTGTGACTGCTAATATATTTTTGTTCTTAATGTTATGGTCTTGTTTCGGGATCATTTCTTTTAATGTATCTGAGTTTAATTTGATGCGTGATAGTGCATCTGCATTGACGTTCATTTTTCCTTTTCGGTATATTATGTCGAAGTCATAATCACATAAATCGACTCTTATGCGTGTCATTTTTGATGATGGGTTTTTGTGTGTGAATAACGATATCAGTGGTCTATGGTCAGTGACCACCGTAAATTTATTTCCAAAAAGATAGGGTTTGAAGAAGTTTGTTGCCCAATGAATCGCCAGTAATTCTTTTTCTATCGTAGATTTGTTTACTTCATGTGTGACGAGAGTTCTACTCGCGTAAGTTATGGGTAAGTCCCGTCCTATGTCACCTTGTGACAGTACTGCGCCTAATGCATAGTCTGATGCATCCGTTGTGACTATGAATGGTTTGCTAAAGTCCGGGTATTGTAGAATTGGTGCATTCATTAGTTTGCTTTTAAGTAATTCGAATGTAGTTTGGCATTGCTGTGTCCACTTGAATTCAACTTTCTTTTTTAGTAGATCGTTTAGACATTTCGTTATTTTAGCAAAGTCGGGGATGAATCGACGGTAATAATTGGCGAATGCGACGAATCTTCTGACTTCGTCTGGATTTGTTGGTACTGGATACTTTTTGATTGTATCTAGTTTTCCGGGGTCAGTGCGAACTCCATCCTTGGTTATCAGATGTTCCAGGTAAACCACTTCGCTTCTCAGGAAATTGCATTTTTTAGGGTTCAATTTAAGATTGTATTTTTTCAATCTTTCAAGTACTCGTATTAAATTTGAATTATGGTGTGCTAAACTGCAGTCGAAAACAATTATATCATCTACATATAGAAAAGCTGCTGAGTCCAGTCCACTCAGAGCTATGGTTAGCATGCGTTGAAAACTGTATGAGGAAATTGTCAAACCGAATGGTAGTCGTTTAAACTGGTAGTGCCCTTTGTTTGTTGAGAAGGCTGTCAATGGTCGTGACTCTTTCGTAAGCTCTATTTGATGGAATGAACTTGTCATGTCTAAAGTAGAGAAATATTTAGCTCTCCCCAGACTATCTAGAACATCTTCTAGTCTTGTTAGAGGGAATTTATCGTTGACTATTTTCTTATTGAGTGCTCTAAAATCAACTACTAGTCTTCATTTATTTGCGCCTAGTTCACTCTTCTTCGGTGTTAGAAGTAGTGGTGAGTTGTAGGGGCTGGTTGAGTCCTCGATGACATTGCTGTCTAACAATTCCTGTACTTGTTTGTTTATTTCGTTAATATGTGTATGAGGTAACCTGTAATTCTTTATGTATGTCGGTGTGGTATCTGTAACCTGTATTTTTTGAGTGTAAAAGTTGTTTGTGGATAAAGGTTCACCTTCTAAGTGGAATATATGTTGGTATGTTTTAAGAATTTCTAACAGAGACTTCTGGTCTTTCGCATTCAGATGATTTATTTTAACGTGTTTTAATATGTCTTTAAATCTTTGTTCGTCTCTGATGTTTCGAGCTACTGATTTACTCGTTTCACAAGGTTTGAAATTTCTTAACGGTTCGGTTTCAATTTTAAAATTTTCGAGTATTACCTCTTCTTCATTTGTGTTTAATATCTTAATGTGTTTTACGCCTTTTACTGGGATTATTGAACTGGCTATATAGACTCCTGGTTTAATCTCTTTGTTAGTGGTTACACTATCTTCCTCTATATTAATATCGATGGGACATACGTATTCACACCTTGGTGGTACTGCAACTCTTTGTTTTCTTGTAGCGATAGGTATGGTATGGTCTTCATAATTTATATTCATTGTTATTGTGTATATTTCATAGTTTATTCTCGCTAATTTTTGGGTAAGAAAATCCCTTCCTAATATTCCGTCCGTAAGAATAGGAAAATCAGATTCCACTATTTGAAATGGAAAATTGATGTTATTTCCATCAATACTCAAATTTAAATTAGTCGTTCCAATCGACTGTATTTGTTCATCAGTTATTCCGGAAAATTTACATCTTTTGTCTTCATTTATGATTTGATCATCCGGAATCGCACTTGCTTTACATAGTGACACATCTGCTCCAGTGTCAACCAATAATTTTAAATATTTTCTATTATTCTTGCAGTAAACCGAGACGTAATTCTCGAGCTGTCTATTAAGTAATAATATTTTTTCTGTCTTGGTCCCGGGGTCAACTTTTATTGTTCGTTGTCGCTGGCCTCCGGGCTCGTCGCGTTTCCCTGGACTATATTTATTCGTTGTCTCCTATCGTTGAAATTTCTGTTATTAGTTCTGCTGTTATCATAGTTTCTGTGATTTCGATTTACTTCATTACTCCTTGAGTTGTGATTGTTTCTATTATTATTGTTATTTCTATAATTATTATTTCTATTAGTATTATTTTGATTCCACTCGTTATTTCTATTATTATAAGTGTTTCTGTTATTTCTGTAATTATTCGCATTGTTCATTTCACCTGATCTTGAATTATAATTGTCTCTATAATTTCTATTCTGGTTGGTGCCGTAATTTCTGTTATTGTTATAGCCATGAGACGTGTTATTTCTATTAAATGTGTTTCTACTATTATGGTTATATTGTTGGTTATAATTCGGTCTTCTATTAATATACATTACATTTTCTGGTGTTCTATTACTCGTTTCAAATTCAGTTGCGATCTGTATCGCTTCTATAAATGTCTTAGGTTGCGCAGCAAAAATAGTAGGCTTAAGGGTTTCATTTAACCCATTCTTGAAAATTGTAAGCGCGTAAGAATCATTGGACTTTACTATCACTGCCTTTTCTTGTGCAGTTGTATTTTGTCCTAGGCTATTTATTTGGATGTCACTCAATTCACTAATGAGCTCAGACGATTTTTCTCCATATTTTTCTACGGTTCCGCGTTGTTGTAGCTGAGCCAGTTGCGTGTGTATTTGCTGTAATGTTTTCTTACTTTTGTACCTATTTTTTAAGTGTTTTTCTAGCGCTGAATAATTGTTTATTTCTAATGTACTTAGTTGTATCTTCACGCTTGCTCCTAACTTTACATTTTTAACGAAATTCAATAAATTCAATTTTCCTTCTTCATTCAGACTTTCATTTAGTAACCCAACTATGGTTAAAAATGCATCCACTTCTTTTGGGTTTCCATTGAAAGTTGGTATTGATTTTAAAGCTATTTCTATATTGAAAGTTCCCATTTTATTTTCTACTGCTTGCTCTAATTTTTCCTCTAACAAATCTTTCGCTACAATATATTTATCTAAGAATGTTTTTCGCAATTCTGTACTATCTTCTGTATCTAGTACTCTTTTCTTCAAATCTTCGATATCACTTAATTTTTCTATTATGGTATCGCTTTTGTATACCCTTCCCGGAGTTTTTTTTAAATTTATTATAATTTTCGAAATGGCATTTATCTGCTCTTCCATTTAAAAAAATAATATTCATACCATGGACCATAGGTTTTTGTTTCAAAAAAAAAATTTTTTTTTGTATTCTAATAAAAATATATTGTTTTTTTTGTTTAGTTTTCATTTATTATTATTATTTTTTTTTTTTAACTATAGTTTACAACAATTCATTTTATTCAATTCATTATTCATTCCACTTATTCATTCATTATTCATTCTACTTATGTATGTAAAGTTTTGTTTTTACATTTATGTTTGTTTATATTTGTTTTTTTTCCAATTCGTTGGTTATGTCTTCAATCTGTTGGAACAACTCTCCTTGTCGTTCCCAGGGTGGTGGATTTTCTTCATCTGTTGCTGCCCTCCTGAGTGCCGCTCGGAGCCTCCTCAAATACACTATCCTTCCTCCGCGTTTTTTGGTCTTTCTTCGGGTGTCCTGATATGGTATTTCCGTCCGTTTTAGTTCGTCCTTCCGCGCTTGGATGATCCGCGGGTCCTCCCGTGGTTGAGGTCCTCCTTCTATGGGAAGGTTGGACCCTAAATTTCCTTGGTCCGCCGTTGGCACGGTCGCCATGTAAAGTAGCAGTAACCTTGCTTGTTTGCCTACACGTCGGTTCGCTTTAGAAATTCTGTACTTATCTGCTTTGGCGAGCCTGTCGCCGCTTATGCAAATTTAACAGAGGTTTTTTCTAAGAGCCGAACCAACAAAGACTTCGCTTTGGCGAACTTGTCGCCGCTTATGCTAAGTCTTTAAAGATTAAGCAATCCGCTAAGAACTTTGAAGAAAGGAAAACAACTCCTTTTTCAAACTTGGGTGCCGCTTGTTGTTTGGCTTCCCAGAACTCAATAATCTTTATTGATTCCAATCCTGAGCTTTTATAGCAATAGTATTACAGTTAAGCTTTTCAAAAAAATCTGCGCGAATCAAAAATAATTACCTAGTTCCAGGTATTTACCACCGCGTGCAATTAGGGCGCTCTAGTCGCCATCTATGTGATATTTGACATTTCGACCAGTGTCGAAACGTCAAGTGTCAAGTGTACACAACACCCTCCAATACCTTAAAAATATCTGTAATTGCTTTGACATGCTCCTGAAGAGACGTGCTAAATATTAAAACGTCACCGAGGTACACAACGCACGTTCTGTTGATAAAGTCTCCCAGGACGTCGTTCATCAACCTCTGGAACGTTGCAGGAGCGTTCTTGAGGCCAAACGGCATCCTGATGTACTCGTACAAACCGTGCGGGGTGACAAATGCCGTCTTTTTACGGTCTTCCTCTTTGACTAATATTTGGTGGTATCCCTTAGCGAGATCTATGGTAGAAAAATATTGGGCTCGCCCCAATTTGTCTAAAATTGACTCGATATTGGGCAACGGAAACTTATCGTCCACCGTCACCTTGTTTAGCCGTCGATAATCGACCATCAATCTTAATTTCTTCGCGCCAGAGTTATCACCCCTTTTTACTAATGTTCGAAGAAGAACATTAGTATTAAAATCACTTTGGCCAAAAATTCATATTTCTATATATATATATATATATATATATATATATATATATATATATATATATATATATATATATATATATATATATATATATATATATATATATATATATATATATATATATATATATATATATATATATATATATATATAAATATATATATATATATATATATATATCTATCTATATATATATATATATATATATATATATATATATATATATATATATATATATATATATATATATATATATATATATATATATATATATATATATATATATATATATATATATATCATCAAAAAATTTCAGTGAAAAAATCTCAGAAATCTCATCCGATTGACCTGAAATTTTCAGGACACATTGGTGTATATGCAGAATAGTGCCAGGTCTCACAAAAACTTAATAATCTTTAACCCTTTGGCGCCGGCGGCCATTTTAGTGATTTTTTTAATATACCTATTATTCCGTACACAAATAATTTGTGCAAAAATAAAGTCGACGACATAAATTTCGATCAAGTTTTACCTGTGAATCGGATAACGTTTTGGAATTTTTTAACCCCATGTGTGCGCTGGGTGCCTAAAAAGAGAACGGGAAAATTAGAAAATTTTTAAATTGCGATAACTTTTGACAAAGCTATTCAATCATTACCAAATTTTCAGGACATGTTTGTTTTATTTAGTTATAGATAAATATACGTTTTAATGAGCGTGCTGGCAACCCTGTAGCTAGGGCAGGCACTGAAAGTGAAAACCTCCAAATCATCGTCTCTCTTGAAAAAATGTCGTTTCTTAAAAAAAAAGCCACTCATATGTAAATCTTGTGCTTTGTTTACATAAACAAAGAAAAAATTTGATATGGTATAACGGGCACGCCTGGTAACCCTTGCCCAAGTTACCTATATTTTTAGCATCAAAAACTTCTGTTCACGGAAACTCACGATATGATGAACAGAATTTATTGAAATTTGCAGAATGTATTAGTCTTAAATAGGACCAGGTCTGATAGAAGTGATTTTGAAATGCGGGTGGTTCTGTGCCAGTGGTGCCATCTTGAAAAATCACTAAAAAAATAACTGCTTTTAGCCCTATAAGTTCTGATTGAATCGTTCGATTTTAACGAAATTCGCACCGTAGCTGCACCTTACTTTAAGCCATGTTTGGTAGAAATTTGGTCGAAAAATCCGGTTGGAGCTGCCAGATATGATAATTTTGGTGTCTTAAATTTGAAAAAATAAAAATTTGGAAGTGAAAATATTCAAACCATCGAATATCCTTAAAAATGTCCGTTTCTACAATAAAACCAATCTGTTTACAAATCTTATGCTCAATCTATACAGTCAAAGTAAAACTTTGGAAATTTCATGTCGGACAAGAACGGTAACCCTTTCTCAGTTAACCTATATTTTTAGCTTCAAAAACTTCTGTTCACGGGAACTCACGAATCAATAATCACATAGAATTGAAATTTACAGAATGCATTGGACTTAAGTAGGGCCAGGTCTGTTAGAAGCGATTTTGAATTGTAGGCAACTCTGTTCCAGTGGTGCCATCTTGAAAAATTACAAAGAAAAAAAAATGCTTTTTGCTCTATGAAATGTGAATTAGTTACCAGATTTTCATGAAATTGACACAGTAGCTGCACCCTTTTCTAAACTCTGTTTGATAGAAATTTGGTTGAATTGGTGCTGCCAGCTATGGTAATTTTTGTGTCTTTAGTTTTGAAAATTCGCTCAGGAAAATAAAACTTTTTGCCCTATAACTTCAATGATCAAAAAAAACATCTGAAAGCAAAAAAACATTTGAAAACAATGAAAATAAATAACCGATGTTTCAAAATCATTCAAAATCAATACGAAATTCATACAATTACTGGAACCTATTATAAACATTATTCAAGCCAAATTTGGTTGAAAAGCCATGATAGGGTTGCCAGCTATTGTTGGTTTTGTATTTGTTTGCAATATCTTTATTAAGCGGTTTTATCGTAGAATTTTTAATTGGTTATGATATTGTAGTGACAATAAACAGCAAATATTAAGCTTTCGATTATTTGAAAAAACTCGCTGCAGGTAACCCTTAATTTCTTTATACTTCTATAACTTCAAATGTTATATAACAACGTGAAGCAGATGTTATATATTCTTGGCTTTGATACTGGTGAAAGGTTGCCAGCACGAGTCGGTTGTGCTACTTTTGTATCAATTAATGCTAACAGTTAGTATTCATACCGGAAACATTTACAATGAAAATAAATAACCGATGTTTCAATTCCCAAAGTTCTGCAAATTTTTCGGATCGCAGCCCCAAACTCCAACTTCAGTTACAGTGCTGCAGGCACTGAGCATTTTCTCAATTGATATTATATGAGATGCTGCACTCAAAATTTTGTGATATAAGCAACTGATAACGAATATAATTAACCCGTGTTTTGCTCTCATAAACGTTGAAATTCATGCCAGTGGTAATATCTGAAACCTTCTACCATATGAGTTATAATGCATTTTTGAGACAAAAGTAAAACGTGGCATTTGAAACAATTTGGCCGTAATAAACAGCGCATGTGGTGGAATATGCACTCAAAACCTACACGATTCTTCTACTGTTCTTCGAACATTAGTGTTTCTAGTGGTTCAGGTGCGCTAGAGTTTTTACTAATGTTCGAAGAAGAACATTAGTATTAAAATCACTTTGGCCAAAAATTCATATTTCTATATATATATATATATATATATATCATCAAAAAATTTCAGTGAAAAAATCTCAGGAACGCGCCATCCGATTGAGCTGAAATTTTCAGGACACATTGGTGTATATGCAGAATAGTGCCAGGTCTCAGAAAAAGTTAAAAATCTTTAAATCTTTGGCGCCAGCGGCCATTTTAGTGATATTTTTATTATACCTATTATTCCGTACACAAATAAGTTTTGCAAAAATAAAGTTAACAAAATAAATTTCGAACGTGTTCTACATGTGAATCGGATAATTTTTTGGAATTTTTTAACCCCATGTATGCGCTGGGTGCCTAAAAAGAGATCGGGAAAACTTGAAAATTTTTAAATTGCGATAACTTTTGACAAAGCTTTTCAATCATTATTAAATTTTCAGAACATATTGGTATTATTTAGTTGTAAATTTGTGTAGCTTTTGATGAGCGTGCTGGCAACCCTGAAGCTAGGGCAAGCACTGAAAGTGAAAACTTTCAAATTATCGTTTCTCTTGAAAAAATGCCGTTTCTTCAAAAAAAAAGCCACTCATATGTAAATTTCGTGCTTTGGTAACATAGACAAAAAATAAAATTTGATATGGTATAACGGGCACGCCTGGTAACCCTTGCCCAATTTACCTATATTTTTAGCATCAAAAACTTCTGTTCACGGAAACTCACGATCCGATGAGCAGAATTAATTGAAATTTGCAGAATGTATTGGTCTTAACTAGGACCAGGTCTGATAGAAGTAATTTTGAAATGCAGGCGATTCTGTGCCAGTGGTGCCATCTTGAAAAATCACTAAAAAAGATAACTGTTTTTAGCCCTAAAAATTCTGATTGAATCGTTCGATTTTGACGAAATTCACACAGTAGCTGGACCTTACTTTAAACCACGTTTGGTAGAAATTTGGCTGAAAAATTCGGTTGGAGCTGCCAGCTATCATAATTTTGGTGTCTTAAATTTTAAAAATAAAAATTTGGTAGTGAAAACATTCAAATGATCGAATATCCTAAAAATGTCCGTTTCTTACAATAAAACCAATCTTTATACAAATCTTATGCTTTATCTACACGTTCAAAGTAAAACTTTGGAAATCTCATGTCGGACAAGAACGGTAACCCTCTCCCAGTTAACCCATATTTTTAGCATCAAAAACTTCTGTTCACGAGAATTCACGAACCAATAATCAGATACCATTGAAATTTACAGAATGCATTGAACTTAAGTAGAACCAGGTCTGATAGAAGCGATTTTGAATTGTGGGCAACTCTGTGCCAGTGGTGCCATCTTGAAAAATTACAAAGAAAAAAAACTGCTTTTTGCCCTATGAAATGTGAATTAGAAACCAGATTTTCATGAAATTGACGCAGTAGTTGCATCCTACTCTAAACTCTGTTTGATAGAAATTTGGTTCAAAAATTCGATTGGTGCTGCCAGCCATGGTAATTTTGGTGTCTTTGGTTTTGAGAATTCGCTCAGGAAAATAAAACTTTTTGCCCTATAGCTGCCAGTGCAGTCATGAAATCAATACGAATTTCATACAATTAACGGAACCTATTATAAGCATTATTCAGGCCAAATTTGGTTGAAAAGCCACGATAGGGTTGCCAGCTATTGTTGGTTTTGTGTTTAATTGCAATATCTTTATTAAGCGGTTTTATCGTAGAATTTTCAAATGGTAATGATATTGTAGTGACAATAAACAGGAAATATTAAGCTTTCGATTATTTGAAAAAACTTCCTGTAGGTAACCCTAAATTTCTTTATACACCTATAACTTCGAATGTAATATAACAACGTGAAGCAGATGTGATATATTCTTGGCTTTGATACTGGCAGAAGGTTGCCAGCACGAGTCGGTTGTGCTACTTTTGTCTCAATAAATGCTTACAGTTAGTATTCATACCGGAAACATTTACAATGAAAATAAATAACCAATGTTTCAATTCCCAAAGTTCTGCAAATTTTTCGGATCGCAGCCCCAAACGCCAACTTCAGTTACAGTGCTGCAGACACTGAGCATTTTCTTCATTGGTGTTATATGAGATGCTGCTTTCAAAGTTTGGTGAAATAAGCAACTGATAACGAATATAATTAACAAGTGTTTTTCTTTCATAAACTTTGAAACCCATGCCAATGGTAATATCTGAAACCTTCTACCATATGAGTTATAATGCATTCTTGAGACCAAAGTAAAACGTGGCATTTGAAACAGTTTGGCCGTAATAAGCAGCTCATGTGGTGGAATATGCACTCAAAACCTGCACGATTCTTCTACTGTTCTTCGAACATTAGTGTTTCTAGCGGTTCAGGTGCGCTAGAGTTTTTTGGTATTAAAATGACTGGGCTAGAGTATTTAGATGTACTTTTTCGTATAATACCCTTAGTTTCCATTTCCGAAATCTGTCGCCTAACTTCAGCCTCATGTTTAGGGGGATATCGATAGAGCTTAGAGTTTATTTGATTATCTGTTACTGTTGGAATCTCGTGTTGAGCCCTAGGAGTACTTGTAAGTTGGTCCTCTTCTTTAAAAAAAATTTTTTTAAACTTATTTATGATTTTCATAATTTCGCTATTTTCTTCCGAATTTAAGTGGCTTAGTTTTAAGCTCTTAATGTAATCATTTTCAACATGTTCAAGAGCACAAATCTGTGCTGATTTGTATGGGTTATTTAAAAATTTCACGGTCTTTCCCCTAAATGTAATTGTACCATTTTCGATGTCTATTAATGTGTCCAAGTTGTTTAATAAATCAATGCCAATTATAAATTGATATTGGCGGTTTGGCAAGGATTTAATTTTCCATCGAACTAAAGCTCCCGGTGGTTGATTTATTTCCTCCGGAGCTGGAGTATGTAGTTCACACGATATAGAATCACGGCCAGTAACGGTATTAAAGTGAATAGGTTTAATTTGAACTTTTCGGAAATTATTGATTTTGTCATCAACGATACTAAATGATGACCCGGTATCTATTAATACAACGTATTCTGTTTTATCTATTGTTATTGTTATAAGAGGCAATTCTCCCGAGGCTAGTTGCAAAAAAAAAACATTTTGATTCATTTCGTTCACTTCACTATCAACAGGATTTTCCTTTTTACTCGACTGATTTGGGCATTTACCAGAACAACAAGGGAAGTGATCTTGTTTAGAGGATCGGAAAACTTCTATATTATCAATTTCCATAGGCACCACTTGCTGTTGCCTACGTGAGAATGAGTTTGAGTGATTATATTGTCCCGAACTATTCTTATTATTGTTCTGAAATTGGTTATTGCGATAATTTCGAGAATTAGCTCTTCGGCTTTGGTCAGAATTGTTTTTTGTATGAAAATCATTCGTTTGTCTGTTGTACTGTCTAGAGTCGTTTGTGTTTTGCATATGTGTATGTTGATGGTCAGTGTTTTTATGTCGAATCTGGCCAGAATTATCGCTATAGGTATGATTTCGATTTTTTGACGCTAAAACCATTACTTTTTTGCTTTCTGTACTCATATCTAATACTTGAATCTTCAAACCTGCGTTCTTGCAATATTTTCAAAATATTATCTAGATTTCTTTCACAATAAATCTTATCTAAAAGAACACCTTGCGTTATTTCTTTTAATTGATTTATTTAGGTAGGTAGGATAAAAAAAATACTAAAAAATGAGATAAGACAGGCTAGTAGCTCAGGTGAACGGCTCAGTTTGACGTTTGATGAGTGGACCTCGACAACAAATAGGCACTACACAAATATTTACATTTACTAAGTGAATTTTTACTTGAGCTTGGCGCGAGTAAGGATATCAATGACAGTTGCAAACTACTTAGATATATTAAAAGAGCGTTTCGCTGAGTTTGATGTTTCTCTAGGAAAAGACATTGTTACCATCATAACTGATGGGTCAAATGAAATCCGAAAAGTAGGCAGACTAGTTATATAGAGCAACATATTTGTTTGGCGCATAGCATCCTTTTGGCAGTTTGCGATGTTCTCTATAATAGGAGGTATACTCTAGATCAAAGAGTTGATGAAGCAGCTGATAGTCTGGATGAAGACCACGAAGATTTGAACGCTCCTGAATCAGCTTACTACGTTGAATCCGGTCGCCTGTAAGACACCCTAGATCTGACGAAGGACATCAGCGCATACATAAAGAAAGTTCGTAAGGTAGTTTTATATTTAAAAAAAGCTCCAACGAAAAATAATGAAGATCTTCAAAACTATGTCAAATATGAGCAAGGCATTTAATTGTCTCACTTACTGGATTGTAAAACAAGATGAAATAATCTCTTGACAATGTTAAAACGGTTTTCCATTTTGAAAAATAGTATACATCAATAGGCTTGCAATATCCAGAGCGATTAAAAAGAACTGAGTTTGATTCGATTCAGAAACTTATTGAAGTTTTACTCCTTGTAAAATTGACTGTGGAGGCCTTAAATCGTAAAGATGCAAATTTATGCACTGCTAATACTTCATCAAGATTTTTATGTAGGCTGCTAGGAGAAAAACGGTCGATTCTTGTGAATGCTGTGAAAATTGCAATATTGGACCGAATAAAAGAGCGTCCATGTACTGAGCTATCTGGTTAGCTAAGCTATCTCCAGAATCTACATTGTGCCAGCAAAAATTTACCAACTGAAATAGAATCTCTATTTTGGAAACCAAGCAACGCAAATACTTAAAAAAAAAATACCTCAATGATCAATATTTGCTTGCTTGCATAAGAAATGAGGAGAACCCAGTAGATACCCATTTTGAATCAGAAAAAGGCAGTCGTCAATTAATGCTACAAGAAGAGCTGCAAAAGTATGAAAATTATCAATCATGAAATGCCGCAAGAAACTAATCCAATTAAAATTATTGCGAAAAAAAATGAAACTTTTCGAAAGTGGTGGCACTTGTAACGGGTTTAATATTTCTGGGAATTGCACACTTACAATTTGCCGATTTGTTGCTGTGCGCGACTTTAAAGTAGTTTTTTTTTCAATTCAATTAGGTTTCATTTCAAAGAACTGTTTGCGTAACGGGTTTATCATTTCGGGGCATTGCACACCTGCAATTTAGCGATTTGTTGCTGTGCGCAACTTTAAATCAGTTTTCTTTTCAATTACTTCTACAACAACAATGCCCTGTTGTCATTTTTGGACCGAGCTGTTAAAAGTATTTGCATTGCCTGATTCGGTCCGAGGATTCATGTCTGCCGTGTGAGCAATTAAATAAGTGTGAAGCGAGTCTACAACAACAGTGCCTTGTTGTCGTTTTCGGACCGAGCTCAAACGTTAAAAGTATTGGCATTGCCTGGCTAGGTCCGAGAATTTTGTTTGCCTTCACCGTAAGTCGGGGCTCGGTCCGAGAATGCCATCATGGCATTGTTGTTGCATGAAGGCATAGCTGATTAGAGCCTAAACGGTCTCGAGCGGAAAGGCTGTTGGCTGAGCTTGACCGGACAGTCTTGGTTGTGCAGTCGTGGCGAAGAGAAGCCGTGTCAGAGTCAAGCGCAGAGGATTGCGTGATAGGTGCGGAAATTTTGTGAAAGACTCGTTCGTAAATGTCTTAGAACATCGGTAAAGTAACTTTTTGTGAAATTTATGTGATTCGCAAGTTGGTTCGTGAGAGACCGGAACGTTTGAAATACGCGGTTATTGGACGTTCGTACTACTGTGCTGTCTTTCGTACAAAGGGACGCGATCGCTGTTTGGAACTTGGTGTGCTTAAAACTGTTAGAAAATCTTAAGACCTTAACATCTTGTACGGAAAATGCCGTGTCTGAAATAGTCCCGACAGCCTATCGGCACGGGTGACGACTTTCAGGTTAGGTGTTTTCTGACTGCATACATAAAAAACTCTAGCGCACCTGAACCGCTAGAAACATTAATGTTCGAAGAACAGTAGAAGAATCGTGCAGGTTTTGAGTGCATATTCCACCACATGAGCTGCTTATTACGGCCAAACTGTTTCAAATGCCACGTTTTACTTTGGTCTCGAGAATGCATTATAACTCATATGGTAGAAGGTTTCATATATTACCACTGGCATGAATTTCAACGTTTATGAGAGCAAACACGGGTTAATTGTATTCTTTATCAGTTGCTTATTTCACAAAATTTTGAAAGCAGCATCTCATATAACATCAATGAAGAAAATGCCAGTGCCTGCAGCACTGTGATTGAAGTTGGTGTTTGGGGCTGCGATCCGAAAAATTTGCAGAACTTAGAGAATTGAAACATCAGTTATTTATTTTCATTGTAAATGTTCCCGGTATGAATACTAACTGTAAGCATTAATTGATACAAAAGTAGCACAACCGACTCGTGCTGGCAACCTTTCGCCAGTATCAAAGCCAAGAATATATCACATCTGCTTCACGTTGTTATATTACATTCGAAGTTATAGGAGTATAAAGAAATTTAGGATTACTTGCAGCGAGTTTTTTCAATTAATCGAAAGCTTATTATTTGCTGTTTATTGTCACTACAATATCATTACCATTTGAAAATTCTACGATAAAACCGCTTGATAAATATATTGCAAACAAACACAAAACCAACAATAGCTGGCAACCCTATCGTGGCTTTTCAACCAAATTTGAGCTTAATAATGTTTTAGATAGTCAATCATCAATTGTATGAAATTCGTATTGATTTCATGACTGCACTGGAAGCTATAGGGCAAAAAGTTTTGTTTTTCTGAGCGAATTTTCAAAACCAAAGACACAGAAATTACCATAGCTGGCAGCACCAATCGAGTTTTTCAACCAAACTTCTATCAAACAGAGTTTAGAGTAAGGTTCAGCTATTGTGTTCATTTCATGAAAATTTGGGAACTTATTCACATTACATACAGCAAAATGCAGTTTTTTTTTCTTTGTAATTTTTCAAGGTGGCACCACTGGCACAGAGTTGCCTAAAATTCAAAATCGCTTCGATAAGAACTGGTTCTACTTAAGTCCAATGCATTTTGTAAGTTTCAATTGTATCTGATTATTGAATCGTGGGTTCCCGTGAACAGAAGTTTTTAATGCTAAAAATATAGGTTAACTGGGAAAGGGTTACCGTTCTTGTTCGACATGAAATTTCCAATGTTTTACTTTGAACGTGTAGATAAAGCATAAGATTTGTATACAGATTGGTTTTACTGTAAGAAACGGACATTTTTTAGGATATTCGATGGTTTGAATGTTTTCATTTCCAAATTTTTATTTTTTCAAATTTAAGACACCAAAATTATCATAGCTGGCAGTTCCAACCGAATTTTTCAGCCAAATTTCTATTAAACATGGTTTAAAGTAAAGTCCAGCTATTGTGTGAATTTCGTTAAAATCGAACGATTGAATCAGAATTTATAAGGCTAAAAGCAGTTATCTTTTTTAGTGATTTTTCAAGATGGCACCACTGCCACAGAATCACCTGCATTTCAAAATCACTTCGATCAGACCTGGTCCTATGTAAGACCAATACATTCTGCAAATTTCAATCAATTCTGCTTATCGCATCGTGAGTTTCCGTGAACAGAAGCTTTTGATGCTAAAAGTATAGGTAAAGTGGGCAAGGGTTATCAGGCGTGCCCGTTATACCATATAAAATTTTGTTGTTGTCTATGTTAACAAAGTACAAGATTTACATATGAGTGGTTTTTTTTTGACGAAGCGAAATTCTTTCAAGAGAGACGATGATTTGGAGGTTTTCACTTTCAGTGCCTGCTCTAGCTACAAGGTTGCCAGCACGCTCATTTTAAGCTTTGCAAATCTACAACTAAATGATACCAATATGTCCTGAAAATTTCGTAATGATTGAATGGCTTTGTCAAAAGTTATCGCAATTTAAAAACTTTCAAGTTTTCCCGTTCTCTTTTTAGGCACTCAGCGCACACATGGGGTTAAAAACTTCCAAAACATTATTCCATTTACATGTAAAACACGTTCGAAATTTATTTTGTCACCTTTATTTTTGCAAAAATTATTTGTGTACAGAATAATAGGTATATTAAAAATATCACTAAAATGGCTGCCGGCGCCAAAGGGTTTAAGATTATTATTTTTTTTGTGAGACCTGGCACTATTCTGCGTATACATCAATGTGTCTTGAAAATTTCAGTTCAATCGGATGGCGCGTTCCTGAAATTTTTTCACTGAAAGTTTTTGATGATATATATACATAGTCGTGCCATAAGTTCTGTCACACGTATATGGCAATTTTTGTATAAATGAAAAAGAGTTTTTGACAAAGGAAAATATATTTTATTTTGGCATACTAATGGAAGTAAAATAAGCAACAAATTATTCAAAGTGGCCGCCTTTAGCCTTTACACAGCTCTTTAATCTGTTGGGCCAGTCATCGATAGCAGTTCGCACTGTTTCTAGCGGAAAATTAGCTACTGCTTCTGTCAAAGATCGCTTAAGGCTCTCGATATTTGGGTGTTGTCTCGTGCACACCATGGACTCTTACTCCGCCCACAGTTTGTAGTCCAGGGGATTCAAATCTGGGCTCGCAGAAGGCCATTCCGTCGCCCTTATAAACTCTGGAATATTGGTTTCCAACCACACTTGTGTGGTTCGAGCTTTGTGGGCTGGCGCAGAATCTTGCTGGAAAACCCAATGTCGGTTGTTGAATAGCGTAGAGTTCAGCGGCTTCACACATCCCTCCAGGATGTCCGTTTGATAATTTTTCGCTGCAGTTTTTACGCCTTTTTCGCAAAAATGAATCTCGGTGACCCCTTCGTAGCTGACACCCCACCATACCATGACTAATGCTGGATGATGTCCTCGCTGTACCCTAGTGGCAACTTCTGGGGTTTCTCTGGAGCTGTGGGCATACACCTTATCATTTTGGCGGTTGAAATATTCCCCCACCGTAAAATTTTTTTCATCGGTAAATAAAATTTCTCGATGATGGTTGTTGCCGTACCGCCGAAGGAGCTCTTTCGATCTGGTGCTCCTAATTTGCTTCAACAGCTCAGTCAGCAAATGTCCCGTTGATCGTCGAAAGGCACTCATCCCGAGGTCCGATTTTATGATGCGAGACATACTTCGGGTGGAGATGTTCATCTCTCGAGCCATGATTCGTTGTTTACGAAGCGGATTTTGACGAATTCGACTCTCGACCGCTTTGATGGCAGCAGAAGAACGTACATCATGCGGACGTCCAGAACGAGGTCGATCTTCAATAGTCTGGATCTCGTTATATCTCTGGATCGCACGATACACAAATCTTTGCGTTATTTTTAACGGGCACAACAACTTGAAAATTTCACTCGCGTATTTTCCACACTTATGTAGTGCAATCACTGCAATTCGGTTTTCTATTACACCCCATTCCATCTTCACACGTTAACGAACAAACTTGAAATGACCATCAACTGTCAACAACATTATGACGTTTATAAAACTGGCCGATATTGAAATGTCACTCATAAAATTAAGTTGTTGCCAATGTGAGAAATTATGTGACAGAACTTATGGCAGGACTAAGTATATATATATATATATATATATATATATATATATATATATATATATATATATATATATATATATATATATATATATATATATATATATATATATATATTATATATATATATATATATATATATATATATATATATATATATATATATATATATATATATATATATATATACATATATATATATATATATATATATATATATATATATATATATATATATATATATATATATACTATATATATATATATATATATATATATATATATATATATATATAAATGTATATATATATATATATATATATATATATATTTATCGAAATATGAATTTTTGGCCAAAGTGAGTTTAATACTAATGTTCTTCTTCGAACATAAGTAAAAACCGTTAACGGAAAATAGTAGAAATCGGGCGTGGAGGGAAAAACATTACGATCCGAAAGTGTGTAAAATTCTGAAATGTAGTTTCCTTATGCCATAATATTCTCGCAACGACTGAACGACAACAGAAGATGTGCCTCGTTCCGGAAACTGTAAACTCGCCCGCAAAAACTGTGAAAAGCGAACTATATGTAGACATTAAGCTGAGTTTTAGTCATGTGTCGATATGGAGCAAAAACGACAGTTTTCATCGTTTTTTGTCATTTATTGGCACAACCTCGGGAGTATCTGGTTTTCGTGGGAACCAGTGAATCTCCGATAGCGTCCTCACCTTATTATCCTTATGAGAAGGAGCCAGGTAGGGCATTTAGTTTCAGTTTCGTGCGAAGTGCAATTGTTTGCGCGCATGGAGTACATCTCTATGGAGCACCCGGACTACATTTTTATACTGTTTCAGAAACTCAGTTAAATATAATCATTGGACAACCAATCATCATTTCGTCAGTCGCAATTACACGAAAACCGACACTGGCACAGACGCCAGATAGTGCCCTTCAAATACTGTCACTAAAATGGCCGTGTTCAACCGTGACGCCATTTGCATCGGTTATAGCTGCAGCGGCGCACAGTGGTCTGAAAAGCCCAAAAAGTTGGTCAAAACCTCAAAAAAAAATTTTTTTTCCGGGAGATTTTGTATGTAGTAGTCGATAAATGAGGTTCCTCCGAATTTATTTCTCGAATAGTAAGTAGATGGGTTGCCTACGTGACGCGTAGTAGCGTCTGAAAGTCGGCCCTGCTACATTGTGCTCCGTGCATCGTGCTACGTGGAACGAGAAAAACAACATTTAAAGTGCACGCAGGAATCGCCGAATGTGCAAAAATCTCCAAGAAGAGGATGGAGGAGGCACTTCAAGGTTGGTATTATGTGTTAATTATTTACTTTGTGTAACAATTGTTCATAAGTTATACATTAACAATTTTCCGAAAATCGTCCGAAAAGTTATGTTTCCGCGAGACTCCGCGTTGTTCTCAGTTTCATAATTCAAGTAAAGGTCTTACTATGTGGGAAATCAAAAATTCAGGTGCGACTTTCTGCGGTTCTCAATGCAATCGATTTATTTGTGTGTGGTCCCGCCGCGCCCGGGCGGCCGATGCTACTACTGTAACGAAACGTTTAGAATATTATCGGTCTTCTCAATAAGGCCCCCCTGAATAGGTCTCTCATATATAATAGGCTTGCGAGCTATTTTTCTACCACTACGACGCCAATCCTTCATTTTGAATTTCGCTGCGGAAACACATTAATTCCCCATTGTAAGCAATAAATGTAAAATGCATGCAATATACTAATAATAAGAAATACATCAATTCTAAAAAATATTGCAATTCCGATTTTTGGGATAAACAATTTTCTAACATCATATTAATTTGTTTTAGAAATGGAATTGTCCTCTCAAGTTCAGTATACTCGAAAGGAAATATTCATGATTATAAAAGAAAACCTCCAAGCTGGCCTGGACGAACAGCTTTCGATTGTGGAAAGCAGCATTTCAGAAACGAAAAATATTGATTTTCAAGTAGCCCCTGAGGAAATCAAAAATTTAAAATTGCTGCTTTCAAAATTTAAATCAAGATGGCGAGATTCCGGAAGAAAGAGTGCTCGTTTCTTCGAACTCAATAAGAGCTGGCTCAGTGCTTCTATACCTATAGCCGTAAGTGTTCCTTCATATATAAATAAAACCGTTAATAAACAAATACATGAAATAAATTCATAGTATTAAATAAAATATGGACTGAATACAATTAAAAATTAAATTATCTTAAATGATTTTTCTATTTTTATTTAAAATTAAAATTAAAAATTAAAAATCAAATCATTTCAAATGAAATTAAAAAGTAAATTATTTTAAATTAAATTAAAATTCAATTAAACAACTCTTTCTAAAATTGAAAATTTGCGATTTTGAAAAATTAAAAACCTTGAATTCCAAACAAATAAAACATTTGAATTCAAATTTCTCAGATGGCAGTCAACAAGAATGAGTCGCAAAACAAAGGTGGGCGTCCTTCTGCAGGCTTCGAAACATCCAGTGATCGAACGAAGAGACGAAGAACAGAGGAGCTTCGGGCTAATAACAGCACTGCGGAATTAGCATTTGCCACAAAAATGAGTCTTCGTGAGTCGGGGGAAACCGATGCTGCAAAAATCCTCAACGATGTCACAACGAAATCCCCTACGCGAGCTGCCACATACCTGACTGCCTACAAGTTATTGTCAAAACCACGACCATCTCAGGTATCCAGCGATGTCGCGCTAGCTTTAGTAATCGACTCGAAACTGTCGAAAAGTGCGTATCAAAATATTCGAAACCTTCAAAAAAAAGTTAACACGACATTTTTAGCCTCCTACGAACGTGCCTTGGAAGCAAAAACTCGCTGCTACCCAGATAATATAACATGCACTGAAATCTCCGCTGAAGTTGGATTACAGAGTCTTTTAGATCACACTGCTTTGAGAATGTTACTCGTTCAGGAAGACGTTATAAAAGATCTTAGTCCAGAAATCGTTCAAAATCAGAAGCTAATATTGAAATTGGGGTGTGATGGGAGCTCAGGGCAAAGCGAGTACAAGCAAAAATTTCTTAACTCCGAAAGTTCTGACGCGAGTATTTTTTTAACATCGCTTGTTCCGCTACAGCTCGCGCCTTCATCTCACTCTTCAAAAACTTGTCAAACAATAATTTGGAAGAATCAGAGGCCTTCCTCTGCAAGGTATTGTAGGCCGATACGTTTACAGTTTAAGTCCGAAACAGCTGAGCTCGCTCGTGCCGAAGAAAAAAATATTGCCGAACAAATTAAGGCTCTTACTCCATTCAACACAGTTGTTGATGGAAAGGAGATTGAAATCTCCTTTGAACTGATTCTATCAATGGTCGACGGTAAAGTTGTGAATGCACTGACAGATACAGCCTCCACTTTGAGATGTCAGATTTGTAATTTAACGTCGAAAAATTTTAATGACATTGAAAAAGTGATCGCAAAAGAGGTGGATGTTTCAAAGCTTTGCTACGGAATTTCGTCATTGCATGCCTGGATTGGTTTTTTTGAATTTTTCTTACATCTCGGCTACAAGTTGGGTATTAAAAAGTGGGAGGCTCGATCTGTAGAAGACAAAAAAATTGTACAAGCGCGCAAGCAAGCAATTCAAAAAGAATTCAAAAATTCGATGGGGTTGAAAGTCGATTGTCCAAAACAAGGATTCGGGAGCTCGAATGACGGCAACACTGCTCGGCGATTTTTCGCAGAAAGTACAATCTCTGCCCGAATCCTTGGAGTGGACGAAGAACTCTTGAGCAAATGCCATGTAATTCTGCAAGTGATAGCAAGCGGGTTTTTGGTCAACGTCGACAAATTTCGGGAATATTGTATTTGCGTGGCAAGGCGAATCGTACATTTGTATCCATGGTACATGATGCCCACAGCTGTGCACAAAGTCCTTATACATGGTTATATGATCATCGAATGGGCCCCATTGCCGATTGGCGAATTGTCGGAGGAAGCACAGGAGTCGCGAAACAAGGACATTAAAGCATTTCGCGAACAATTTGCAAGGAAGTTTTCACGTGAAAAAAATCTACAAGACGTTTTCCAACGTCTTCTGGTGTCTTCAGATCCTCTTATTACAAGTCTCGGAAAAAATAAGCAGCCAAAAAAAAAGCAAAAAGTTGTCTGAAGAAGCGGTTAGACTTTTATTGCCTCCGACTATTGTTAATGGCGAATCATCCGACAGTGATGACACTGATACTTTCTCAGATTCGAATGACGATGTAGAATGAAAATAAATGCTGTACAGAACAACAATTAACGCCTTTTTCGTAACCTTTTCTGGTTTTTATTTTTTGTTATTGTAATTATTATTATTATTATACTTTACTGTAAACTACAATGGAAAACAACGAAAGGCCACTACACGGTTTCGTAGCCTCAATTTCATTTTAAAAATCTGACTCCAAATTAAAAATCAAAGATCCCGAAAACCAACTTATACCAAGTTTAATGCAAATCTGATTAAAATTTTTGGAATATATCTGGTATTTTGTAGCAGCCATTTTGTATTGTGAAAAATCTGATTTCTAATTTTATATCAGCGACCCCAAAGACAAACGTACATCAAGTTTCATGCGAAGCTGATTACAATTTTCAAAAATTTCAATTTTTTGTCCGCCATTTTGTGGACGCCATTTTTTTTTAATCTGACTTCAAATTTGGAATCACCGATCCTAAAAACCTTTATACACCTAGTTTCATGCAAATCTGATAACAATTTCGAAATAGTGTCCGCCATTTTGTAGCCGCCATTTTTTTTTTCAATCTGACTTCAAATTTTAAATCAGCGACCCTAAGAACCTGTACACACGAAGTTTCATGTAAATCTTATTACAATTCTGAAATAGTGTCCGCCATTTTGTAGCCGCCATTTTGTTTTTGGAAAAACTGAGTTCAAATTTGAAATCAGCGACCCTGAAAACCCCTGAGTGGGAAATTTCATCTGCGAAAAATTAAGTCTTTAGGTTTTGACCAACTTTTTGGGCGTTTCAGACCACTGTGCGGCGGCACTGCAGCAACCAACGGGCGGGACACCACAACTCCCATGATATCCTCTTAGCCATCTAATTCATCAGCAACATTTGACAAAGCAGGCCCAACGACTCGTTTCTTCGACTATCATAGGCAATAGCCAGATCAATAATAGTCTGCACAGTATTATCAACAATAATGCAATTGGAATCAGTAACATTAGGGACTATCGCTGCAATGAGGACTTTTCCTGACGTCCTTGAAGATACTAGAGAACACACAGAAATGAGTGAGTTGCTTTTTTTTTCTTTTTTTCGGAAATTATACTGAAATATTATCTTCCATTCAGCAACCACTGATAAATGCTTAATTTAAAAGGAAAATTAAATTGCTTAACTTTTCGGCGGCTCAATAATTTTGGCACGTTCGTAACAAACAGTCAAAAGTTAGTAATCAATTGTAGAGGAGATTCCGTAAGTTGGTATCCTGGCAAATGATCACACATATATACATACCTTTAGGACTATTCGTTAAGAAAAAAAAAAAAAATGTAATAATTGGGCATGGATTATTCGTGCATCATAACTATATAGGCCGATCGAATCATATAACCATATTTTTATAACAAAAGTCGCGCAAGTATCCTCATCACTTCTGCTGTTACCTTCAGTCGGCAAGCATGTAAGGTAGTTTTATTCATACTCAATAAGATAATATGCTCACTCGGTATATGAAAGCTTTATGAGTCATGAGGTGATGTTAATTTGGAATGCTTTCACATATTCCGCTTATGTTAGAGTGCCTCATAACTCAGTAATACCACAAAAAAAAATAACAAAAAAAATCCGTATCGTACCAAAAAATCATCACAAGATTGAAAACGTTTGAAATCATTGTACGCAAATCGTTCGTCGTAGCGTACCTTCAAAAAGTTAAAGGTTTATTCCGGTCATTTTGTGACTTTTCTTTATCGAATTCTTATATGTATAGCCTTAGGCTGAGACGTTAGAATATGAAATGAAAAAGTAATTTGTGTGCATCTATGTTTCGATTTAAATTACTACAGATGCTCTTTAATAGTGAGTACTTGCAAATGTTTGATAGCTTTAATATGATATCACTTAGCAATAATAACACTAATGACAACATTTAATTTAACCATGTACCGAATTAACTGAAATTGGTTCATCTAGTATAGCAAATCAATCACCCATATTAAATAGAACCAAACTATGTCTGGTACCAGTAGATGATGCACATTGGCAAAAAAAAAAGAAACAAAAAAAATTGTTTTACCGTTTGGGCGAAAGGAAAGACTTAAGTTAAGTTTAATTTTTTTGAATTTTTTTATAAAAAAACAAGATGTTTGAGAATAAATAATCCTGTTTATTTTTTTTCTTGTCGTGAGAGTGGTGGTGCCGACTCCTTTAATATTTCTTTAAGCGATGGTCAGTTGGTGTGAAGGAGGGACAAGGTAAGTACATGGCAGCTAATTAACTATTTTGTGTTTGTGTTTCAGGTGGTGAGCTCTCGACAATAGTGCACGTTTTTTCTTGTCCGGTTTTCGCGACTCATTCAGTAAATTCAGTCGGTTTCTTCTTTTTCTTTCGTGGATTTTTTCGATGCTACTCGTGGTTACTCCATCCGTTTCCGTGACCAACTCATTCGTGTTCGAAGCGTCGCGCGTACCCCTTGTCTTTTTTCTTACTTTTCGACTCCAGCCACCAATCCGCGATCCCTCGCGCGTGTTCCTAACGGGTCCGCGTGTAGTTGCTTCGTGGGAAGCTTATCATGACCTTTATTGGTGGCCTCATATTTTTTGGTTGTTCGCCCCTGGTCAGGGTCTGCCTGCACGGCTCTTACTGGACTTTAATGCCCAGTATACGATCGCGGCTGTTTTTTGGTATTTTGTCCGTCCTTTAGGCACAGGAAATAACAAATGTGATGATTCCTGGGACACGTGACAAAGAAAAGAACCCCCCACTTCTCCCGAACAGAGCTAGAGGCAGCCAGCATGTGCCGACCTCCTTGTCACGTGAGAGTCGTAGCTACTCCGAGTAGTTCAGTCCTGCACGGACTAATGACTCGCTACCCTTTGATGATCATTCGAGACCGTCTCCACACACCAGCAACATGGCAAATCATTACAAATGGCGCCCAACCTGGGGCCCGAATCGCTCGTAAGAGTCCTTAGGGTTCGTTCGAAGAGATTCGAGTTTAGAGCTACAGACTTCGGTCTTCGCATAAAATGAGTCCCCACATTTTGAAGTGAAACCGACTTATGCTCATTAGAGCGTAACTCCTAATCGCTGAACGCGTTAAAACTCTTTGTCGGTTGTCACTCTTGCAGACTTACTTTTTGTGGTATCATCCCACTTGTTCTTCTCATTAGCTATCTGGAGCCCCTTTGAGAAGCTGCCCATTAAAAATTTAATTAACTTTCAATAACAGACTCTCGTTTTTGTATCTCGTCTTAGGCCTAAAGCCTGAAGGCAGTTTGTTTTCCAGTTCTGCGAAATTTGCTATATCTCAACCAGCAATTTAGTTCAGTCCAGCCTGCGGAAGCAGATGTCACCTTTCTTCCTGTTGAACGAGTAGCCTTGTGATATAAATTCTGTCTTCGTGGGTGGTAAACCTTTACTGGCACTTTGGTCAGCGAAGGGCAAACCATCTGCGAAATCTGCTATCTGGTAATCAGCTAGTTAGTACGTCCAGTGGTTTGCTCTTTGTTGCTTGAAGTCCTAGTATCGGGAATACTACCTCTATCTCGCTCGTACTCATTGCTCAAATTCGAAATATCGCTCGTGACTCATTCGGGAGCTATCGAGAGTGACCACCTGAATGAAGATAAAAGCCATGTACAATCCCTTTAGAATGGAAACTTATATTTTGAAATTTTTAGTCATTTTTAATTCAACATACAGTAATTGACTATGCCTTAAACCGTGCTTTGGGTGAATAACGTAGTTTATCAGTAGTTTGTCATTAAGTCAGTAAAATCTCATTCCATTTTTGTTTCCATTCGTAATAGAATTCTAAGTACTAAGACTCATTTAATTGCAGGTTACATTTCTCTTATATTTTCTCGTAATAATTTTTGATTCACTCAAATCTGGTTCATCTTGTTTTCATGTTAGGGAATCTAACACCGCCACTCTCACACAGGAAAAAAAAATAGTCTAAGTTAAATTCGTTTAAGCAAACTCACTTGATATAACTTGATTTATCGAAATTAGTGTATAGCACTCTCGTAACACTTTTTGTTTATAGTTCGTAATAATTAACTTTTAATGATCGTATAAGGATCACCGAAAAGTTTGCACACTTAAAAATTTAATATCGTTTACCTATAGTACTTGTGATTTAGTATTATTTAGTTACTAAGCTACTTTTATCTATAATTCATCTTTCAAACATGCTGTTCGAAAGAACGCCACTGCCACAGGCGGCGAAAGACTTTGAAGATGGCAGCCATGAAAGCTGTGCCATCTGCCAACAGGCGTATCAGCTAGGCGATCGCTTGTTGCTTACCGGATGTGACCACAAGTACCACGAGGAGTGCCTTCAAGGTCACTTGACTTGACGTCCACCCCATGTCCATTATGCCGCAGAGAAGTTAAGGCGGAGGACTTGCGTGGACCCAATTTTCGAGCCGAAACCAATAGGCGACTGAAGCAAGGCGCAGTGCCTAAGGGCCACCGACCCGTAACTCGGTCCCACAAAACCAGATCTCTGGACGGAGAACCTAACGTTTCAGAGCCACCTCTGTTGAATTTGCTCGGGAAAGCCAAAGACGCTGCATCAGCTCTTCCGACAGATCCCAAGACGTGAACATCTGATAAGGAAATCGAAGAACTTAACAGCCACATGAGTCAGATGTTGCAGACCATGAGGAATCTGCAGCAACAGATGCACATACTGGCACTCTCTAGTCCAGGCGCTACACCCCGAACTTCACCAGTTGGACCCCGTTTAGATGGCTTGGTGAGACGCACTGAGAGGGGAACGTCTACTCCAGCATTGCCTGGGAGAGTTCGCTCCTCACATTCACTGGATGCTAGGCCTTCAGACCACCTGGCTGCAAATAGGTCCCAACAGGGTATATCAGAGCCGATGGTTCCCAGAAACCCTCATGATTATCGAAATAGAGGCCTTGCTTCAGATCGAGTAACCACCATCATGGCAGGGTGGAATTTAAAGTTCAGTGGAGAAGCTGGGAGTATTTCCGTGGAGAAGTTTTTATACAGAGTGACGGCCCTAATACATCAGATTTTACAGGGAGATTTTGGTGCCCTTTGCCAACACATTGACGGTTTGCTGATGGGGGAAGCGGAAGAGTGGTACTGGCAATACCATCAACAAGTCGGGAGAGTGGAATGGGTAGCATTTTGCAAACGACATTCGACGTGAGTTTAGAGATTTCGCCTCTAGTCGCGAAATCACCAACATCTACGGCCCTCCGCCCAAGTTACACTGTTCGGCGAAGAGAAAGCCAGTGGATTGATAGACACGGGAGCGAGTTTCAGCTGTCTGGCGGCTGACTTGGCGAAGAGAATTATGGCTGACTCTTGACACCGTTTGGAGAAGTTGCATGTGAGCCTAAGGACCGCGGATGGCACCAAACATTCAGCCGTTGGACGCATCACAGGCTTCATCCAATTTCGAGGGCGTACAAAAACTATGGAGTTCCTGGTAATGCCTTCGCTAAGTCAGGACCTTTATTTGGGAATTGACTTTGTGCGCTTGTTTAATTTGGCCACTGATTTGTTTGACCCGTGCCAACGTTCACAGGAACTGTCCTTGTCTACTTTATCACCAATCAATTGTCATCACTTATTTCTGGAGCAGCAAGAAGAACTAAACTCAGTCATTCCCATCATTCCCGAAGGAAAGGTTGGGACGCACAACACTCACTTCACACGTGATTGATGTGGGCCCCAACAAATCCATCAAGCAACGGCACTTCGCCGTCTAAAAATTATTATATGCAGAGGTTGACCGAATGCTGAGTCTAGGTGTAATCAAGGAATTGCAGAGCAGCTGGTCTTCTCCTGTGATCAAACCAGGGAAGGTCAGGATGTGCCTGGATGCTAGGAAAGTCAACCAGGTGACGGTGAAGGACGCTTATTCTTTGCCCCTGATCGATGGTATACTAAGTCGACTACCACCCGCAAAATACATAAGTAGTCTAGACTTAAAGGACGCCTTTTGGCAAATACCACTCGATAACGACTCACAGGATAAAACGGCCTCCACTGTTCCTGGTCGATCCCTCTATCAGTTCGTGACCATGCCATTTGGCTTGTGAAACGCGCCGCAAACCATGCAACGGCTGATGGATAGAGCGATTCTAGCACATCTCAAACATCAAGTATTCATTTATCTAAATGACCTGCTTTTGATTTCGGAAACCTTTCAAGAACACCTTGCATTGCTCAAGGAAGTTGCACACCACCTTCGTGCTGCCAGACTAACCATAAATGTAGAGAAAAGCAAGTTCCTGATGAAAGAGGTGAAATATCTCGGACACATAATCGGTCATGGGACTATTCGCACAGATCCCGATAAAATCCAAGCCATAAAGGAATTCCCAATTCCTCGGACCATCCGACAGTTACTTCACTTCTAAGGGATTTGTGGCTGGTATCGGAGATTCGTTCACGCTTTTCGGCTATATCTGCACCCTTGACTAACATGCTGTCCAGTAAGCAAAGATTTGAATGGACGGAAGAGAGCTTAGGCGCTTTTCATGCTCTGAAGAAGTGTCTTAGTTCCGCACCGGTACTACATAGTCTGGATTTCGCTTAACCCTTTGAGATACACTGCGACGCAAGTCAATACGGCGTGGGCGCTGTTCTGATGCAAAAGCTGGAAGATGGAAGTGAAGTACCTATAGATTATATGTCTCAAAATCTAAATTCCGCTCAGCACATTTATACGGTGACGGAACAAGATCTATGCATCTCTGAATTGGTTGATGAACCTGCAAAACTTGCACGGGAGACTCGCCAGATGGGCATTGAAATTACAGGGCTTCAAATTCACCATTACGCATCGAAAAGGGAGCCAGAATGTGGTCCCAGACGCGCTCTCTCCCGTTCACACACCATATGCTTGTGACACCATCCACGAGATCTCGGATCTCGTCGAAATCGATCTGGAATCACCTCATTTCAAATCGAAGGCATACATGGAATTAATCGACAGAATCTCATCAAACGCGGCCACCTTTCCTGATCTGAAGGTGAACGATGGGTATGTCTACATAAGCTGTCAATATGCCACTGGCGATCTCATCCAGGAAAGGGACAGTTGGAAGCTATGGGTTCCTAGCGAGCTTACTGCTAATTAAATCATGCGGGCCCATGACCATCCCACAAGTGCGCATGGAGGCATCGGCAAGACTTTGCGACGATTCCAGACACATTTCTTTTGGCCTGATTTGGCTTCACAGGTCAAGGATTATGTTCTGGCGTGGAACGCTTACCGGATGAACAAAGCGCCAAATCACATCCTGAGACTACCCATGGGGAAGGCAGTCACTAGTAACAGAATTTTGCAGCGTCCTTATATAGACCTATTGGGCCCTTACCCCAGATCTAAGGAAGGTAACACTGGGATACTAGTGGTAATTGATCACTTATCGAAGTTTACCTTCGTGGAGCCTTTGAAGAAAAGCACCGCAGCCAAGGTGTATGAATACGTGGAGAAGCATGTCTTCCACGTCTTTGGCGTTCTTGAAGTGATTGTTACAAATAACGGAGTTCAATTCCGTTCCCACTTGCTCAATTCTCTGCTCGAAACATATGGCGTACAGCATCAATATACGGCAGTGTACTCACCCCAAGCTAATACATCAGAACGAGTAAACCATTTGTTGGTTGCAGCCATTCGAACTTATGTTTCCTTCCTAACGCGATTGGGATAAAAAGCTGTCGGAAATTAATTCGGCACTATGTACATCTCACCACTCTTCTACAGGATTCAGCCCTTATTATTTAGTATTTGGTCAGCACATGGCCAGACATGAAAGTTCTTACAAGCTGCTTCGTCAACTTAATCTGCTACAGGAGCCCACTGCAGAACTGCCCTCTCATTCCCGGCAAGAATTGGTTCGGCAGCAAGCGCAAAAACAACTAGACCTGGCATACCAGTCTCAGGCCATATATTAAAATTTACGTACTCGACCTACACAATTCAACCCTGGAGACCTCGTGTTCGTGCGGAATTTCGCCCAAAGCAAGGCCACGGAGAATTACAATTCCAAATTGGACCACAAATTTAAAATGGCCAAAGTAGTAGCTCGCCTGGGTACCTCCCGATATCTCCTACAGCATTCTGACGGAAAAGCTATGGGGGTGTTTCACGGAAAGGACACTCGACATTGAGCTTCAAGCCATACACTCACACCCGGGAGTCAGCACGGTTTCTTTCGCGCACCAAAGTGCCTAAGCTAAACCCCTTTTTCTCAGTTCATTCAGCTGCAATTGAATACGATCCTGCGGATCCTTCAGTCAACTGAGCTGTAATTGAGAAAAGCCCCAGGGCTTCAGTCAACTCAGCTGTAAGTGAGAAAAGCCGAAGGGTTCAGTCAACTCAGCTGTATTTGAGAAACGCCAAAGGGCTTCAGTCAACTCAGCTGTAAGTGAGAAACGTCGCATGACTTCAGTCAACTCAGATGAAAGTGAGAAACGCCGAAGGGCTTCAGTCAACTCAGCTGTAAGTGAGAAACGCCGAAGGGCTTCAGTCAACGCAGCTGTAATTGAGTAACGTGAATGGTTTCAGTTCACTCAGCTGCAATTGAGTACCCGATGGGTTTCCTTTTCCTCTTCATAAGGAGTTCGCCCCTGCGTCTTAAGCTCGTCCGCTGCAACGGAGAGGACACATGTCATTTCGACGTGTCATACTCACGTCTTACCATGGCGAAACGTTTTACTGCGTCCTGTACTGCAGCGAATTAAGCAATAACAGGTGTCTTCTGTTCTTTCCGCGCAGTATCCTTTGCCGAAAGAACTGTTTGTGTAATGGGTTTATTATTTCTGGGCGTTGCACACTTGTAATTTGCCGATTTGTTGCTGTGCGCGACTTTAAAGTAGTTTTCTTTTCAATTCAATTAGGTTTCTTTTCAAAGAATTGTCTGCGTAACGGGTTTATCATTTCGGCGCATTGCACACCTACAATTTGGCGATTTGTTTCGGTGCGCAACTTTAAATCAGTTTTCTTTTCAATTACGTCTACAACAACAACGCCCTGTTGTCATTTTTGGACCGAGCTGTTAAAAGTATTTGCATTGCCTGGTTCGGTCCGAGGATTCATGTCCGCCTGTGCGCAATTAAATAAGCCTGAAGCGAGTCTGCAAAAACAGTGCCTTGTTGTCGTTTTCGGACCGAGCTCAAACGTTAAAAGTATTGGCATTGCCTGCCTCGGTCCGAGAATTTTGTTTGCCTTCACCGTAAGTCGGGGCTCGGTCCTAGAATGCCATCATGGCATTGTTGTTGCATGAAGGCATAGCTGATTAGAACCGAAACGGTCTCGAGCGGGAAGGCTGTTGGCTGAGCTCGACCGGACAGTCTTGGTTGTGTAGTCGTGGCGAAGGGAAGCCGTGTCAGAGTCAAGTGCAGAGGATCGCGTGATAGGTGCGGAAATTTTATGAAAGACTTGTTCGTAAATGTTTTAGAACATCGATAAAGTAACTTTTTGGAAATTTATGTGATTCTCAAGTTGGTTCGTGAGAGACCGGATCGTTTGAAATACGCGGTTATTGGACATTCGCACTACTGTGCTGTCTTTCGTACAAAGGGACGCGATCGCTGTTTGGAACTTGGTGTGCTAAATACTGTTAGATTATCTTAAGACCTAAACATCCTGTACGGAAAATGCCGTGTCTGAAATAGTCCCGAAAGCCTATCGGTACGGGTGACGACTTTCAGGTTAGGTGTTTTCTGAGTGCATACATGAAAAACTGTGAACGGAAAATAGTAGAAATTCGGGCGCGGAGAAAAAAACATTACGATTCGAAAGTGCGTAAAATTCTGAAAAGTAGTTTCCTAATGCCATAATATTCTCGCAACGACTGAACGACAACAGAAGATGTGCCTCGTTCCGGAAACTGTAAGCTCGCCCGCAAAAACTGTGAAAAGCGAACTATATGTAGACATTAAGCTGAGTTTTAGTCACGTGTCGACTTGGAGCAGTAACAACAATTTTCATCGTTTTTTGTCATTTATTGGCACAGCCTCGGGAGTATCTGGTTTTCGTGGGAACCAGTGAATCTCCGATAGCATCCTCCCTTATTATCCTCGTGAGAAGGAGCCAGTTAGGGCATTTAGTTTCAGGTTCGTGCAAAGTGCAATTGTTGGCGCTCATGGAGTACATCTCTATGGAGCACCCGGACTACATTTTTATACTGTTTCAGAAACAGTTAAATATAATCATTGGACAACCAATCATCATTTCGTCAGCCGCAATTACACGAAAACCGACACTGGCACAGACGCCAGATAGTGCCCTTCAAGTACTGTCACTAAAATGGCCGTGTTCAACCGTGACGCCATTTGCATCGGTTATAGCTGCAGCGGCGGCACTGCAGCAACCAACGGGTGGGACACCATAACTCCCATGACATCCTCTTAGCCATCCACTTCATCAGCAACATTTGACAAAGCAGGCCCAACGACTCGTTTCTTCGACTATCATAGGCAATAGCCAGATCAATAATAGTCTGCACAGTATTATCAACAATAATGCAATTGGAACCAGTAACATTCGGGACTATCGCTGCAATGAGGACTTTTCCTGACGTCCTTGAAGATACTAAAGAACACACAGAAATGAGTAAGTTGCTTTTTTTTTCTCTTTTTCGGAAATTATACTGAAATATTATTTTCGATTCAACAATCACTGATAAATGCTTAATTTAAAAGGGAAATTAAATTGCTCAATAATTTTGGCACGTTCGTAACCAACATTCAAAAGTTAGTAATCAATTGTAGAGTAGATTCCGTAAGTTGGTATCCTGGCAAATGATCACACATATATACATACCTTTAAGACTATTCGTTAAGAAAAAAAAGAAAAAAATGTAATAATTGGGCATGGATTATTCGTGCATCATAACTACATAGGCCGATCGAATCATACAACCATATTTTTATAACAAAAGTCGCGCAAGTATCCTCATCACTTCTGCTGTTACCTTCAGTCGGCAAGCATGTAAGGTAGTTTTATTCATACTCAATAAGATAATATGCTCACTCGGTATATGAAAGCTTTATGAGTCATGAGGTGATGTTAATTTGGAATGCTTTCACATATGCCGCTTATGTTAGAGCGCCTCATAACTCAGTCGAAATCAAAAAAAACACAGTCAGTTAGTAATACCACAAAAAAAAATCCGTATCGTACCAAAAAATCATCACAAGATTGAAAACGTTTGAAATCATTGAACACAAATCGTTCGTCGTAGCGTACCTTCAAAAAGTTAAAGGTTTATTCCGGTCATTTTGTGACTTTTCTTTATCGAATTCTTATATGTTTAGCCTAAGGCTGAGACGTTAGAATATGATATGAAAAAGTAATTTGTGTGCATTTATGTTTCGATTTAAATTAATACTGATGCTCTTTAATAATGAGTACTTGCAAATGTTTGATAGCTTTAATATGATATCACTTAGCAATAATAACACTTATGATAACATTTAATTTAACCATGTACCGAATTAACTGAAATTGATTCATCAAGTATAGCAAATCAATCACCCATGTTTAATAGAACCAAACTATGTCTGGTACCATTAGATGATGCACACTGGCAAAAAAAAGAAACAAAAAAAATGTTTATACCATTTGGGCGAAAGGAAAGACCTAAGTTAAGTTTAATTTTTTTGAATTTTTTTATAATAAAACAAGATGTTTGAGAATATATAATCCTGTTTATTTTTTTTCTTGTCGTGAGAGTGGTGGTGCCGACTCCTTTAATATTTCTTTAAGCGATGGTCAGTTGGTGTGAAGGAGGGACAAGGTAAGTACATGGCAGCTAATTAACTATTTTGTGTTTGTGTTTCAGGTGGTGAGCTCTCGACAATAGTGCACGTTTTTTCTTGTCCGGTTTTCGCGACTCATTCAGTAAATTCAGTCGGTTTCTTCTTTTTCTTTCGTGGATTTTTTCGATGCTACTCGTGGTTACTCCATCCGTTTCCGTGACCAACTCATCCGTGTTCGCAGCGTCGCGCGTACTCCTTGTCTTTTTTCTTACTTTTCGACTCCAGCCACCAATCCGCGATCCCTCGCGCGTGTTCCTAACGGGTCCGCGTGTAGTTGCTTCGTAGGAAGCTTACCATGACCTTTATTGGTGGCCTTATTTTTTTTGGTTGTTCGCTCCTGGTCAGGGTCTGCCTGCACCGCTCTTACTGGACTTTAAAGCCCAGTATACGATCGCGGCTGTTTTTTGGTATTTTGTCCGTCCTTTAGGCACAGGAAATAAAAAATGTGATGATTCCTGGGATACGTGACATGGAAAAGAACCCCCCCACTTCTTCCAAAGAGAACTAGAGGCAGGCAGCATGTGCTGACCTCCTTGTCACGTGAGAATCGTAGTTACTCCGAGTAGTTCAGTCCTGCACGGACTAATGACTCGCTTTCCTTTGATGGTCATTCGAGACCGTCCCCACACACCAACAACACGGCAAATCATCACACACTCGCATAGTTTGGAGCAGGCTTTTCAATATTAATCGACCGTTTCCGCGGCGTCCAACATCGGGAATAAATTAAGAAGCAGCCTTGGAGACGATACTTTGGAACCTTTGCTATTGTTTCAATGTTACTTCCGAAAAAACCAATGAGCTTTGGCAGAATTTTTATGTGTTGAATATTTTATATGTTAAGAGCTGTGATTTATTGTTGTGATTTTTGTCGTGATGTATTGTTGTTGTTTGTAATAGTTGTTATTTTAAATATTTGCTTTCATACTGTAAACGTCTCGGATAATTAAAATTAGTGTTTTTATTTGCATCAATTGAATAAATTAGTAATTATTCAGTAACATATTTTTCAACAGTTTTCAGCTTACTTATTGCTGTAGTTTTGTAATGATGGCACATAATATAATCTGTTTATTAAAAACTTGACTTATTTTGTTGTGTTATATTTTGAATCTCGAATCCCGGGATCCCCGGATTTGAAATTTTTTAATCCCGTAGTCCCGGGATTGAAAAAATGGTTCGGGATTGGAATCCATAGTCGCCAGCTATAGAAATTTTTTTCTCCTAAATATTGTAAATTTGCTCAGGAAAATAAAGGGTTTTTCCCTATAACTTCCGATGCAGTAACAAAATCCAAACGAAATTCTTGAGATAGGTGGATCTTTATGCATTGCTGATTCTGTAGGAATTTCATTGAAAAACCGTGAAAGGGCTGCCAGCTATGATGAGCTTCGTAATTTATTTATATTTCTTTATCGAGCGATGTTGCCATAAAATTTCCAAATGGGAATGACGCTGCGATGACAATTAACAACAAATAATTACGTTCCAAAAATTTATAAAGCTTAAAATGAAAAAAAATGCCTTAAAATAAAATTAAAAATTTATAAAGCTTATATTTGTTCCTTTTAGTAACAAATGGTTGATTTGATACTACAAAGAAATGAACAACGTCTTCACACATTTTTAAATAACTCAAAGACAACATTTTCGAAAATTAGTTTTCTAGCGGTTCTGTTGCGCCTGATCTTTTTTGTTTATAGAATCTCATACTTACACACAGTGGGGAAGAATTTTGAATTTTTCTTGAGCAGAGTTAGACACGACAATTACAGCGTGCACTTGATTATTAGACCTACCTAATTATAAGCCTTTTCGACCGCTAGACACGTATTAACTTGCACGCTACATTATTTATAAGCTGTAGTCAAGCCAGACACGTATTAACGTGCACGCTATATTTCCTTTTCTCTGTATTTTTACTTCTTGTCGGAATTTACTTTGAAAAAGGTCAAAATGTCTCTGGCATAGAGCGATGAAGACCTGTCCCGCATCAACGTGGAGAAGCAGTGCTCCATTTGCCAACTCAGCTTCGTGCGTGACAGGCAAGCAAAAACAACTTCATGTGGGCACAAATTCCACAGTCCCTACATAGAGCAGAGAAAAACCGATCCGCGACTTCAGCCTTCAGGACCCAAACAGTGAGGAGGTATTGAGTCAGTCGCCCGATCCAAAAGTAAAAACTCCGCCATTATCAGGAAATTCCGCTACAACAGCTGGGATACAGAAGAAGCGTCGCCCCGACTGAATCCGAAGGCGCACTCCTTCGTACCGGTCCCAAGGCCAGCACAACCTGTTCCTCCCCAACGAGATCCCCTACATTTCAGCACCTTGCGTGATGACTGACTGTCATCAGACCGCATAACGACGATCATGGCCGGCTGGAACCTGTCATTTAGCGGCCAGACTGGACGAATGCCCGTGGAAACATTCCTGTACCGGGTCAATGCCTTAACCTGTCAGCAACTCAAAGAGGACTTCCGGGTTGTCACTTGGCACATAGACAGCTTGCTGACAGGCTTTGTGTAGGAGTGGACAATTCCACCGGGAAGGTGAACTCCTTGACTGGCAATCCCTGCGAGACGCAATGAGGCATGAATTTAAGGACTTCGCATCCTATAGCAAAGTAATGAGGAGAATTCGCCAGCGCCGACAGAAGGTTGGTGAGTCCTTCGACGACTTCTACCGAGACGTCCGGCCAGCAGCCTTCTATTCCCCTTTAACGATCATGATCTCGTGGATATTGTGCAGGGGAACATGCGTTCATGCATGTAAAAAAGCGGAAACGTTCGGCGAAAGCATAAGACTAGCCAGAAAGAGTCAACGGAACTCGTCGCTATCTGTTGGGGCTGATGAATTCCCAGGATGTGGATGAGCTGAAAGAAGGACCCTTAGATCCAATCAAGACTTCCTCAAAGAGTTCGGGATTTCTGCAGCTGCAACCCTGCCATCTACTGGAACTGCAGAAAGATAGGCCACCAATTCGATGACTGCCTAAAAGAGCGGACGGTTTTCTGTTACGGCTGTGATAAAGTGGAAACTTATAAGCTGAGCTGTACCAACTGCCTACAAAAAAAACAGACCATCAGAAGCACCGAAAAAGGGCTCGAGCTTCCCCATTCACAGGACTCCTCCACTACGTTCCAGCAGGTAGGCAGTGATGAAGCAACAACCACCAACAAGGACCCTTCTCCATCCAATGTATCACTAGTCAACGTGGAATAGGGGCAGAGCTTTTGCAACGCACAGACGAAGGAGATGAAGTTCCGATCGCATATATGTCCTACAACCTGAATGCCGCTCAGCGTAACCACACCGTCACTGAGCATGAATGTCGGGCAGCAGTGTTGGCAATCAAGAAGTTTCGTGCCTACGTGAAAGGTCATCAATTCGAAATCGTTCTTCCCTAAAATGGCCAATGCACCAACCAGATCTAAATGGTCGCTTAGCCCGGTGGGCCCTTAAACTTCAAGGTTTCAACTTTACCATCGTCCACCGAAAGGGAGGCTAAAACGTAGTGCCCGACTCCTTGTCACGCATGCTCTCTGCCGAGGCGTTGACGCCAGCGGAGAGCGAGGAGACTCCAGTGGAGCTGGACCTGACTGCCGCATTTTAAGGCCCATTCCTATTTGAAGCTGGCGGCGAAAGTCAAGGCAGAACTACATCATCGATCTGATCTAAAAGTGGTCGATGGGTACGTGTACAAGCGTACTGAGTATGCGACCGGAAACGGATTACAGGTAGAATTGGCCTGAAAGTTGTGGGTGTCATCAGAAATGACTGCTGATTTAGTGAAGGGGGCACACCGAGCACGCATAGCGGCGTGGCCAAAAACCTCGGCCGATTACGGCAATAGTTTTTCTGGCCCAAAATGGATGCCCAAGTAAAAGCTTACGTGGATTAATGTGTCATCTGTAAGACCACTTAAGCCCCTTCGCACCCCTGTGTCCTCCAATGACGACTCAGTCTGTCCCCGAGCGCATATTCCAGCATTTATATATCGATATCATTGGCCTCTACCCTAAGTTTAAGTCCGATCACACTGGAGCGCTCATCGCTCTAAACAACCTGTTGGGTTTCCTGTTCATCGAACCGTTGCTGAAATTTACTGCAAAGGCTGTGACAAAGATCCTGAGGAAGAGGATATTCCACCTTGTCGGAGTTCCGGAAAGCATCGGCTCAGAGAACGGAGTTCAATTGCGGTGCAACAAATTTCATTCCCTCTTGGAAGAATTCAGTGTCTACCATACCCTTACGTCTGTGTACTCTTCACATGCCAATGCCTCTGATTGCCTCAATCGCTCACTTATTGCCGCGATTCAGGCAAACAATGACTCCTCCAAAAACAACTGAGACGCCAAGTTGACAGAGATCACTTGTGCCCTACGCTCCGCACCTCACGCCATGATAGGCACTTCCCCATATTATGCTGTTTTTGGGCAACTCATGATCACGCATGGGAAAATCTATGCCCTCCTCCGGTAGTTTTAGCTCATTGAGGAGCCAGAGCTCGTTCGAACACCCTCCGACCTCCTCGAACTTATTCGGCAACAAATTCGCCACTTCACCACCAAGGCCCAAGTCCGCAATGCCAAAGCCTACAAGTTTTGTTCCAAGTTGGTTTCATATCAATCTGGCGATAAAGTATGCAGGCGCAACTTCCGGCAAAGTGACGCAGCTGCGCATTACAATGCAAAGCTGGACCGGAAGTTCTTATCTAGTAAGGTAATTAAAAAGATCGGCGGTGCTTATTACCGGCTGATCAAAATGGACGATCAGTGGGCGTATTTCATGCGAAAGATATCACCAAATGATGAGCCCACTGGATCACCTGTTCACGCCATATTGCCAAATTTTATTTGGAGATCGTTCATTTGCGCCTATTTCAGGTTTCACACCTGCAATTCGGTGGATGTTTCTGAGAAGTGTTCACTCTGTTCATCTTACCTTTCTTGAAGGTATTTTAATCCACTGCTTTTGTACATATGTTCACGAAATTTTCCATGACAATTAACCTAACTACCCTGTTCACCTTGTTCGCTACAAACGATGCAAACCCTGAAAACGTTGGGCACCAAATATAACTATCCTCACCGGAATGTTCTGCCCACTACCCGACTGGGAGCAGGGGCGACAGCAGCGGGTGGCTTGCTTACGCTGAGAGGGGTGAATCCAGATGCCACCTGTTTCAAGCCGATTTCTGACCCACCACCGCGGAACGAGAATTCGGGTGGGCTTCCAATATACTTTTCATCGGGTCTAGTCGCTAATAGCTTTGTCCACACAAGTGTGCTTTCATCTGCAGCTTTCATTTCAGCTTTCAATTTCATTTTCAATACCGCATGCGCTACGCATGCTTTGAAGTGAATGCGGCTGGCGGTAAACGATGTGGTGAACGTTTGATTCAAACGTTTGCCTCCAACGTTTGAGTCAAATATTAACAGATCGGAAACCGACTGAAAGTGTTCCGGAGCGAATGTTGGACGCTGGACATTGGGCACTGGTAGCTCAGCCGTCGGCCACACAATGCGTCCAGCCATCAATAGTCCAACGTTGGCGGGTGTTGGAAGCATCGTTTGGTGCCGGCTTTAGATGCGTTCCTTTTACTGTTTACACTTGTGCCTCAAAATGAACCGTCAATTTACACCAGTTTTTTGTGTGTTGTTAGTTTTTAGTTGTTAGATGGAATTTGTTAGTTATAAGATGACTTGCGCTACGGTTTTCAAACTATATGCTTGAAAAAATATTGAAACAAAACAGAAATTTCAAAATATTAAGAGATTTAAGCTCAAACCAAAACGTTCTACTTAAGAATTTAACAAAAACCAAAGATATGATGGCATTAGAATATGCTTACTATTAGTTTAGAATGAGATGTCCAGTAGTTTAAGAGTACGTAAATTTCAATACATATAAGTCACATGAGGCGTGGTGCTGAGAGCTTACTTAAGCCGGCGCCGAACGATGCTACCAACATCCTTCAACGTTGGGCACTTGATGGTTGGCCGCATAGTGCGGCCGATGTGGGACGCTGGAACATGTTCGGTCGGTTGTCGGTCTTTTTGTCCGCTTCAAAGGGTTTTTTGTCACTGAAGGGTATGATTGGAAGACATATTGGTGAACTGCTACACTATTCGTTCCAGCAATTAAATCAGATTTTTATTGTGTTTTGACAGGTATGCATTTTTATTGCATACATATTTTAATTAAAGATAAATTTAAATTTTAAAGATAATTATTTTTAAACAATCATTCTAAATTAATATTATAATCGTTATGCTGGGTTATCCATTTAGTGCCAGCAATTAAATTGAAACAAAGAGAATTAATATAATTTATAATGCAAAACCAATGTGGGCGAAAAATTGAACCAACACACAGTGGCCGATTTTTCGGAATAGCTGGCCAAAATTGGAAATTTTTTTTTTTGGAAATTATCAAGTAGCACATGGTAAAGTGTGCCAGGGTGCACTACTGTGTATAGCTGCGGAAGTTTAATGAGCTTTCATGTGTACTTTTCGAGTTAGAGCAGGTCGAACAGACATGTTTCGGAGACACGCCTGTCAGTTGTCTCGAGTCTATAAATTTGCGTAGTTAATAAAGTGTCGGTGCAGTGCTCCAGAGTGATTTTTCTCTACCTAGTCCAATGGAAGGTGTTGTATTGAAGGTATTTATAACATATTGTGTGAATCGTCTGCTTTAAATGAAAGAAATGCCTGTAAATATGCACGACCGGATTTTTTGTCAACATTTTACATATACCCACGTTGAAAGTTATGAGATTAATGGAGATTAGTGGTTTACCAACGTTTTTTATAACGATTACAGTATAATTTATTGATATTTTGCAAGATCCCGTGCCACGGGGCACCACTGCATTTTTGGTGTCTGTTTTATTGCGCGGTGCGTTGGTGGCCCTGCAGTGCGTGCTGAGAGCAAGTTGCAGTAAAATCGAGTTTTTGGTTCCTTGGGGACTCCCTGGCGAATACGCAGGAAGTCCCTGAAGAATATGACTTTTTGGTATGATTGTATAGCATATAAGGGGCTGTACGAGCAGTGACGTAGTGTGCTTTTCGGGGGCCCATGGATTTTTTTTTTACTAATGTTCGAAGAAGAACATTAGTATTAAAATCACTTTGGCCAAAAATTCATATTTCTATATATATATATATATATCATCAAAAAATTTCAGTGAAAAAATCTCAGGAACGCGCCATCCGATTGAGCTGAAATTTTCAGGACACATTGGTGTATATGCAGAATAGTGCCAGGTCTCACAAAAAGTTAATAATCTTTAACCCTTTGGCGCCGGCGGCCATTTAAGTGATTTTTTTAATATACCTATTATTTCGTACACAAATAGATTTTGCAAAAATAAAAATGACGAAATAAATTTTGAACGTGTTTTACATGTGAATCGGATAATGTTTTGGAATTTTTTAACCCCATGTGTGCGCTGGGTGCCTAAAAACAGAACGGGAAAACTTGAAAACTTTTAAATTGCGATAACTTTTGACCAAGTTATTCAATCATTACGAAATTTTTAGGACATATTGGTATTATTTAGTTGTAGATTTTCGTAGCTTTTGATGAGCGTGCTGGCAACCCTGTAGCTAGGGCAGGCACCGAAAGTGAAAACCTTCAAATCATCGTCTCTCTTGAAAAACTGCCGCTTTTTTAAAAAAAAGCCACTCATATGTAAATCTTGTGCTTTGTTTACATAAACAAAAAAAAAAATGTTATATGGTATAACGGGCACGCCTGGTAACCCTTGCCCAATTTACCTATATTTTTAGCATCAAGAACTTCTGTTCACGGAAACTCACGATCCAATGAGCAGAATTAATTGAAATTTGCAGAATGTATTGGTCCTATATAGGACCAGGTCTGATAGAAGTGATTTTGAAATGCGGGTGATTCTGTGCCAGTGGTGCCATCTTGAAAAATCACTAAAAAAGATAACTGCTTTTAGCCCTATAAATTCTGATTGGATCGTTCGATTTTGACGAAATTCACACAGTGGCTGAACCTTATTTAATACCACGTTTGGTAGAAATTTGGTCGAAAAATTCGGTTGGAGTTGCCAGCTATGATAATTTTGGTGTCTTAAATTTGAAAAAATAAAAATTTGGAAGTGAAAACATTAAACCATCGAATTTCCAAAAACTGTCCGTTTCTTACAATAAAACCAATCTGTATACAAATCTTATGCTTTATCTACACGTTCAAAGTAAAACTTTGGAAATTTCATGTCGGACAAGAACGGTAACCCTTTCCCAGTCAACCTATATTTTTAGCATCAAAAACTTCTGTTCGCGGGAACTCACGAATCAATAATCAGATACCATTGAAATTTGCAGAATGCATTGGAATTAAGTAGGACCAGGTCTGATAGAAGCGATTTTGAATTGTAGGCAACTCTGTGCCAGTGGTGCCATCTTGAAAAATTACAAAGAAAAAAACTGCTTTTTGCCCTATGAAATGTGAATAAGTAACCAGATTTTCATGAAATTGACACAGTAGCTGAACCTTACTCTAAGCTCTGTTTGATAGAAATTTGGTTGAAAAATTCGATTGGTGCTGCCAGCTACGGTAATTTTTGTGTCTTTGGTTTTGAAAATTTTCTCAGGAAAATAAAACTTTGTGCCCTATAACTTCCAGTGCAGTCATGAAATCAATACGAATTTCATATAATTTATGGAACCTACTATAGACATTATTCAGGCCAAATTTGGTTGAAAAGCCACAATAGGGTTGCCAGCTGTTGTTGGTTTTGTGTTTGTTTGCAATATCTTTATTAAGCGGTTTAATCGTAGAATTTTCAATTGGTAATTATATTGTAGTGCGAATAAACAGCAAATATTAAGCTTTCGATTATTTGAAAAAACTTGCTGCAGGTAACCCTTAAATTTTTTCATAGTCCTATAACTTCGAATGTAATATAACAACGTGAAGCAGATGTGATATATTCTTGGCTTTGATACTGGCAAAAAGTTGCCAGCACGAGTCGGTTGTGCTACTTTTGTATCAATAAAATTATACCGGAAACATTAACAATGAAAATAAATAACCGATGTTTCAATTCCCAAAGTTCTGCAAATTTTTCGGATCGCAGCCCCTAACACCAACTTCAGTTACAGTGCTACAGGCACTGAGCATTTTCTTCATTGATGTTATATGAGATGCTGCTTTCGAAATTTTGTGAAATAAGCAACTGATAACGAATATAATTAAACCGTGTTTTGCTCTCATAAACGTTGAAATTCATGCCAGTGGTAATATCTGAAACCTTCCACCATATGAGTTATAATGCATTCTTGAGATCAAAGTAGAACGTGGCGTTTGAAACAGTTTGGCCGTCATAAGCAGCTCATGTGGTGGAATATGCACTCAAAACCTGCACGATTCTTCTACTGTTCTTCGAACATTAGTATTTCTAGCGGTTCAGGTGCGCTAGAGTTTTTAATTTTCCAATCTCTAATTTTTCTTAGTATTTCAATTATTTTTTGTAAACGATTTGAATTATTCCAGAGACCATCAGTGTTGTACAATGTATTCACCGTGAAATTTGCCATGCATTGTATAAACAGTTGTTTTTGGATCTGGGCGACAAAATAAAGATTCTAGAACAACATCTATTCAAAGATAAAAGGGGATCTTTTACGTTCGATACAAGCGAGAAAAATCATTGATGGAATTTATCAACAACTTGAAAATAAAATGGATTAACAGTAAAAGAACGCATGAAAGTTTTGTGACAAAAAACGCAGAGTGGTTGAATGGCACTATAGCCTTCAAAGTGTGTTTAATGAAGACGGAATTATTCATAAACTCATGCTATGTTTAATAAAACGAACTTTTAATTTTTTAAACCGAAAAAAATAGCACACTATCATCAGAGGCTCCTATTGAGATTTCGAGTGCAGAGTTGATATCAGATAACTCTGACGCAAGCTCATACGCAGATTGTGATTCTGCATCTGATAGTGATTAAGATTAGGCTGTTATAATTTTTAATAGCTTTATAACTCGTTAAGGGTTAATTGAATCATTATAATTATAATGACTGACTGCAATAATATTATTTTGTACAATAAAATTCATTAAATGACTTATATATCTCCTTTTTCCTTCTGCGCTTTCCACCAATCTTGCAAATAAATTAAGCTTCAATTGGACGGCCTCTTTTATATTGTAGGCATGTTAAACAATAATTTTGTAATTTTCTTTTTATATTTACCGAAAATATAATTTTTTTTTTATAATCAACCGAAAAAACCACGTACTTGATGTTTGACTTCAATTGAAAAACGTAAATTCAATATTCACAGTACAAGTCCGCCATTTTTTATCCGCCATTTTGAATTTTGAAAAAACAAACATATTCGAATTGAGCAACTAAAAAAACTACAGTTCTGGAAGTTTTTCTGTAATCGGATAACTTTTAGGATTTTGGCCAGCTTTTCCGGAAAATCGGCCACTGTGCAACACTGGAATCAAATATATTGGATAAACAATTCGTTCCACCGTGTAGCAGAGTGCTTGTTATGTAGATCGTTCAATATTTGACTCAAACGTTGGAGGCAAAAGTTTGAATCAAATGTTCACCGCATCGTTTGGCGCCGGTTTTAGGACAGCTAGTTGAATCGAAAACAAAAATTGATTTTGAAATGTGATTAGCATAGCCATCTTTTAGTTAAAAAAGGTATTTTTTTTTTTCATAAAAACCTGTGTTGATAGAAGCCAGAGATCACAGCTACGTAATGCAGAGAGTTAAAAGTAAGATGCCAAGCCGTTTCGAATATTCTGTATTTTTACTAATGTTCGAAGAAGAAATGACTTTCGCCAAAAATTCATAGTTCGATATACTACTGTGATAAAAAAGTAAGGTGAATTTGTTTATAAAATGTAAATTCATTATTTATTCTTCCAAATCAATTTTATCCCCTTCAAAGTAATCCCCGTCCGATAAAACGCACTTTTGTCAACGCTTTTTTCAGTCCTCGAAACAGTCGAAATAGTGTTTTTCCGGTAGAGCCTTCAAGACCTTCTTCGATCCGGTTTTTATCTCCTCAATCGTGTCAAAACAGTGACTCCGCATTGACCTTTTGAATTTGCTGAATAGCCAGAAGTCACACGGAGCCAAATCAGACGAATATGGTGGTTGCGGAACGATGTGAGTCGAGTTTTTGGCAAAAAAGTCGCGAAGAACCAATGCAGTATGACATGGTGCATTATCGTGATGAAGGAACCGAGAGCTGTTCGCCCATTATTCCGGCCGTTTCAGACAAATAACTCCTAATAACGCCCTAATAATATTTTTTGTTGAGAGTTTGGCCCAACGGAAGAATTTCATAGAGCACCAGACCACTATAATCAAAGAAAACTGTTAACATGACCTTGATTTTCGATCGACTTTGCCGTGGTCTTTTCGGTCTTGCTTCACCTTTTGCACGATATTCGCTGGAATGGTCGGTGTTTTCAGGGTCAAATGCATAAATCCAAGTCTCATCTCCAGTAATGATGCATTTCAAGTGGTCCTGATAGTCAAACACCAAAGTTTCACACAATCAACGCGACGCTTTTTTTTTCCAAAAATTTGAGCGATTTTGGCACGAATCGAGACTGGACGCGTTTGAGACACAAAACATCCTTCAAAATGGTTAAGGCTGAGCCAAATGATATTAAAACAGTTTCAGCGAGGTCCTTAATTGTCAATCGATGATTTTAAAGCACTAAATCTTTGATTTTTTGGACGTTGCCCTCGTCAGTAGACGTTGATGATCGTCCAGAGCGCGGTTGGTCCTCAACGTTCCACTTAAAAACTTTTATTTGTGCCAAAATTTGATCACCAAAGGCTTTTTGCAACATTTTCAGCGTGCCCGCACAAGAATATTCGTTCCGCAAACAAAATTTGATGCAAATTCTTTGCTCAACAAAATCACCTATTGTAAAATTCGATAAATTCACTTTTAGTTGTTTATCAAAACACGTGTTACACGGACATAATTAAACCTTTTGATAAACAGACGCTTGTCAATATATATATATATATATATATATATATATATATATATATATATATATATATATATATATATATATATATATATATATATATATATATATATTAATTAGCAAAAAACTTGAAGCATGACTGCTTATTCTTGAGCACAATGTTAAAATTCAACAATCTAGGCCCTTTGAGCAGGTAGACTCTTCAGTTCCTAAAACGGAACTAGATCTTGAAACCATCAAGAAACTACCTGACTGTGTCAGGGACTTACAGCCTTTCGAGGGAAATCCGGTTCAATACGTGTCGTGGGTGCACAGTGTTGAGACCATCTTAAGTGACTATGAGATTGTTCGTCACAAACAGATATAAAGGACATTTCTTGGATATATCAGGCATAAAATAAGGGGACCACCAGATGCTGCCCTTATCTCGTATAATATTTTTGATGAGAATAAGCTAAATATTAAAAAAACTCTAGCGCACCTGAACCGCTAGAAACACTAATGTTTGAAGAACAGTAGAAGAATCGTGCAGATTTTGAGCATATTCTACCACGCTAGCTGCTTATTACAGCCAAACTAATTCAAACGCCAGGTTTTACTTTGGTCTTATAACTCATATGGCGGAAAGTTTTCAGATATTACCAGTGGCATGAATTTCAAAGTTTATGAGAGCAACACTTGTTAATTATATTCACTCTCAGTTGCTTATTTCACAAAAATTTTCAAAGCAGCATTTCATAAAACATCAATGAAGAAAATGCTCAGTGCCTGCAGCACTGTAACTGAAGTTGGTGTTTGGGGCTACGATCCGAAAAATTTGCAGAACTTTGGGAATTGAAACATTGGTTATTTATTTTCATTGTAAATGTTCCCGGTATGAACTATAACTGTAAGCATTTATTGATACATAAGTAGCACAACTGACTCGTGCTGGCAACCTTTTGTCAGTATCAAAGCCAATAATATATTGCTATATACTGCTCCCCCTGGTCTATTACACTCGAAGTTATAGGAGTATAAAGAATTTTAGGGTTACCTGCAGCAAGTTTTTTCAAATAATCGAAAGCTTAATATTTGCTGTTTACTGTCACTACAATATCATTACCATTTGAAAATTATACGATAAAACCGCTTAGTAAAGATATTGCAATTAAATACAAAGCCAGCAATAGCTGGCAACCCTATCGTGGCTTTTCAACAATATTTGGCCTGAATAATGTCTATAATAGGTTCCATTATTAGTATGAAATTCGTATTGATTTCATGACTGCACTGGAAGTTATAGGGCAAAAGGTTTTATTTTCCTGAGTGAATTTTCAAAACCAAAGACACAAAAATTACCATGGCTGGCAAAATCGAACGTTTCAATCAGCATTTATAGGGCTAAAAGCAGTTATCTTTTTTAGTGATTTTTCAAGATGACACCACTGGCACAGAATCGCCCACATATCAAAATCACTTCTATCAGACCTGGTCCTATTAAAGACCAATACATTCTGTAAATTTCAATTAATTCTGCTCATTGGATCTTGAGTTTCCGTGAACAGAAGTTTTTGATGCTTAAAATATAGGTAAATTGGGCAAGGGTTACCAGGCGTGCCCGTTATACCATATCTTTTTTTTTTTTGGTTATGTAAACAAAGCAGAAGATTGACATATGAATGGCTTTTTTTTTGAAGAAACGGCATTTTTTCAAGAGAGACGATGATTTGGAGGTTTTCACTTTCAGTGCCTGTCCTAGCTACAGGGTTGCCAGCACGCTCATTAAAACGTACACGAATCTTCAACTAAATAATACCAATAAGTTTCAAAAATTTCGTAATGATTGAATAGCTCTGTCAAAAGTTATCGCAATTTAAAAATTTTCAAATTTTCCCGTTCTCTTTTGTGGCACCCAGCGCACACATAGTGTTAAAAAATTCCAAAGCATTATCTGATTCACATGTAAAACACGTTCGAAATTTATTTCGTTTACTTTATTTATGCGAAAATTATATGTGTACGAAATAATAGGTATATTAAAAATATCACTAAAATGGCCGCCGGCGCCAAAGGGTTAACAATAATTGACATTTAGTGAGACGTGGACCTATTCTGCATATACACCAACGTATCCTGAAAGTTTCAACTCAATCGGATGGCGCGTTCCCGAGATTATCTCACTGAAATTTTTTGATGATATATATATATATATACACATATATATATATATATATGGAAATATGAATTTTTGGCCGAATCGATTTTAATACTAATGTTCTTCGAACATTAGTAAAAATGTTTGTCGTTACACTACGCCGATAAGCGTGATGTAAGAACATTGGAACCGCGCTCTAGATGTATTCATGCGTGGCCTGAACGGGGACTTATCCTGCATTCTGGTGGTACAAAGGCGTTAGACGCAGAATCAAAAAATTATGACTTCTGATTCGGTTATCAGATTTGCATGAAAATGATAACTAGCTGAATTATACTCTTAGCCGTTGTTTTGAAACAACTCGTTTGTTGTCCAAAAATGAATTTATTTCTTTATTTGAGTGTTCATTGTTTTAAAGCAAAGTCTTGCTTACATTATCAGTTAAATTCTAGTTGCTTAAATTTAGTAACTTATGCTTATTTTCACAAATTTATTATTATTAAATTTATTATTATTTAAATTTAGTAACTTATGCTTATTCTCACGAAGAAGACATCGCTGTGTCTGCTTAATAAATCTTGTGTCTAGTGGTATCAGTATGATTCGTGGTTGACCATGAGACGTGCATGGTTGACCATGAGACGATTGGGGTAATATTTCAGCAGATGTATGAACATGAGCGTGTGAATTTTGATAGCACAATGAAAAAGTCATGTATGTATAGACTGTATGAAGTCATGTGTGCATAAACTAATGCATGCATGCAAGTTAACACATTCCCTTATCCCCTTCTATTTCACCACTTTCCGGTCTACCAGCACATTTAATCCAAATTAACTAATTAGCTGAATATGCAGATTCGCGTATGCGAATCCGAAAAAGGTAATTTGAACGTTGTACTCGATAACCGACCCATGCACTCAATAAAGTATTGCACAATTGCTGAATGAACAATATTCGTGGAAAAATATTTGTCATTTATGGAATCGAACACAGGAAATGCCTACCTGGTGTCTGTAGAATTTTGTAGAGTAAGTAAAATGTAAAATTATAAAGAGGCAAACATAGATTTTAAGCTTTGAGTTTGTATTTGACCGCGATGGAACCAACGTGCGAAATAAAAATTTATATTATTGAAATATTGTTGTTATTTTTTTAACACACGAGGACTTAAATCCGTTAACTGGCGCCCGAGCACAAATAGCTATCTCCATAAGAACATAGCTCCTACGTAAAAGTAAAGAAACACATCTATTGTGGTCATCAAAAAGTTCTAACGCGTACGTTTTATCGCCGATTCGCTGTTAAAATTATAAATAGTGATTGATTTCGGAAATGTGATCGATAAATAATATCGATAAAATTATCCCCGGAATAAAATTAAAAGTAGTGTGAACCCCTTCCAAATCGTGGCGAAAAATAAGTGCAGTTTTTGTGTGCAGATTATACCAACTATCGGTCCTGTAGGACGATTTCTAACAAAATTGGCAAGTGTTGGTTGCATATCACCATCGGCTAGTACAAGGTAAGTTCAATTATTGCAGTGACCAGTCGCGTACCGCAGTAGCAATCACCGATTCCTTTACAAGTGCAACGGTCTTTGCCAAAAAGGAAGTCTACGGGTGATCCAGCAGCAGGCAGCAAACAGCAGAAATGAAATAAATAACTTTATTGTAAGTTTACCTCTTCTTTCGTATATTTTGCATTCTCCAATAATTAGATTTATATATTGAAAACAATATCAACATATTAGAGTACTTATTTTCAAAAAAATTAATAAAATTAATATATTGAAGTCAATACCAAAATATTGAAGTACAAATTTAAAAAATAAGAAAACTCTAGCGCACCTGAACCGCTAGAAAACTAATTTTCGAAGAAATTGTCCTTGAGTGACAAAAAAGTGTGAACAGACGTAATACACTGTTTTGTAGAATCATATCAACCATTCCTTATCCAAAGCAACAAAACTCAACTATAACACAAATGATGAAAATGTTCAGTGCTGGTAACACTTTCCGAACGAAGCAGCAATAAGTTTACCATAAAAAGCTCATACTTAAATCAACTTATCTTTTGAATTTCGTTCTCATCGCAGGATTTCATCGAAAGTTTCAGCGGTTAAACGTTGTTTGAGACTGCCATCCGAAAAATGTTCAAAACTCGGAAAATTTAAAAATTGATTCCTTAATTCTATTGCAAATGCTTTGCATATGAGAACGTAATTTGAAGCATCTGTTGGTGCGATATTAACGGAAATGGCACACTGCTGGCTAGCCTGTGTCAGCAGCAAAGCAAAATACATACCAAATCTGCTTCACGTTAAGTTAAACCCAACCAGTAAATTTCGTTTCGATTGAATCACTGCGCTGGAAGGTATACGGGTGAAAAGAATTTTAGAGTTTCCACCCTCAAAACTTTTTAAATTTTTAAAGCGTTAAAATTTGTTGTTAATTTACATTGCAGGATCACTCTCAATTGGAAATCTAATGACATAATCGCTCAGTAAAAAAATTCCACAAAGTTACAAAAATGGTCATAGCTAGCAGCCCTTTCATGATTTTTGTACAAAATTCCTACGACATTTACTTCACGTTAAGGTCCATTTACTGCATGAACTTCGTTTTGATTTCTACACTGGACCGGAAGTTATGTGGAAAAAGTTTTATTGTGCTGAGCAAATTTGCAAGATTTGTGAGACAAAAATCACCATAGCTGCCAGCTCTATACTAATTTTTCAACCAAATTTCACCAAATGTTACATAGAGTAACATCCAAGTGCGGTGTAAATTTTGTTAAAATCTAATGGCTGAATCGGAAGTTATTGGCCAAAAATATGTATTTTTTCTCAGTAGTTTTTCAAGATGGTACCACTGCCACAGGATTGCCCGCATTTAAAAATCACTTCTATCAGACATGGTCCTAGCTAAGACCAACATATTTTGCAAATTTTATTATGATCGGACTATCCGGCCGTCAGTTCTCGTGGACAGAACTTTCGAGTGCTAAAAATAGAGGTTATTTGGTGATGGGTGGCCGTTCTTATGCAAATCGGAATTTTGAAAATTTTATCTGGAGATGAAGGACAAAGGATAACATTTATCAAAGATTTGAAATTTTTGTCAAAACTCAAAAAATTTTCAGGAAGGTCAATGATTTGAAGGATTTTTATTCAGCAGCCTGCCACAGCTACAGGGTTACTCGCGTTATACTGAAAATCTATATGTGCCAAACTCTAGTCAGCATCAATACGCTATGTAATTTGCATGATGATCCATTGTTTTTCTTATAAGTAATGACAAATCAAAATTTGGAATAAAATCCCTGCCTACTTTTAGGCACCCTGCACCCATACACGGCTCAAAATTTCCAATTCTTTATCCTAGACAAGGTAAAACATAATTAGTTTTCATTTTCAATACTTTTCTTTAACAAAAATTTACACTGCTTGGAAATATAGGAGTTCCTCAAAATTCACTAAAACGCTCGCCGCCGCCAAAATATATATATATATATATATATATATATATATATATATATATATATATATATATATATATATATATATATATATATATATATATATATATATATATATATATATATATATATATATATATATATATATATATATATATATATATATATATATATGTAAAGAAATATGAATTTTCGGCGAAACGAGTTTAATACTATTGTTCTTCGAGCATAAGTCATAAATAAAATTAATATATTGAAGTCAACATCAATATAGTTATTTACATATTGCAAAGAACACAATAAGTTGAAAAATAAAATTTAAGTAGAGTGATAGTGAAAATGACAGTGAATTGTGAACTGCGTTCAATGCGGGAAATTTTCGTTTAATGCGTTTCTCAAGAAAAAAAAACTTTTGTGCAATTGCTTATTGAATCATGAAAGCTGCTATAGAGGCTTTTCATGAATTGATCAGGCAGCTGACTGGTGCGGCCAACGCGCAGATCGAAATTAGCAAAAAACGTGAAGCATGACTGCTTATTCTTGAACACAATGCTAAAATTCAACAATTTAGGCCCTTTGAGCAGGTAGACTCTTCAGTTCCTAAAACGGAACAAGATCTTGAAACCATCAAGAAACTACCTGACTGTGTCAGGGACTTACAGCCTTTCGAGGGAAATCCGGTTCAATACGTGTCGTGGGTGCACAGTGTTGAGACCATCTTAAGTGACTATGAGATTGTTCGTCACAAACAGATATAAAGGACATTTCTTGGATATATCAGGCATAAAATAAGGGGACCACCAGATGCTGCCCTTATCTCGTATAATATTTTTGATGAGAATTAGCTAAATATTAAAAAATGATTGTTGTTACACTACGCCGATAAGCGTGATGTAAGAACATTGGAACCGCGCTCTAGATGTATTCATGCGTGGCCTGAACGGGGACTTATCCTGCATTCTTGTGGTACAAAGAAGTTAGACTCTCCCTGAAGCCTACGCTTAGTCCCACAAGGGAGTCATTTGGGCCCCCTGCTCTTTAATATATTTATCTCCGATCTATCTCGGATTTTATCTGATATTCCCCATCTCTTCTATGCTGATGACTTGAAAATGTATCACACTATCAAGACTCCCTCTGACGTTTCTTTTGTCCAGTCGAAGCTTGATTCCCTTGAGCAGTGGTGTAATCTGAATAAACTTAATCTCAACGTTGGTAAGTGCCACTTGATAAATTTCTACCGAAAGAATAATGTTATGGCTAACTCTTACTACCTTAACAACAATGAGCTTAAAATTGTTGATTATGTCACAGAACTCGGAGTAATTTTGGACAAAAAACTGCGTTTCAACCTTCAATATGATGTAGTCTTATCCAGAGCTAACAAGCAGCTAGGGTTTATTAAGAGGCGTGCTAAAGAATTCAAGAACATTTGGGTCACCAAGTCTCTATTTACATCACTGGTGCGGCCTTTACTTGAATACGCTTGCATAATTTGGAGCCCAAATTTTGTTACTCACTGTGCAAGACCAGAATCGGTGCAGAAACAATTTTCACTCTTTGCATTGAGAGACGTCTACAATCCACTAGATTTTCATAATCCCCTCTTATGAGCACAGACTTAAACTTTTAAATCTAACGACTCTAGCCTCAAGAAGATTGGTAGTTAGCGCTTGCCTTACCTTTGATATCATTAATGGAACGGTAAAGATAGGAGTCCTATCGAACAAATTTACAATTAACAACCAAGCTAGGCACACTAGGCATACACGTCTTCTGAGGGAATATCAGCACCCCACAGGCTACGGGTATAATGAACCCATTAGTAGATGTTGTCGAGTATTTAACAGTATAAGGCAGCACTACATTAGTAGATGTTGTCGAGTATCTAACAGTATAAGCCAGCACTACTCTCCAGGTATTTCCAAATATACCTTCAAAAATAACTTGACAAAGGCTTTATTAACATCATAGTCCAGCTATCAGCCTTCCTGAATTGCCTGAAGAAAATATAAGTTAAATGTTTTCATTATACTTTAATTATAAGACTTAATGTTTTATAAGATTTAATGTTTTAATGTCATAAGTAATATTATGTTTCTGTCTTAATTGCATAGATAAATGTTGTTTTTTTAATGCCTTGCTTGGCAAATAAATAAATAAATAAATAAATTCCAGAACCTCAACTACAGGAATTATCAGATCCATCAAAGGCATGCTAATAACTCTGTCTCAGCACCCGTAAGTCAATTCTTCACCCCTAAATTCGAGTCGAATAAAAATAAGTTGAACTCTTCCCAACCATAACTAAGTACACCCCTCAGAAATCAAGCTTACAACACAGCGGGAAATATTCGTCCAACAGTTCAAAATATAACTCCACTAAGACCCAATCAGCCTAAACCCCCAACTCCAATGGAGGCTGACAGGTCCATTCAAACAAGGCAGGTGGACTACATGAATCAACCTTCTTATGTTCAACCAATCAAACGTTCAAACGATTCCGCAATTTACCCAAAAACGTCCCAACGTATTTATTATCTTGAAATCCAAGATCAATCAGAAGATGCGTATAGTGTTCTTTCTGAAATATGTCACGATCCAAGCTCTGAAGAACAGTCAAGCGAGGATTATTTCAAGCAGTTTCAGGCTGACAAAAGTAACGTTGATGTTAACCAAGTAAATTTTATGATGAACGCCTGTCTAGCGTTCCAAACCTAGAAAATGTCTTATGCGATGGTCAGGTTTTGCAATTTTTAATCGACACAGGAGCAAACAAGGATTTTCTTTTAATGTACAACCTGTCGAAACCCCTTTTAATATTCAATTGGCTGCAGGAGAGATACCAATCATCGAAAAGGTTACAGGGAGATTTTTTAAAAGCGTAGGAAACGACGCACTTTTGGATTTCTATGTCTTACCAGGGCTAAAATCGTTCAACGGTATCATTGGAGACAACACGCTGAAACAATAAGATGCTGTGATCGATAGGAAGAACAACACTTTGGAAATTTCACCCAACATTAGGATACCACTGAAGGCGAAACAATCAAAGTAAGTCGACTGCTTGGAAATTAAAGGCAATCATTTAAATTACGCAACGAAAATGAAACTATGAAGCTTGCTTGATAATTATGCGGAAAATTTTTGGTCCAGTAACCGATACGGAAATAGCATCGAGGCAAAAGCATCGAGGCTGAAACAAGAACATCCTCGCCAGAACCGGCATATGTCAAATCATATCCGTATCCAATAAATTTGCGAGCTGAGGTCGAAAAACAGATAGCTAAAATTCTTGAGGACGGAACCATTCGCCCATGTAAAAGTCCGTATAATTCCCCAATTTAGATCGTGCCTAAAAGGCCAATTCCTTGGGTAAAAAGCAGTTTTGGCTCGTAGTAAATTTCGAAAGACCTAATACTGTTACTATATTCGACACGTATATATCGCGGTGAAAGTGCTCAGGTTGAAGCCAATTAGCTGAAGCGTAAGGACCTTCAGCTTGAAAATACCCAACTGAAAGCCTTTTGTGAATTGAAGAGGCTGCTTACATCTTCTGACAAAATAGCTTTCCTGGATTTTGATAAGCCATTCATTCTAAGAACGGATGCGTCAAATCACGCAATTGGGGCAGTGTTGTCACAAGGGGAAGTTGGAAAAGATAGACCAATTATATACATATTCAGATCACTGAAAAATCAGAGAAAAACTACGCTACGAACGAGAAGGAGCTCTTGGCTATTGTCTGGGCACTCGATAAGTTGAGGACTTACCTTTGTGGAGCAAAGAAGATCAAAATTTTGACCGATCATCAGCCTTTAACCTTCGCCCTAAGCAATGCTAATCATAATGCAAAGCTCGAGCGGTGGATAGTTATGAATTGATTTATATGCCTGGCAAAACCAACTTTGCGGTAAATGCACTTTCCAGACTCACACAGCGCGAATGAAGACAACACCGACCTCATACCACACTGCGAAGTCCCTATAAATGTCTTTAAGAAACAAATCATTATATCGGATGGTAAAGAAATCAATACGTATGAACAACTGCATTTAGGCTACCATAAGCATTATGTACGCCTGAAAGAAGTAACCAAAGACAAATTGATGAAGATCCTGGAAGAAACACTAGCTCCCAACAATGTCAATGGAGTCAAATTTCCTCATTTAAAGAACATTTTTCAAAATACAAAAATCGGATCACACAGTGGGTAGTTGAAGATATAGCTAACGAGGAAAACAAACTGCGAATAATAAAAAAGGAGCACCATGGAGCTCATAGAAATTACCGTGAGAATAAAGAACATATTCTCAAAAGATACTATTTTCCAAAAATGACCAGTTTGATAAAAAAGTACACAGCAAGTTGCGAGAATTGCAACATAAATAAGTATGATCGCAACCCGGGAAAGCCTAAGTTGCAGGTTACACCCAATCCGGAATACCCAACAGAGATCTTGCATCTAGACATTTGGCAAATTATGGGAGAAAAGTATATTACCTGCGTGGACAAGTTTAGTAAATTCGCAAAGTTCTTTCGTGTTAAAGACAAATCTGCCCTACACCTTCGCCAAAGAATACTGAAGGTCCAACATTACTTTTCAATTCCAAAGATACTGGTTTCAGACAACAAAGGCGGGTTCATAAGCCCTATAATTCACAACCTCTTGAAGGAGTAAGATATAACAGTCTATTTGACTCCACCACAAAAAAGTGAAGTAAATGGAGCAATTGAGAGACTCCAATTGAGAGACTACTTGAGATTGTTAGATGGCTCCTTAAGGAATCCCCAGATATGTCTGCTAAAGAGATTGTGAACATAGTTGTTGATAGATACAACAACTTTTTCCATTCCGTGATAAAAAGGAGGCCTGTAAAAATGTTTTTTAATCGGTCCAAGCGTATAAATTATCAGCAATTTCATGACTTTAACACTAGATTAAATCAAAATTTAAAACAGGATTTTTTACGGAAGCAAAAAAATCAACTGAAAAATCACAACGCAAGACGATCTGAGCCAAAAACATACAAGCCAGGAAATGTCGGTTTTAAAGCCAATAAACAAATCACACCTTAACATAAGCCTCTGTACATATAAGTCGTTTCAAAAAACAACAGAGTTACAGTGACCACCAATTCAGGCAAGAGAGCTCTAAGTCACACCTGAAATATGTTTCCTCCATTACAGGATGATCTTGCAAAGCGCGCAAGCTACAGTGGACGTGTATCAGTACGATACTCTTATCGTTGTAATTAAACTAGGACTAGGGTAGATTATAAGTGGAAATTTTCAAATCAGCCACACCATCGACTTGCATCAGTATGACGAAATACTAACTAACATGGAAGCAGTAGTGCAACGCTGAGTCAGCAGATCGAGTACTTTACGACCAAAGCTTCAACATCAATTATCTGTATTTCAGAATTATTACATCGTTAACGACACAAAAATAGAACAAAGCAATCAATAAATTGGATTGGTTCAGCCTAAAAGTGGACAGCTGGAAACCCGGATACTACCGATTGAGATGCTGTTCTAAAAAGCCAGAATAAAATCATCGAAAAATAACAATAAGCAGTATAAAATAAACCAGCACATTACTTAAATATCTTCAGATCTCATCGACAATTATAATACAATATTGGCAGGAATTGATATTAAAAAACCCTAGCGCATCAGAACCGCTAGAAATACTAATGTTCGAAGAACAGTAGAGGATTTGTGCAGATTTTGAGTGTATTGTTATATATTGTTGTTATACTGTTGTTATTGTCTTATATATTATATATTGTACGTATTGTCATATATATTGTTATATATTGTATATTCGCGATGTGAATACTTAATGCAAGCATTTATTGGTACCAAAATAACAAAAACACCTCCTGCTAGCAGTCCTATCTGCCTCACGTTGAAGTCAACCTGCTCTGCGAATTTCGTGTTAATCCGATCACTGCATTGGAAGTAATAGGTATACAAAGACATTTAGGGTTACCATTCGCAAGAGCTTTCAAATTTTCTAGATCTTAGTATTTGGTGTGTATTTTCACTACAAGACCACTACGATTTGAAAATTTTATGAAACAATCGCTTACTAAAGCTATTTCAAAAAATACAAAAACAATCATAGCTGGCTGCCCTATCATTGTTTTTCAAAATAGATTCATACCGAATATTGTCTACAATAATTTAAATTTGCCATATGAATTTCGTTATGATACCATGACTGTACTGGAGGCTATAGGGCAAAGAGCTTTATTCAAATAAAATAACATTATATAAACAACTTGGTGCAGTTGCACTAATTTTTGACGATTCTAAAAGCATATAGATATGTAACTTAGATGCTTTGCTTTTATATAATCTTTTAGTGCTTTTATATAATCGAAGTCGTTTGTCATAAATTATGCTTACCATAGAAGGGGGATGATGCAGATGAATAAGCTAATAAACTCGGTTACAGGTTCAAGTAACAAACAATAAAATTTCCAAAGCTCGGAATATTTAAATATCGGTTGCTTATTTTATTGTAAATAGTTTGCTTATGAATAGAAAATGGAAGCATCTGTTGGTGCAATATTTACGAAACTGTCCGGTGCTGGCAATCATGTGCTAGCACCATAGCTGCTTCACGTTGTGTTAAACCCACCCTATGAATTTCGTTTCGATTGAATGTCTGCGCTGTAAGTTATAGGAGTGAATTAAATTTTAGGGTTACCATCGTCAAAACTTTTTAAATTTTTGAAACGTAAATATTTGATGTTATTTGTCCTTGCAGGATCGTTCCCACTTCGAAATTTTATGACAACATCGCTCAATAAAGAAATGTCAATAAATTACAAAATTCATCATAGCTGGCAACCCTTTCACGGTTTTTCAACAAAATTTCTACAGAGTTAGAAACGCTACAAGATATGCTTTTCACATGAATTTCGTTTTGATTTCGTCACTGCATCGGAAGTTATAGGGAAAAACCTTTATTTTCCTGAGCAAATTTACAATATTTAAGAGACAAAAATTGCCGTAGCTAGCGTCCATATACTAATTTTGCAACCAAATTTCTATGAAATCTATCTTAGAGTAAGGTTCACCTAGTGCGTGAATTTTGTTAAAATCTGGTGGCTAAATCGGAAGCTATAGGCCAAAAACCAGTTTTTTTTCTCAGTGATTTTTCCAAATGGCACCACTACCGCAGTATTGCCCGTATTTAAAAATCTCTTCTATCAGACTTGGTCCTAGTTAATGTCAACATGTTCTGTAAATTTCATATTGATCGCATTGTCCGATTGTCAGTTCTCGTGAACAAAAGTTTTGGGTGCTGAAAATAGAGGTAATTTGATCACGGGTTGCCGTTTTTGTTTACCGCGGAATTTTTGAAATTTTTATTTGACTTGGTGGACAAAAGTCAAAATTTATCAATAATTTGAATTTATTTTCAAAAATCAAAAATTTTTCAGCAGACTCGATGATTTGAAGGATTTGTTTTCAGGAGCCTGCTGTAGCTACAGATTTGCCTGCACAGTCTTGAAAGTCCATTAGTGTTAAATTCTAGTTTACATCAATACGCTGTGCAAATTTCACGATGATCCATTGTTTTGCTTAGAAGTTATGACAAATCGAAATTTGAAAAAAAATCCTTGCCTATTTTTAGGCACTCAGCGCCTACACCTGGCTCAAAATTTTCAATTCTTTATCATAGAAAAATTACAAACTTAATAAGTTTTCATTCCTAGTACTTTTTTTGACAAAAATTTACACTGCTTGGAAATATAGGTGCACCTGAAAATTCACTTAATTGCCCGCCGCCGTCAAAAGGTTTAAGATATCTGAATTCTAGCAAGTCATGGACCTACCTGTTATATACATCTATGTTCTCCGAAAGTCTCAGCTCAATCGGATCGGCCACTCCAGAGATTATCTCTCTTAACCATTTTGCTTATATATATATATATATAAGCAAAAATTACTATATATATAAATATATATATATATATATATATATATATATATATATATATATATATATATATATATATATATATATATATATATATATATATATATATATGACGAATTTTCGGCGAAGCGATTTAGTAAAAACTTAGTAAAAACTCTAGCGACCTGAACCGCCAGAAAACTGATTTTCGAAGAAATTGTCTTTGAGTGACAACAAAATGTGGGAAGACGAAATATACTTTTTTATACAATCATTCCTTATTCCAAGCAACAAAACTCAACTACAGCACAAATGATGAAAATGTTCAGTGCTGGCAACACTTTTCCAATGTAGCAGCAATAAGTTTACCTTAACAAGCTCATCGTCAGTACTCGTGAACAGAACTTTCGAGTGCTGAAAATAGAGATAATTTGGTGATGGGCTGCCGTTCTTGTGCAAATCGGAATTTTGAAAATTTTATCTTGAAATGAAGGACAAAGAATAAAATTTATCAAAGATTTGAAATTTTTGTCAAAAATCAAAAAATTTTCAGGAAGGTCAATGATTTGAAGGATTTTTTTCAGAAGCCTGCCACAGCTACAGGGTTACCCGCTCAGCGTTGAAAATCTATATGTGCTAAATTTTAGTCAACATCAATACGCTCTGTAGTTTTGACGATGATCCATTGTTTTTCTTACAAGTAATGACAAATCAAAATTTGAAAAAAAATCCTTGTCTACTTTTAGGCACCCTGCACCCACATACGGCTCAAAATTTCCAATTCTTTATCATAAACAAGCTAAAACATAATTAGTTTTCATTTTCAATACTTTTCTTTCACAAAAATTTACACTGATTGGAAACAAAGGAGTACCTCAAAATTCACTAAAACGCTCGCCGCCGCCAAAAGGTTTAGGATATCTGAATTTGAGAAAATCATCGACCTACTTGCTACGAGCATCTATGTCCTCCGAAAATTTCAGCTCAATCAGATCGGCCACTCCAGAGATTATCTCGGATAATCATTTTGTATATTATATGTATATATATATACATATATATACATATATATACATATATATATATATATATATATATATATATATATATATATATATATATATATATATATATATATATATATATTCACATATATATATATATATATATATATATATATATATATATATATATATATATATATATATATATATATATACATATATATATTTATATATATATATATATATATATATATATATATATATATATATATATATATATATATATATATATATATATATATATATATATATATATATATATATATATACCTGTATATACAGCCTTGGCCAAAAGTATTAGGCACCCCTTCAAAACACATGTAATTTGAAACGTGTGTTAAAATTGATAATTTCTTTTTCTATTTACGGTACTGGTTTGTCCAAACAATAATAACAGCGATAAACGATCTTCTTTGAAGAGCCATAAAACATCTGGCGTGCAAATTCCAGGAAATGGGGTATTTGAGAAATTGTTGAAAATATTTTGTCAGTCTTCAATTGTTACTTATAGGGTAAAGTTGCTTGTTTTTGTGATTAATTTGCAAACTAGACACTCTGTGCAATACAATATGCCTAAAACGAGTGAACTTGGTATTGAAAAACGCTGTAGAATTCAGTTTCTACATGAACAAGGCAAATCTCAAGTTGAGATTGCCAAGCTAGTGAAATGTTCTCGGCGCGCAGTGCAATCTGCAATCATGCGGTTTGCGGAGACCAGTTCTCACGAAAATAAGCCAAGAACAGGCAGAAAACGCGTAACTTCAAAACGCCAGGACAGAAAACTTGTCCGCGACTCTTTAAAGGAGCGTAAAAAAACATCTTCTGCGCTTGCTTCTAGCCTGTCGGAAAACTTGGGGAAAGTAATAAGTGCTCGATCGGTAAGAAGGCGTCTCACAGAAGTAGGCTTGAAAGGTTGTAAAGCTAGAAAGAAGCCGTGGCTTTCAGCAGCCAACAAAAAAAATCGCTTGGAATGGGCTCTTCGGTACTAGCATTTCACAGAAAAGGATTGGGCAAATGTTCTGTGGTCCGATGAATCTAGTTTCCAGGTAAGCTTAATTATAACCTTTTTCAAACAACAATAACCGTAATTTTTTACGGAGGCCTTGATTTCAGAAAATTTTTCCAAAAAAATGAAACAGGTTTTTTGTATTTTCTAACAGGTATTTGGAACACCTGGTGTGACCTTTGTTAGGCGGCGCGTTGATGAGGAATATCATCCAGATTGCGTGGTGCCTACAGTTAAACATGGAGGAGGCAGTATCATGGCTTGGGGTGGCATGGCTGCTGATGGAGTTGGCGAGATGTTCGTTTGTGAAGACCGTTTAAACAGTGAAAAGTACATAAATGTGCTGGAAACTGTACTAATGACTTCGTTAACGCGCATTTTTGGTGACACGAATCTACGTGGAGTCAAATTCCAACAAGATAATGCTCCTTGTCACAAATCGGCGATTACGATGCGCTGGTTTAGAGACAACAATATTGAATTATTAGATTGGCCAGCGCAGTCCCCAGACCTGAACCCTATTGAACACCTCTGGGGTATTCTGAAGCGTAACGTACAGAAATATACCATCACATCAAAAGTGGCGTTAAAAACAGCTTTGGTACACGAGTGGAACTCCATAAGTACCGCTGACTGTACAAAGCTCGTTAGGAGTATGCCCAAGAGGATTGCTGCTGTAATAAAAGCAAAGGGTGGGCCCACAAGATATTAATGTATTAGGTTTAATTTCATCGATACATAATAATTTCGAAAAAAAACTTTGTTTTTTTATTTAAACAAAAAAATATTCAGTTATTTACAGGGTGCCTAATACTTTTGGCCAAGGCTGTATATATATATATATATATATATATATATATATATATATATATATATGTATATATATGTGTATATATATATATATATATATATATATATATATATATATATATATATATATATATATATATATATATATATATATATATATATATATATATACGAGGGTCGATCAAATATAAACGAGAATTTGTTTATAAAAATTTATTGCATACAGATAAAAAAGTGATGTGTTTACATTACTTTTCTACGTAGTCCCCCCCCTTTCGAAACGCATTTTTCCCAACGCGAAACAAGTTTTTTGGTCCCTTGATCGTAAAATGAACGAGAGCGTGTCATCAGCCAGTTGCGCACGAACGATTCCAGGCTATCGTTGTCGTCGAAACGCTGCTTGCCAAGTGCGTCTTTCATAGGCCCAAATAAATGAAAATCGCAGGGACTCAAGTCCGGGCTGTAAGGCGGGTGTTTCAGAGTTTTCCATGAGATTTCGTCCAATTTTTCGATCGTTCGCTTCGCCGTATGGGGTCTCGCGTTGTCTTGCAGAAGGATGACGTTCCTGATCGGTTTTCCTCGTCTTTTCGATCGGTATGAGGCCTTGACCTGATCAAGCAGTCCACAGTAATATTCTGCATTGATCAATACGTCGATCATGAAGAAAGTCGATAAGCAAAATGCCGTTAGCGTCCCAAAAAACAGTGATCATCACTTTACCAGCAGATGGTTGGCTTTTGGCTTTGATTGGAGCACCCTCCTCCGGTCGGCGCCACTGCATACTCGATCGTTTACTTTCTGGGGTGAAGTGATGTACCCAAGCCTCATCGCAGGTCACAATGGAATTCAAAAAAGTGTCTCCACTTACTTGGTAGCGCTCCAGATGTTGCTTGCAGATGGCTTTACGATTTCTTTTCTGTTCTTCTGTAAGAAGGCGCGGGACCCATCTAGCGGATACTTTTCAAAATCCAAGTGTATCCCTGATGATTTTTTGTACACTGCCGTAACTAATATTGAGTTCTGCAACGATTTCACCGATTTTGATGCGACGATCGGACTTTAACATTTTCTCAACAGCGCGAACGTTTGCATCCGTCAAACTTGTCCGGGGGCGTCGAGGATGGGCCGCATTTTCCACGTTTTTCCTTCCCGTGGAGAATGTTTTATGCCAATAAAACACTCTCGGTTGCGATAAAGTATTTTCCCCGAACTGTTGTCGCAATCTCTCCAAAATTTCAGATGGCCGAACCCCTTCTACTGCCAGAAATCGAATGATGATGCGTTGCGCAACGGACGGGTGAACCCGTTTCTCGCTCATCTTGCTTCGGACTGCTGTATTCACTGGATAATGCCATGAAGTTGGCTAGTTGTTGCTTATAGTACTACTAACACCACCTACAAATATTAGCGCGAAATTCAAACTATAGTAGGCATGGTAATAAAATTCTCGTTTATATTTGATGGACCCTCGTATATATATATATATATATATATATATATATATATATATATATATATATATATATATATATATATATATATATATATATATATATATATATATATATATATATATATTATATATATATATATATATATATATATATATATATATATATATATATATATATATATATATATATATATATATAGATATATATATATAGAAAGAAAGAATTTTCGGCGAAACGAGTTTCATACTAATGTTCTTCGAACATTAAGGAAAAGTCTAGCGCATCAAAACCGCTAGAAAACTAATTTTCGAAGAAATTGTAGAAAGTGTGGAAAGACGTAATACACTGTTTTGTAGAATTATATCAACCATTCCTTATCCAAAGCAACAAAGGTCAACTATAACTCAAATGATGAAAATGTTCAGTGCTGGCAACACTTTCCGAACGAAGCAACGATACGTTTACCATAACAAGCTCATACTCAAACCAACTTATCCTTTGAATTTCGTTCTCATCGCAGGATTTCATCGAAAGTTTCAGCGGTTAAACGTTGTTTGAAGCTGCCATCCGGAAAATGTTCAAAATTCGGAAAATTTCAAAATTGATTCCTTATTTTTATTGCAAATTCTTTGCAAATGAGAACGTAATTTGAAGCATGTGTTGGTGCAATATTAACGGAAATGGCACATTGTTGGTTAGCCTGTGTCAGCAGCAAAGCAAAATACATACCAAATCTGCTTCACGTTAAGTTAAACCCAACCAGTAAATCATTTCCATTTGCAAATCTTATGACATAATCGCTCAGTAATGAAATTAAACAAAATTACAAACATGGTCATAGCTGGCAGCCCTTTCATGATATTTGTACGAAATTTCTACGACATTAGGTTCACATTAAGGTCTATTTACTGCGTGAACTTCGTTCTCATTTCAACACTGGACCGAAAGTTATAGGGAAAAACTCTAGCGCACCTGAACCGCTAGAAAACTAATTTTCGAAGAAATTTTCTTTGAGTGACAAAAAAGTGTGGAAAGACGTTATACACTGTTTGGTAGAATCATATCAACCATTCCTTATCCAAAGCAACAAAACTCAACTATAACACAAATGATGAAAATGTTCAGTGCTGGTAGCACTTTCCGAGCGAAGCAGCAATAAGTTTACCATGACAAGCTCATACTCAAATCAACTTATCCTTTGAATTTCGTTCTCATCGCAGGATTTCATCGAAAGTTTCAGCGGTTAAACGTTGTTTGAGGCTGCCATCCGAAAAATGTTCAAAACTCGGAAAATTTAAAAACTGGTTCATTATTTTTATTGCAAATGCTTTGCATATGAAAACGTAATTTGAAGCATCTGTTGGTGCAATATTTACGTAAAAGGCACATTGCTGGTTAGCCTGTGTCAGCAGCAAAGCAAAATACATACCAAATCTGCTTCACGTTAAAATAAACCCAACCAGTAAATTTCGTTTCGATTGAATCACTGCGCTGGCAGTTATACGGGTGAAAAGAATTTGAGGGTTGCCATCCTTAAAACTTTTCAAATTTTTAAAACGTTGATATTTGTTGTTAATTTTCATTGCAGGATCATTCTCAATTGGAAATCTAATGACATAATCGCTCAGTAAAGAAATTCCACAAAATTACAAAAATGGTCATAGCTGGCAGCCCTTTCATGATTTTCGTACGAAACTCCTACGACATTTACTTCATATTGAAGTCCATTTACTGCATGAACTTCAATTTGATTTCTACACTGGACCGGAAGTTATAGGAAAAAAGCTTTGTTTTGCTGAGCAAATTTGCAAGATTTATGAGACAAAATTCCCCACAGCTGCCAGCTCTATACTAATTTTTCACCAAATGTTACATAGAGTAACGTCCAAGTGCTGTGTAAATTTTGTTAAAATCTGATAGCTGAATCGAAAGTTATAGGTGAAAAATATGTTTTTATCTCAGTAGTTTTTAAGATGGTACCACTACCAAAAAGTTGCCCGCATTTCAAAATCACTTCTATCAGACCTCGTATTAGCTAAAACAAACATATCCTATAAATTTCATTATGATCGGATTATCCGGTCGTCAGTTCTCGTGAACTTTCGAGTGCTGTAAATAGATCTAATTTGGTGATGGGTTGCCGTTCTTATGCAAATCTGAATTTTGAAAATTTTAACTTGAGATGAAGGACAAAGGATAACATTTATCAAAAGTTTGAAATTTTTGTCCAAAATCGAAAATTTTTCAGGAAGGTCAATGATTTGAAGGATTTTTTTTCAGCAGCCTACCACAGCTCCAGGGTTACCCGCTTTATGCTGAAAATCTATTTGTGCCAAATTTTAGTCAACATCAATACGCTCTGTAATTTTCACGATGATCTATTGTTTTTCTTACAAGTAATGGCAAATCAAAATTTGAGAAAAATTCCCTGCCTACTTTTAGGCACCCTGCACCCACACACGGCTCAAAATTTCCAATTCTTGATCATAGACAAGCTAAGAACATTATTAGTTTTCATTCCCAATACTTTTCTTTAACAAAAATTTACACTGCTTGGAAATATAGGAGTTCCTCAAAATTCACTACAACGCTCGCCGCCGCCAAAATGTTTAAGATATCTTAACTTGAGAAAGTTATGGACCTACCTACTATATACATCTACGTTTTCCGAAAATTTCGGCTCAATCGGATCGGCCACTCCAGAGATTATCTCCCTTAATCATTTTGCTAATATATATATATATATATATATATATATATATATATATATATATATATATATATATATATATATATATATATATATATATATATATATATATATATATATATATATATATATATATATATATATAATATATATATATATATATATATATATATATATATATATATATATATATATATAAATATATATATATATATATATATATATATATATATATATATATATATATATATATATATATATATATATATATATATATATATATATATATATATATATATAAAGAAATATGAATTTTCGGCGAAACGAGTTTAATACTATTGTTCTTCGAACATTAGTAAAAAGCTTTATTTTGCTGAGCAAATTAGCAAGATTTAGGAGACAAAACTCTAGCGCACCGGAACCGCTAGAAACTCTAATGTTCGAAGAACAGTAGAAGAATTGTGCAGGTTTTGAGTGCATATTCCACCACATGAAATGCTTATTACGGCCAAACTGTTTCAAATGACACGTTTTACTTTGGTCTCAAGAATGCATTATAAATCATATGGTAGAAAGGTTGCAGATATTACCACTGGCATGAATTTCAACGTTTATGAAAGCAAAACACGGGTTAATTTTATTCGTTATCAGCTGCTTATTTCACAAAATTCTGAAAGCAGCATCTCATATAACATCAATGAAGAAAATGCTCAGTGCCTGCAGCACTGTTACTGAAGTTGGTGTTTGGGGCTGCGATCCAAAAAATTTGCAGAACTTTGGGAATTGTAACATCGGTTATTTATTTTCATTGTAAATGTTTCCGGTATGAATACTAACTGTAAGCATTTATTGATACAAAAGTAGCACAACCGACTCGTGTTGGCAACCTTTCGCCAGTATCAAAGCCAAGAATGTATCACGTATGCTTCACGTTGTTATATCACATTCGAAGTTATAGAAGTATTAAGAAATTTAGAGTTACCTGCAGCAAGTTTTTTGAACTAATCGAAAGCTTAATATTTGCTGTTTATTGTCACTACAATATCATTACCAATTGAAAATTTTACGATAAAACAGCTTAATAAATATATTGCAAACAAACACAAAACCAACAATAGCTGGCAGCCCTATCGTGGCTTTTCAACCAAATTTGGCCTGAATTATGTTTATAGGTTCCATTAATTGTATAAAATTCGTATTGATTTCGAGACTGCACTGGAAGTTATAGGGCAAAATGTTTTATTTTTCTGAGCAAATTTTCAAAACCAAAGACACAAAAATTACCATAGCTGGCAGAACCAATCGAATTTTTCAGCAAAATTTTAATCAAACAGAGTTTAGAGTAAGGTTTAGCTACTGTGTCAATTTCATGAAAATCTGGTAACTTATTCACATTTCATAAGGAAAAAAGCATTTTTTTCTTTGTAATTTTTCAAGATTGCACCACTGGCACAGAGTTGTCTACAATTCCAAATCGCTTCTATCAGACCTGGTCGTACTTAAGTCCAATGCATTCTGTAAATTTCAATTGTATCTGATTATTGATTCGTGAATTCCCGTGAACAGAAGTTTTTGATGCTAAAAATATAGGTTAACTGGGAAAGGGTTACCGTTCTTGTCCGACATGAAATTTCCAAGGTGTTACTTTGAGCGTGTAGATAAAGCATAAGATTTGTATACATATTGGTTTTATTGTAAGAAACGGACATTTGAATGTTTGAATGTTTTCACTTCCAAATTTTTGTTTTTTTCAAACTTAAGACACCACAATTATCAAAGCTGGCAGCTCCAACCGAATTTTTCGACCAAATTTCTACCAAACGTGGTTTGGAGTAAGATTCAGCTATTGTGTTAATGTCGTCAAAATCGAATGATTGAATCAGATTTTATAGGGCTAAAAGCAGTTTTTTTTTAGTGACTGTTCAAGATGGCACCACTGGCACAAAATCGCCCGCATTTCAAAATCACTGCTAGCGAATCTGGTCCTTTTTAAGACCAATGCATTCTGCAAATTTCAAAAACTTCTGCTTATTGGATCGTGAGTTTTCGTGAACAGAAATTTTTGATGCTAAATATATAGGTAAATTGGGCAAGAGCTACCAAGCGTGCCCGTTATACCATATCAAATTTTTTTATTGTCTATGTAAACAAAGCACAACATTTCCATATGAGTGGCGTTCTTTTGAAGAAACGGCATTTTTTTCAAGAGAGACGATGATTTGGAGGTTTTCACTTTCAGTGCCTGCCCTAGCTACAGGGTTGCTAGTACGCTCATTTAGGACGGTCATTTACACAAATTTACAACACCTGGGTTACTTAAAAAAGTTAGACAAGATGCAAACAGACGATATTGTGTCCATCACTTCTGATGCAGCAATCACTGGAATACTAATTGTATTAGCCACCCTTTTCCTGTATCTTTGTTTTTATTAATGTTCGAACAATAGTATTAAACTCGTTTCGCCGAAAATTCATATTTCTTTACATATATATATATATATAAATATATATATATATATATATATATATATATATATATATATATATATATATATATATATATATATATATAAATATATATATATATATATATATATATATATATATATATATATATATATATATATATATATATATATATATATATCAGCAAAATGATTAAGGGAGATAATCTCTGGAGTGGCCGATCCGATTGAGCTGAAATTTTCGGAGAACGTAGGTGTAGATAGTAGGTAGGTCCAACTTTTTCTCAAATTCAGATATCCTAAACTTTTTGGCGGCGGCGAGCGTTTTACTAAATTTTTAGGAACTCCTATATTTCCAAGCAGTGTAAATTTTTGTTAAAGAAAAGTATTGGGAATGAAAACTAATTATGTTCTTAGCTTGCTTATGATAAAGAATTGGAAATTTTGAGCCGTGTGTGGGTGCAGGGTGCCTAAAAGTAGCCAAGGATTTTTTTTCAAATTTTGATTTGTCATTACTTGTAAGAAAAACAATGGATCATCATGAAAATTACAGAGCGTATTGATGTTGACTAATATTTAGCAGGTAGAGATTTCCAGCATAAAGCGGGTAACCCGGTAGCTGTGGCAGGCTGCTGAAAAAAAATCTTTCAAATCATAGACCTTCCTGAAAAATTTTTGATTTTTGACAAAACTTTCAAATCTTTGATAAATGTTATCCTTTGTCCTTCATCTAAAGATAAAATTTTTAAAATTCCGTTTTACACAAGAACGGCAACCCATCACCAAATTACCTCTATTTTCAGCACTCGAAAGTTCTGCTCACGAGAACTGACGACCGGATCATCCGATCATAATGAAATTTACAGGATATGTTGGTATTAGCTAGGACCAGGTTTGATAGAAGTGATTTTGAAATGCGGGTAACCCTGTGGCAGTGGTGCCATCTTGAAAAATAGCTGAGAAAAAAACTGGTTGTAGGCCTATAACTTCCGATTCAGCCTTCAGATTTGGACAAGATTCATACAGTTCTTGGATCTTACTCTAGGTAACATTTGATTAAAATTTATTTGAAAAATTAGAATAGAGTTGACAGCTATGGTGATTTTTGTCGCCTAAATCTTGCAATTTTGCTCAGCAAAATAAAGCTTTTTTCCCTATAACTTCCGGTCCAGTGCAGAAATCAAAACAAAGATCACGCAGTAAATGGACCTTAATGTGAGCCAAATGTCGTAGAAATATCGTACCAAAATCATGAAAGGGCTGCCAGCTATGACCATTTTTGTAATTTTGTGAAATTTCTTTACTGAGCGATTATGTCATTAGATTTGCAAATGGAAATGATCCTGCAATGAAAATTAACCACAAATATAAACGCTTTAAAAATTTGAAAAGTTTTGAGGGTGGTAACCCTAAAATTCTTTCCACCCGTAGAACTTCCAGCGCAGTTATTCAATCGAAACGAAATTTACTGGTTGGGTTTAACTTAACGTAAACCAGATTTGGCATGTATTTTGCTTTGCTGTTGACACAGGCTAACCAGCATTAGCCATTTCCGTAAATATTGCACCAACAAATGCTTCAAATTACGTTCTCATATGCAAAGCATTTGCAATAAAAATAAGGAACCAATTTTCAAATTTTCCGAGTTTTGAACATTTTTCGGATGGCAGCCTCAAACAACGTTTAACCGCTGAAACTTTCGATGAAATCCTGCGATGAGAACGAAATTCAAAGTATAAGTTGATTTGAGTATGAGCTTGTTATGGTAAACTTATTACTGCTTCGTTCGGAAAGTGTTGCCAGCACTGAACATTTACATCATTTGAGTTATAGTTGACCTTTGTTGCTTTGGATAAGAAATGGTTGATATGATTCTACAAAATAGTGTATTACGTCTTTCCACACTTTTTTGTCACTCAAAGACAATTTCTTCGAAAATTAGTTTTCTAGCGGTTCAGGTGGCCTAGAGTTTTTTTAATTATTTATTTATTATTATTTGTGTACGGAATAATAGGTATATTATTCAATGAAATGGCCGCCGGCGCCAAAGGGTTAAAGAATTGACATTTAGTGAGACCTGGACCTATTCTGCATGTACACCAATGTATCCTGAAAGCTTCAGCTCAATCGGATATCGCGTTCCCGAGATTGTCTCACTGAAATTTTTTGATGATATATATGTCCTAAAAATTTCGTAATGATTGAATAGCTTTGTCAAAAGTTATCGCAATTTAAAACTTTTCAAATTTTCCCGTTCTCTTTTTAGGCACCCAGCGCACACATGTTGTGAAAAAGTTCCAAATCATTATCCAATTCACATGTAAAACACGTTCGAAATTTATTTCGTCAACTTTATTTTTGCAAAAATTTTTTGTGTACGGAATAATAGGTCTATTATTCAATAAAATGGCCGCCGGTGCCAAAGGGTTAAAGAATTGACATTTAGTGAGACCTGGACCTATTCTGCATGTACACCAATGTATCCTGAAAGCTTCAGCTCAATCGGATGGCGCGTTCCCGATATTGTCTCACTGAAATTTTTTGATGATATATATATATATATATATATATATATATATATATATATATATATATATATATATATATATATATATATGTATATATATATATATATATATATATATATATATATATATATATATATATGTGTATATATAAATGGTTCTGATGAAGGATTTGCTCCTTTTGTACGATGTCTGTCTTCCAACGACTGAGGCTACAGACTTTAACCATGTTACTGTCCGCTCCACCATTGATCCATCTCGGGTTTTCCCACCTCTTCATATCTCAAGCAGTAAAATTCGGTATAAATGGGAGCTGCACCAACATTCAAGACGCTTCTATCTGTCAAGGACATCAGCTTGAAAAACTCGCTCCAGAGGGTTGTCTCGTGCGGATTTTAGAAAGGACCAGTGCAGTTTGCGACTATCAATTTTACAAAAAGCCCATCATTGAAATGGCCGATCAAAATTCAATTTATCTTACGAGCTTCCAGGGAAAACTTCATCACGGAAACACAACCAGATTCTTAAATGGTACATTTTTGGTTAACTTTCAAAATGACACTGCCCAAATCGATAATACTACATATACCAGTTTCGAAATTAAAAAGTTTCAGCTTCCAGCTGTCCTGAAAAACCAACCTTACTGAAAAAGATATGATATTAAATCTAGATTACTTGCATAAATTGCACCTGGGTTACTTAAAAAAGTAAGACAAGATGCAAACAGACGATATTGTGTCCATCACTTCTGATGCAGCAATCACTGGAATACTAATTGTATTAGCCACCCTTTTCCTGTATCTTTTATTTTCCGCCAGAAAAATAAAATAAGAATTTCGGGGCCAATTTCAGTTGTGATCACCCAGATCCCATCAAATTATCATTCTAATCTGTGGGACACCGATTTTAAGGTGGGAAGAGTTAACACATTCCCTTATCCCCTTCTCTTCCACCACTTTCCGGTCTACCAGCACATTTAATCCAAATTAACTAAATAGCTGAATATGCAAATTCGCGTATGCGAATCCGAAAAAGGTAATTTGAACGTTGTACTCGATAACCGACCCATGCACTCAATAAAGTATTGCACAATTGCTGAATGAACTATTATCGCGGAAAAACATTTGTCGTTTATGGAATTGAACACAGGAAATACCTACAGGGTGTCTGTAGAATTTTGTAGAGTAAGTAAAATGTAAAGATATAAAGAGGCAAATATATATTTTAAGCTTTGGTTTTGTATTTGACCGCGACGGAGCCAAGGTGCGAAATAAAAATGTATATTATAACACACGAGGAGTAAAATCCGTTAACTTGCATGGTATAATGTTTGAATATGACAATATGTGCATGGAAGGTGCGTATGAAATAATTTATGGATATGCATGTTGGCAACATATCTATAAGGTTATAATATGCATGCGTGGAAATGATGGGATATAATAATATTTATACATATAATAATATTTATACATAGATTCAATGTCCGGTGCTCCCTTGAGCTTGAAATTGGATCGTATCCGAGCGGGCTGCGCTGGTTTGTTCCTTCGTTTTATTTATAATTTTGCTTGATAGGCTAATATGATGATTGTTGTCAGAACTAGAGCAACAGAATTTATTATAGAGTTCTGAATGTTTAGGTTTTTGTGAGGGGAAAACTTTCCTTGTGCTTTTCGTTCCTGTATAGATTTATTAAGCAGATTTATGTGCTCCAAATTTTATCAAGTTACTAGGTTCTGTTTTGCTTGAATCAACTGACTACTGCAAAATTTTTGTTCTGCATTATGTACAGGGTGACCCAAAAGTTTCTCCCCACCTATTTAAGTAAACACATTACTAATCTCAAAATTTATCCCTTCTCAGTTTATCAAAAACCCTAAGCGGAGGTATATCAACTCTTCAGCTATTGTAAGGATCATATTGTGCTTAGCTACGACAGCGTTAATATCAATAATAGCTGTGCGAAGCGATATAGTGCATTTCCAGGAAAAGAAATTAAACAGCATTTTTCCCTAAAGTCAGGTACAGAGACGTACCTTATAAAGCTAATTTGAATTGCATGGGTAATTAAAGGTCTTTCTGCAAACCTACCTGTGAAATTTTATTACTCCTGTCCTCAAGTATCCTTTTTCGTTGCCGTGTTTATCGTAAGTGGTGATTTTTCTTAGAACAATTTTTACACGCTACCTGAAAAATCATTGTTTTTTTTAAGTCTACCCTAGAGGACTTTTGTGCTTCTTCATTATGGCTTCTAATAGGATACAAACAAGGATTCAAATTCTTGACTAAAAGGAAAATCCGTTTCCGAAATATCAAGGACACTAGGCGCCGACAGGAAGACCGTACGATTATGACTAGAAAGGAGGTAAGGCGACAAACAGGACAAAGGACGTTCCGGTAGACCGACAACTCTTTCACCGACAACAAAAGTTAAAATAAAGAAGATGGTGGAAAACAAGCCAGGCATTGGAACAAGGGCAGCAACCAAAAGGAAAAATCAATCTGCAAATTACTAACAACGGCGAAAGACAACGTCTCGATCAACGGTAAATTAAATCGATGAATTGGGGAAAACATGCCTTCAAGAGACAAGTAAAGCCGCTTCTTACTGCAAATAATGTCACAGGTAGACTTAACTTCTGCAGAGCGTTGCAAAGTAAAGAATTCTCTGGTCTAAGAAGTCTAAGAGAGTTAACGTACTTTTGACGAATGAATCCCCAATTGTTTAGCACCCAACGCCAAATAGGCAAAATACGAGACTAAGAACAAGTTATCCAAGCACTATTTAACCCTTACAAAAGCCGCGATTTGACCTCAAAGTAATGGTTGCAGGAGGAATCAGCTTACGTGGAAAGTCGATACTTCATGTTGTTGAGAAAAACACAACCGTAGATGGATCCTATAAACGGAATAGCATTTTACCAGCTTACGTAGCATGTCAAGATGACAGAAAACAGTTTCCACATAAAAATTTGGTAATGCTTATGCAGGATGGAGCACGAACGCATACAGCAGAGGCAACATTGACACTGGCGAAATCGATGTTTCCAACTGTTTGGGAAGATTGGCCTGGAAACGCTCCTGATTTTAACACAATCGAACACGTTTGGGCTAGACTTCAAGAGAGTGTATTTAGACATCCGATGCCAGAGAATAGACGACAATTAATTGCAAGAGTACAGCAAGAAAGGAGAAGCTACACCAAGGCCGAATTGGAAAATTTATGTGATCGTTTTGGACGACGTACTTTAGAATGTATAAATAGTAACGGCCCAACAAACCAAATGCATCGTCATATTTTACGAATGTTTTTGTCATTAACGAGCTCGCAAATGAATCGAATACGATTCATCGGTCCTACTAAAATGGCCATCCGAGAAGAATCATTTTTAACGATTCGTAAATGAATTAGAAAAACTCTAGCGCACCGGAACCGCTAGAAACACTAATGTTCGAAGAACAGTAGAAGAATCGTGCAGGTTTCGAGTGCATATTCCACCACATGTGCTGCTTATTACGGCCAAACTGTTTCAAATGCTACGTTTTACTTTGGTCTCAAGAATGCATTATAACTCATCTGGTGGAAGGTTTCAGATATTACCACTGGCATGAATTTCAACGTTTATGAGAGCAAAACACGGGTTAATTAAATTCGTTATCAGTTGCTTATTTCACATAATTTTGAAAGCAGCATCTCATATAACATCAATGAAGAAAATGCTCAGTGCCTGCAGCACTGTAACTGAAGTTGGTGTTTGGGGCTGCGATCCGAAAAATTTGCAGAACTTTGCGAATTGTAACATCGGTTATTTATTTTCATTGTAAATGTTTCCGGTATGTATACTAGCTGTAAGCATTTATTGATACAAAAGTAGCACAACCGACTCGTGCTGGCAACCTTTCGCCAGTATCAAAGCCAAGAATATATCAAATCTGCTTCACGTTGTTTAATTATATTCGAAGTTATAGGAGTATAAAGAAATTTAGGGTTACCTGCAGCGAGTTTTTTCAAATGATCGAAAGCTTAATATTTGCTGTTTATTGTCACTACAATATCATTACCATTTAAAAATTCTACGATAAAACCGCTCAATAAAGATATTGCAATTAAACACAAAACCAACAATAGCTGGCAACCCTATCGTGGCTTTTCAACCAAATTTGGCCTGAATAATGTTTATGACAGGTTTCATTCATTCATGACTGCACTGGAAGTTATAGTGCAAAAAGTTTTATTTTCCTGAGCGAATTTTCAAAACCAAAGACACAAAAATTACCATAGCTGGCAGCACCAATCGAATTTTTCAACCAAATTTCTATCAAACAGAGACTAAAGTTAGGTTTAGCTACTGTGCCAATTTCATGAAAATCTGGTAACTTATTCACATTTCATAGGGCAAAAAGCAGTTTTTTTTCTT
>OZ022264.1:163579528-163669528 GCA_963978885.1 Nemotelus pantherinus | reverse complement strand
GATTGAAAAATTCGATTGGTGCTGCCAGCAATGGTAATTTTTGTGTCTTTGGTTTTGAAAATTCGCTCAGGAAAATAAAACTTTTTGCCCTATAACTTCCAGTGCAGTCATGAAATCAATACGAATTTCATACAATTACTGGAACGTATTATAAACATTATTCAAGCCAAATTTGGTTGAAAAGCCATGATAGGGTTGCCAGCTATTGTTGGTTTTGTGTTTGCTTGCAATATCTTTATTAAGCTGTTTTATCGTAGAATTTTCAATTGGTAATGATATTGTAGTGACAATAAACAGCAAATATTAAGCTTTCGATTGTTTGAAAAAACTCGCTGCAGGTAACCCTTAATTTCTTTACACTCCTATAACTTCAAATGTTCAATAACAACGTGAAGCAGATGTGATATATTCTTGGTTTTGATACTGGCAGAAGGTTGCCAGCACGAGTCGGTTGTGCTACTTTTGTATCAATAAATGCTTACAGTTAGTATTCATACCGGAATCATTTACAATGAAAATAAATAACCGATGTTTCAATTCCCAAAGTTCTGCAAATTTTTCGGATCGCAGCCCCAAACTCCAATTTCAGTTACAGTGCTGCAGGCACTGAGCATTTTCTTGATTAATGTTATATGAGATGCTGCTTTCAAAATTTTGTGAAATAAGCAACTGATAACGAATATAATTAACCCGTCTTTTGCTCTCATAAACGTTGAAATTCATGCCAGTGGTAATATCTGAAACCTTCTACCATATGAGTTATAATGCATTCTTGAGGCAAAAGTAAAACGTGGCATTTCAAACAATTTGGTCGTAATAAGCAGCACATGTGGTGGAATATGCACTCAAAACCTGCACGATTCTTCTACTGTTCTTCGAACATTAGTGATTCTACCGGTTTTTTTTATTATTTTCTTTATCCTGCTTGCATAGCCAACAACCTTTTTTTGATTGTTGTTAAGTATTTTGGTAAATATGTGTATGCATTCGCTAGTATTAATTTCCTCAAATCATTCGATGTAACGAATGCACTAAATGTGAAACATTCCATACTTATTTATTTACAAACCCCTTTGTATTGTCTTGTTAATGGTTACATCGGTTTGTTTTGCTCTATTCTTTACCCATTTTGATGTCAGCTAATTGTTTTCTCATAAATATAGATTCTACTTGCACTTTTTGAGTCTTGCTGTAACTTGATTGCCGATAATGCTTGACTCCCGGCCCCGAAATCCCAGCCAATTTCTGATCCCGAAAATCCCGGGATTAGAGCTCATCAATCCCGGGATTTTCGGGACCAGAAATTGGCCGGGATCCCGGGATCCTGGGATTGGATTCGCTACATAGGGCACATACAGATGGCTTGCATTATTTATTGCGTCGGTCATCTTAAGCAAAATTATTGCTGCGTATCGTTTTACGAACAGGCTCTGTTTCGTATGAGGGAAATGTGTGTTGATTGTCGAGAAACTATCGTTTTTAGTGAACGCTCACTAAATTGTTTGCTGGAGGTAGACATTCGCATTATAAGTAATAAGAATAAGAATTTGTATTATGTGAGCAGTACAAATAAATTTTAATTTCTAAATTATGTTTGTTGGTTTGCTTTTTATAACAAAACGTATGTGGGGAGAAACTTTTGGGCCACTCTGTATATTGTGGCTGAAGCGGCAAAGGAAATGTTTGACAAGCTTGATTGGTGAGTGTGTTCTAAAATAAGCTTCGAATTTTGTCAAATAATGCAATACGAGGTGAATTTTATTAGGCCGGCTACCCCTAAAATGTGCTGATGTGTTTGATAATTACATACAATAATTATAGTGGTGTCGCTATCAAATCGGTACAGCCATGTGTTAGGATCATGTAGCAACAGCCACGGTGTTGGTGATTTTTCTGGTCAGAGAGTGCATGAAGGAGGCAAAATTCCCGGCTGATTAATGATACCAAGCTGACACGTTGAAGGTCCAATTGTTCTGTGGTAGATTTTGTGATTTTTGTCACATATAGAATTTCTGCTCTGAGTTTTTATGCAGGCTTGTAACTCGGTTTCAGTAAATGAGAAATAATAGTCTCGGTAAACGTCAACGGAAAGCAAGGCAGAAGTGATACTTATTTTTACGGTTTTGTGTTCGATGGGAATTGAAATGGGCACTCTGTTGAAAATTTGGATTATTTCTTTACCTAGGAGCGGTAGGTGAATGTTAAATAATACGCTTTCTGAAGCTATTCGTGCGTTGACTGTCACGAGGTTATACAATGGGAATAGATTCGCGTGGTGACTTCCACCAGGAATTACCAGCGCCAAGTCAACGTTTACTCCTATGATGGCTAGTTCTGAACGTAGCTGAGAGGGTGGGAGTACCAAAGAGCTTATTTGCTTATAATGGCAGTCAGTGAGTAAGTGCATGATGTCTGATTGATGTTCTTGATAGATTTTTAGCATGAGAGCAAAATGTAGGGACATCATATTGAACAATTGACTAATTTCTTACTCGCTTTCAATTTTGTTCGTCGCTCTGATTGCCTCTCGAAATGAACTCAAGCTGCTATTTATAACAGCAAATTGGCTCTCAGAGCGAATACGATCCTGTTTAATAATATTTAACGTTGAATCTATCAGGGATGTTTGACTTTTGAGTAGGTGAAGTAAGTGGTTTTCGTATTCCCTCACTTGATTTATAGTTGCGGTCATGTGATAAGCATAATCTTGGTCAAGTATTCCCAAAAATAGTTTGTTCTAGATTTTACAAACAAAGTCAAATGGAGAACGGCAGTGTCGGCTGGTGTAGCCATTTCTGTCGCATAAAATTGCGTTGTTACTACGTATTGATGTCAAACGTTTTTTTAACTGCTGAAGAAATGGATTACAGAGGCTGATTTTGTAAATTGGTACACTCCGGTTACATAGTTTTTTATTTTATTTAATTAGGATGAAAATATATTCATTTCATCCCAGTAATTGGAGAGATTGTAATAGATCATCATGGTCCATTTGTCAGCAGCAACCGACATCTGACCTGTTTTTCAAAGTAGAGTAAAGGCCGAGTGTCCCAGGGGATGATTTCAATATTATTGCTTTGGTTGATGGCAGTGGTAGGAGGGCAGAAGGTAATGCATACAACCAATAAAGTGTGCAGCAAAGTATTCCCTGCACAAACACTTCGAGATCATTTTTGACGTGCTTGCTCTATATTTTGTAGTCTTTTTAAGTTTTTTGATCTCTCTTCAAACCCTCGGCTATACTCTTGCGCTTCCGTGCAAGGCTTTAATGGAATAGTATTCCATATTGGACTTTATGGAAGAAATCGACTTCTCTTTCGTTTCTTTGAGTTAAGAGACGTTAAATTTCCTTCATAAAATGTCTTTGGTTTGCTGAGCTTCAAAATAGTGGATACGTTAGGATCCTTTGACGATTTTTTGATTTGAACGGTAGACTACAAATAAAGAATGTGTGATTGGCCGGTGAAACGTCGTTTTGGTTCCTTTCAGGCTCATTTGGGTTGGTGGTGGGATTTGTGGCAGTTGAGGTATTTGACTGAATAGGTAATGGAGCCGGATTATGAATTGCTTGGTCAGAAACACCTCTTTCAGTCTTTGCCTTCAGTCTCGAACCATTTGTGTGCTGATTATTTTACCTAGATACCATTTCAAAGATAAAATTGAGTCACTTTTTAAAAGTACAAGATGCTCAGGTGCTTATTCAGTAGTAGGATTTTCCATTTGTTTCTTTGCTGCAACTCATGCAGAAACTCCGTACTCCATCTTTTCGCCAGTCAGAAAATGTGCTGGGGTGAAAGCTGCGAAATCGTGCGGATTACCGGAGCGAGCTGTTAGCGGAAGGGGACTTCAAAATGGCTTCAATTTCGGCAATGAGCGTACTCAAGTCTTTGTAGGTGAAGGAAGTGCTGCCAATAGTGCGCTTCAGATGGTGTTTGGCTGATTTGACCGCAGCTTCCCAAAGGCCACCAAAATGGGGAGTTTTGCTAGGAATGAAACACCATTCTATAAGCTGATCCGCACACTGCTGCACTACTTCATTTTGAAAGTCTGTTGTAAATAGCAGATTATGAATTTTTGCCAACTCATTTGTAAATTTTTTGGGGTAAAGTGGTGTCCTTAATTGGTGCTACTTTGGATTTTGCTTAGTACACTCAAAAAAATATGTTTCCCAAAATCAAAGAAAATATTTACTTGTTTACGAGATGTGAAATCTTCCATTTGGGGTAAAGTAGTGTCCTTAATTGGTGCTACTTTGGATTTTGCACAGTACACTCAAAAAAATATGTTTCCCAAAATCAAAGAAAATAATTACTTGTTTACGAGATGTGAAATCTTCCACAAATTAAATAAACTTTTATTTGATATCAGTAATTTGTATAAATATCATGTAAAAATTTCTTCCATTCAACGGAATACAATTTTAACTTTACTTTATTTCATGTAAGTAATTTTCCTCAAATCTTGTAAATTATGTCTATGAAATTTATAAATTATATCTACAACGCAAACATATTTTTACATGTTTCAACAACAACCACGCTTCAAAAAATTGATAGTTTTTATGACTTCTATCAACATTCCCTCCACACATATAAGGGGTCAATAGCTTAGCTCGCTGGCGTTTCAGTCTAAAGCAGCGATCTACCGCTCGCGGTTTCGAATCTCGCCGAGCTCATGGTTGACTTGGTTCGTCTTCAGTTGTCCTAACTTCATTGATTAAATGTCACATTATAGCTTTAAGTGGCGACTAGACATAAATAATACTAGCGCTTCAGAAAATAAGAAAAACATATGGCACTTAAAAAAAGGAAAAAATGGAAACATTGATGTATACTAATTTTTTATTTTTTCACTTCCTTCGAAGTAAGCCACTCTTATGACATGAAAGGAGGGAAAGTTTTTGCGTGCCAACAACAGGCCATGCTTTCAAGCGGTCCCCCGTCTAAATAGTAACCGCGCCTAGCACAGTTTAACCTCGGTGATCGTACGTGAACCGATTTATGCCAGATGCCAGAAACTATATCAAATTTTTCTTAGGGAAAGTTCAATATGAGTTCTCAATATGAGAATGAATAAACTCCTTTCTTTGGATTGGGTGATATTTCTGTGAAACTATCCTAAGTTTTACTCAGGGTAAGTTCAATATTTGTTCTTTGAAATGAAGTAATTTATTTCTTTGAATTTAGTAAATTTTTCTTTGGCGCAGAATCATTAGCAATTTTGTTTGATTATATATATATGATAATAGAAGTATTTTTCTGAGTGTATAATCTCATCAGAGTTTGACCAATTTTTGTAACGCTCCGTAGATAGAAAATAGCTTCATATGCCTTTTCAATGGCATTCACAAACCAATGAATTTGAATAGAGTTCACACCATCTGCTTGAAGAACATGACGTGGAATGGACAATTCTTTTATGTATTCCAAGTCTCGCCGGAAATATGTCCACTCACTGTGGAGACTTTTGAGTAATGCCTCATCCCACTCAAGTCGCAGTTTCCATAATCACTGCATAAATAATTTACTTTGAGTCACGACAGGATTTATAGGTCCCAGAGGATCGTAAATTCGGACTTCATCTGCCAAGATTGGTAAAACGCTTTGTGGGAGGTAAATTTGTTTTGATGGAGAATCGATCAGTACTGACGCACCACACTAGCCCTAGTGTTTTATCTTGCGTATGATTTGTGTCACCAATACCAATCATAACTTCTATGTCCTCATTAGAGATTATTTCTTAAAGCCTGACGTGGTTCGCACTTCATTTTCTCAATTGAAATCCTCCCCTGCGCAGGAGACTAATAAGTTCTTGCTGAGTTTGATATGCCTCTTTTAGGTTCTTGTTAAATCATTATTATTAATCAACTAATTTATATTTATAAAATATATATATAAAAAATTATATTTATAAAAAAATTATCATTATTCAACGTAGAAGACCTGTCTCAAAATTTGTGATCCAGGAGGATACCTTTTTCCGTCATCTTCAGCCACCCTTGAAGAAATTCGGAAGCCAGATATGGAGCTGAAGAAATGCCATATGTCACAGTACGAATATGGAAATATTTTAGGTTCTCGCTAGCTGAGTCACGGCATATTATAAATATAAAATCTCTGTCTCTATCTTCGATCAAGATTTGCCTTTACATTTTGCATATGTCAGCTACAAACACGTAACGGTGTAGTCAGAAACGTAGTAGAATGACGAATAGTTCATCTTGTATAGCGGGACCAATAATGAGTATCGTCAATGTTTTACATGACCCGTCAAATACAACTCTAGGATTAGTGATTGTTCTTCCCGGGAGCTCCGGTGATTGAGTCGCAGAAGTAGGAAGTGCTGGAAGTGCTTTGCAGCAGTAGGAAGTGCTGGTACACAACTAGATCTGTGGTCATTAGTGAAAAGGTCATGGATGCAATCAAGCCTTTTGAAAATTTCAAATCGCTGGGCCTGGATGGTATCTATTCGGTTATGCTTAGGGAAGGAATTGACCACTTGGAGGCAGACCTAAGAGAAATCTTCTGGGCATGCCTATCCTTGGGGTATGTTCCGTCACCTTGGTGAGAGGTTAAGGTAGTTTTTATACCTCAACCGGGGAAAGATGACTATTCAGATCCAAGGAACATTAGACCGATCAGCTTAACTTCGTTTATGTTGAAATGCCTAGAGAGACTTTTCGAACGACACATACGTACTACGGCGCTTTGGTTTAACCCTTTGAAAAATGAGCAACATGCGTACCAGCGAAGAAAATCGTGCAAGTCGGCCCTTCATTCTTTGGTGGCCAGAGTTGAAAGGGCGATCTCAAATGGTGAGTATGCGTTGGGGGTGTTTGTGGAAATTGAAGGGGCCTTTGATTGCGTGCCCTTCGTGGAACTTTGTGATGCTGCGAAAAGTCATGGCGTGGATGATGTCTTAGTTAAGTGGATTTACACTATTCTGACGCAGAGATGGTTGCTGGCGGAAGCGGGATCCGACAGCTACTTAAGAATAGAGGCGACAAATAGATGCCCTCAAGGGGGCATCCTATCACCGCTCCTGTGGAATATGCTGGTCGACTCCCTGCTAAACGAACTGCAACACGAAAGGCTGCACACGCAGGCTTATGCTGAAAACGTGGACGCACTGGCTGTCGGTAAAGATCTGAATGTGGTATTTAGAAATACACAGCGTGCATTGGATCTGATTGGCAACTGGTGTTCGAGGCATGGCCTAACAGTGAATCCTGGTAAGACGAAAATTGTTTTGTTTACCAGGAAAAGAAACTGGAAGGACTAGTGCTTCCAAACATGAAGGGTAGTACTTCCAAACATGAAGTATTTAAGAAACTTTCAGATGAAGTCAAATATCTTGGAGTAATCTTGGACAAAAAAACTTCTTTGGAAGAAACATGTGGAAGTGAAGCTTACTCGTGCTTTAAAAGCTTTCGGGCAGTACAGGAAAGCTTTTGCTACCACATGGGGTCTAAAGCATTGCGTAGTGATAAGGATCTATTCAGTAATAATTAGGCCGATGTTCATGTACGCATCCGTGGTGTGGTGAAGCTATTGTATCGTGAGGCTATTGTATGCTCGAAAAAAGTTAGCCACGCTGCAAAAGACGGTGTGCCTGGGTATCTGTGGTGCCATGAGCACTACTCCGGGTGCAGCCCATTTTGCGCTTCTCAATCTGCCTCCTCTCGACACTCAAGTTCAGAGTGTGGCGATGAGCTCTGCCCATAAACTAGCTCAGCTCGGCTTATGGGTAGGTGAAGACGATGTGGGGCACTGCTCTGTTAGGGGTTCGATGTGTGAGATATCTCCGATTCTCACAATGCCTTTGGACGCTCGGGTGCCCTTCCGTGACTTCGGAAGAAGGTACTAAGTAATCCTCTTGAGCAGAAGTAACTGGGACGATCCAGATCGTCCTCGACGGCTCAAGGTCAGATGGTAGATCTGGAGCTGGTGTCTATCTACATTCATTGAATGGCAGGTGAGCTCTTTCTCTAAAAGAGCACGTTTCGGTTTTTCAAGCAGATATATTTGCTATCCTGAGAGCTGCCTGTTGGGCAATTGAAGAAAGATGGAGAGGAAAAGGCATTGCTATTTGCAGTGACAGTCAAGCTGCTCTGATGGCGCGGCGTAGACCCCTAACAAACTCGAAAATTAACCAAGAGTGCAACGCACGATTGAACTCTTTCACCAGATTCAATCGGGTGCATCTGCTCTGAAATTGCTGACGTCATTGCAAAGCAAGGTTCGGGACCTCCACTACGGGACCTTGAACCCGCCTTGGAAGTGCCGACCGCATCTGCAAGTGCCATTCTTCGAAAGTGGGTAGATGATGCTCACAAAGATAGATGGACGACTGCTGGTGTGGCCAGGCACACGAAGGTCTTCCTTTCAGAACCCAACCAGGTGACTGCAGGATTCTTGCTCAATAAGAGCAGAAAAGTTTGCAGGGCCATGATAGGCATTCTGACTGGACACAACTGCCTAGGAGGACATATGTACCGAATAGGTGTTGTACAGGATGACCTCTGTTCATCCTGCCTAGAAGAAGCTGACTCTGCGGAGCATTTGCTCTGTGAATGCCCAGCGTTTGCGCGTCTCAGATATCAATGCTTTGGCTGCGATAATGCACGCATGCAGAGGATAGCCTCTGTTCCCCTATCAGTGAAGTCTGGGAAACTGTGGTAGGCAGGAGGAAATGAGTACAATGGGTCCTTTGACCTGAGTGCTTAGAGGTGCCAATGCGCCTCTCCCAAAACAAACATTCACACACACACACACACACACACTTATTTTCGAAGAATAGTAGTATTTAACTCGTTTCGCCAAAAATGCATATTTCTTATATATATATATATATATATATATATATATATATATATATATATATTATCAAGGAAGCCATTTTTGTGCTTCGTAACAAAGAGTGGAACAGCAAACTAAAATCACTAGAGAAAGGTAGTAAAAGCTTTTGGAACATATCCAAAGCTCTCAAAAAGAAGTGCTCTCAATTTTTTCCAATTGAAGTAAATTGCGTGCCCGTTTCAAATAATGTGTTTAAGGCTCAAGCCTTTGCTCAACATATGCATCACGTTCACATGTCAGCCATTATTAATAGCGATAGTAACACTGAAGCTCAAGTGGTTTCTTCTTTTGATGCTATCGAAAGTAGTAGCAGCCCCTCTATCCCCTTCATGTCTGTTTCCTCTCTAAAGAGCATCATAGCTGATTTAAAATCGAGTAAGGCTCCGGGCAACGACAACATCTACACTCTATTTCTAAAAAATATGCACAGGAAAGCGTTTATATACCTATCAAAGTTATTAAATGCTTGCCTTGTAACATCTTACTTTCCGACTACCTGGAAAACTGCAAAAGTTATTTGGATCGCGGAACTTAATTAACGCAAGCCCGAAATCGGCAGCTACAGGCCAATAAGCTTAATCAGTGTGATTGGAAAAGTATTTGAACGCTTCATTAAGATTCAGCTTCAAACCTTTATTGAGTCGCAAAATATCTACCCTAAAGAGCAGTTTGGTTTCAGAAGCGGGCACAGTACAATTCATCAAGTTCGAAGGATAACTGACATAATCACTACAAACTTTCGACTAAACAAGTCCACTGGTTTGATAACTCTCGACTTAGAAAAGGCATTTGACTGCGTCTGGCATCAAGGCTTGATTCACAAAATGCGAATGCTTAATTTTCCTCTGTCTCTTACTAAAATAATCATGAACTTCCTGCGTGACCGATACTTTTACGTTGATATAAATGGCTCGGAGTCAAATAAGTTCCCGATACCAGCTGGTGTTCCCCAAGGCTCGGGGCTAAGCCCCATATTATTTAACCTCTTCTTATATGAGATACCACTACCTGTCAATTGCATTATCAGTCTATTTGCTGACGACACAGACCTTTTGTCATCTAATCACTGTCCGATATCTATAAAAACCTCACTAGAAAATTGGTTCGCAACACTGTCCAATTATTTCAACAGATGGAAATTGAAAATAAACCCTACCAAAACCGAGGCAATATTCTTTACTAAGAAGCGCAAGCAATGCCTACTCCCCAGTTCTCTTAATGTAGATGGTAACATTGTCGGCTGGAACCCGGAATATATAAAATATCTAGGAATTTACCTCGACAAAAAACTTACCCTCAAAGCCCATATCGGGCTTACCATAAAAAAATGCGACCTTCTTGCCAAAGCCTTGTATCCTTTAGTAAATAGGCGGTCGCAGCTGTCTATAGCAAACAAACTGATTTTATTCAAAACTGTTTTTCAGCCTGTCATGCTCTATGGTGCTGCGGTTTGGAGGCGCTGTGCTGCTACTCACATCAAAAAATTACAAATTAAACAAAACAAAATTCTGAAAATGCTCCTAAATCTCCCATTTTTCTATTCAGCCAACTCTTTACATTCAGTTTCAAAGCAGTCTCTTATTTCAAGCAGCATTAACCGCATTAAAACCAAATTTTTAAACACTTGTGTTGCATCAAACAATCCTTTGGTTCGAGCTCTAGTATAATGCACTTTAACTTTAAGATCATCCGCATTATAAATGACCCTCATTTAAATCCGACAATCTTAAATCAGCAACAATGCTTCTCTTTTGTTTCTTTGTTTAAGTTAGTACGTAGTTAGCACTAAGATAGTTAAGTAAGTTTTACAACACAATTCATTCAAATAAAAGGTTTTCCCCGTTTCCTTTTAAATATCTAATGTAATTACACAAAAATTCATTCAGCTAAGATGCATATTAATACAGTTGTTTAGGAATGCAAGAGCCAAAGCTCGATTCACCTACTGGAATATTTTGTACAAATTGTAGTATATTTAATGTATGGTTGAATAAATAAATCTAAATCTTATATATATATATATATATATATATATATATATATATATATATATATATAAATATATATATATATATATATATATATATATATATATATATATATATATATATATATATATATATATATATATATAAATATATATATATATATATATATATATATATATATATATATATATATATATATATATATATATATATATATATATATATCAGCAAAATGATTAAGGTAGATAATCTCTGGAGTGACCGATCCGATTGAGGTGAAATTTTCGAAAAACGTAGATGTATGTAAGTTAACGACGTATTCCTAAAACTCGTGTAATTAAATAGCACACCTACACGATTATGCAACAGTGCAGTATTGCACTTTCCATGAGAACAAATTCTCATGGGAAAATATGAAGCAGCAATTTGACCAGACACGTTCGAATCAGCAAATTTAGTTTACTTAAGGTAGAACTTAGTAAAAACATGTTGAGTTGTATTTCTATTATCAAGCAATAAAAATCAGGGAACCGACCCTGCATAAACGAATAAATATTTTTTTAGTGTCTTCTCGTTGTAAAAGCTTAACTCGCACCCAACGTGGGGCCGCTTTCGCGCGTTTCAAATGAATTGATCAGTTTTATTCCGATACCGGTTTATTAAATATATAGTAACACGGAAAATCCGTAAAAGGAGCAACGCAAATAACTCGTAAAGGAAGTGAAGTAGCAATTATCCGTAAAAGGAAGTGAAGTAGCAGAATCAGGTGCAAAAATTAAGCACCTAAGGGAACGCTGAGTCCAAATAGGCCCCTTAGTAGCAGCATACGCAGCAAACAGGACGTCCTGAAAACGACCGCATTTGGGTCGGAAAGCAGCCAAGAACCACAAAAACACTAGCAGAACAATTCCCGACGAGAAGCGGATCAAAGATCAAGTCGAGAAGCGAAATAATGAAGCGCACAATTATAATAACGTAAGTCGATTATATATTGTAAATCTGACTATTTTTTTCTTAAAAGAAAACGAATAGTATCAAAATAAGGAGTTCAATCCTACTAATTAAATCTTTATATTACTGAAAATATAAGTAAATAAAATTTAATAAAACTTGACTGTTTCAAAGAATTTATTCAGAATGCATTATTGATTTATAACTTTATTCAATTATCTATCATTATACAAATTGATACTTAGTGCGAAATTTTTTCATCATTGAGTGAGAGTGAAAAGTGAAATTGTTCATCATCCTGTGTTCGATCACAACATGGAAAAGAAAATTAAAATACTCAGATGATATGTATTAAAATTATTGAACTGACATCGTAGTAGCCTGAGTGTTTTGTTAAAAATAAAATATATAGATTTTCTTGATGACTGAGTCAGTTGAATTTTCGAGCGTGCTCACATCACATTTTTTCGTAGAATTCGTGTCGCTAATTGTGTTATTACTCGGGTCATTTTGTCTGATTATAATAATTCGTTGTGATTATCAAGTTGAGTTTGTTCAATACATTATAAATAAAGCTATAGAATTCAAATATCGTGTTTCTTTAATATTCAAAAGATTTGGCTAAAACATTTTGGTCCTTCGAACCGGATCAGTGGTATATCGTAATTGTTCGAACTTTGAATATTATTAGCAGCACATGGTGGTCAATCGAATTTTGTATTGTTAGATAGTTTTCTGTGATGTGAACAGTGAATAATAGATTTGGAAATTGTTCGGTTTCGGTTCGCGTTAAACAGTGATTATTGAACATTGGATTCTTTTTGTGTGTGACGTTCGTCATAAAAGGGAAAATCTAAAGAGTAAGTACAGTTACTCAAATCTGCTATTTTCCATGCATGCATACTTCAATTCAATAATACACTAATTCATATTTAACTGTTTTATATGATACAAAGTCATTTTATTTAATCAATATGTATATCTCAATTCTAATATATATCTAAAAAAAAAAAAATTTAAAAAAAAATATAAGATGATTTTCAATAACAAATATAATATGAATCATATGCACGCATATGATTATAATATATAATATATTATAGCTCATAATTTCATTGTTAATACCACCAAATACCACCAAAATACAGTGTGACATTGTGCATTTTTTTTTTTTTTTTTTGCTGACTAATCGAATCGTATTTTGGTATCTAATAAATAACGGTAGTTCGTCCCAGGTGTTAGTTATTGCATTGCAATTATGAGTTTTTCCCCAACTAAATTGATTTTGCAACAGCAAAATATTTTGGAGCAATTCAAGCGCCTCCAAATTAATTACACGAAAGATGGGAAATCTCGTAAAACTGAAAAATATTATCGCAATCTCATCCAAAAAATAGAAAACCTTCAAAACCGATTCGTTGAGAACAACATAAATATCGAAAACTCATTAACTGAGGAAGAATTTGCTGAATCATCATACTTCGAAAACGAATATGACCAATTTGAAACTCTCCATTTACATTTCCTGTCTGAGATAGAAGATTGCTTAGACACTGAATTGAAAGGGAAGGTGCTTGAAAGGCAACCAACTAATCCATATGATAAAGAGCTGATTGAAAATACGGAGATCAAACTGCCTAGAATAAATCTTCCGAAGTTTGGTGGTGATTATGAATCCTGGGTGTCGTTTCGAGATCTTTTTATCTCAATCATTCATAATCGACCGTCATTGACCAAAGTTGAAAAATTGCATTATTTGAAATCTAATTTGTCTGGAGAAGCAGAAAGTTTACTTCGCCATTTCGCCATCACCGACGCTAATTATGACTCAGCCTGGCAACTTCTCAATGAGAGATATGACAACAAACGGGTGCTGTTGAACATGCAATTCAAACGTTTGTTCAACATCAATAATGCAATGGAGTCAGCGTCAGCGTTGAAACTCCTTCTGGATCGTACTGTCGAGTGCGTCCAATCTATAGAAAATTTGAAAATAGAAGATTTATGGCAGTCCACTGTCGTGTATTTGACAATACAACGACTGCCACAAGAATCAAGACAGATCTGGGAACAGGAGCAAGCTTTGAATGAGAAATTATTTTCTTTCGAAGATTTAAAAACATTTTTACATAATCGTTTTCGCGCTCTGGAAGCCTCAGGTGTCGAAAATGTTAGAACCAGTCGCAATACTTCGTTTATTCGAAATCGAAATGTACACTCCTTGCAAGTACAATCGCACCTCTGTGTACAGTGTCGTGCTCCTCATCGACTAATACACTGTGAACAATTTAAACCATTATCGCACAGCGATAAATTTAACATTGTGAAGCGAAATGGGCTTTGTTTAAATTGCTTAGATAAAGGACATCATGCGGTTAACTGTCCAAGCAAAAACAAGTGTTTCAAATGTAAAAAGGCCCACCACACGCTGTTACATCGAGATAATGCTCAACTAGTTGGCAACGCTCAACTTCTTAGTGCCACATCACAAGTAAATCAATTACATTCCGATGCCGCAATCCCTTTAAAGAATTCTGAAGTTTTATTAGCCACAGCTCTTTTAACTGTAAATTCCGAATCTGGTCCCATCGTTTTACGTGCTCTTCTTGATCAGGGCTCTCAGGTTTCATTAATTACTGAAATGGCTGCTCAGCAAATAGGCTTACGACGGAAATCAACATCGATTAGTATTTCAGGAATTGGGATTTCGAACGCTCTTGTGAAGGGAGTGGTACAAATGAATGTGCACACGAGATATAACGAAGAATTAGAATTTGTTGCAATAATCCTTGACAGATTGACGAATTTAATTCCAGCGCGGACAATCATCACATCTGATTGGGATCAAATTCAGAACCTGGAACTTGCCGATCCACATTTCGATTGTCCTGGACAAATTGATCTAATTTTAGGAGCTGATGTTTGTGCACAGATCATGCTGGGAGAAACACGACGATTAGCAGCTGGGCCAATTGCTCAGCGTACTCAGCTAGGCTGGGTTATTTGGGGTTCGATAAATAACGTATTATCAAGTAGCTTTCAAAGTTTCAAAATTGAAGTAAATGATGACATTGCAATCAGTGAGCAATTAAAAAAATTTTGGGAATTCGAAGAAGTTAATCAACAGCGAGAGGCTACAGCTGACGAAGAATTATGTGAATCGCACTTTCGTCAACATACTACGCGAGACATTTCAGGTCGTTATACTGTAAAGCTACCATTTAAAAGTGAGACTAGTAAAACCTCATTGGGACATTCTCGAACTATAGCGCTAGCAAGTTTATTTGCACTTGAAAGACGCTTTCAAAAGGACAGTAATCTGCATTCGGAATATAGTAAATGCATACAAGAGTATTTGGATCTTGGACACATGGAATCTATCAAAGAGACAACTGAGCATCTAGTGATTGGGGAACAAAAAATATGCGTAGCCTCTTATCTGCCGCATCACGCAGTGCATAAGGAGAGTAGTACCAGCAGCTGTCGAGTAGTGTTCGATGCATCGAGAAAGACTAGCTCGGGAGTATCACTGAATGAAACTCTCTTAACCGGCCCAGCTATACAGAATGATTTGGTAACTGTTCTGATGAATTGGAGACAGTATCAGTACGCATTTGTGGCTGATATTACAAAAATGTATCGCCAAATCAATGTCGATCAAGAGGACGCACAATGGCAGAGGATTCTATGGAGATCACATCCTACTGACGATATAAAGGACTATGCATTAAAAACAATCACATTTGGAACAACCTGCGCACCCTTTCTGGCTATTCGCACTTTACATAAATTAGCCGACGACGAGCGAGCACATCATCCCAAAGCATTCGACTCAATAAAAAATGAATTTTATGTTGACGACTTGATGTCTGGAGGCCACACTCAGCAAGACGCAATAGACAAACGTAAGGAGATACGCAAGGCGCTACAAAACGGATGTTTCCCACTTCGAAAGTGGGTCAGTAATGATGTTAGAATCTTGAAAGGCCTACCGATTGAAGATATCGAATTGAAACCAACGTTAGATTTAAAATTAGATCAAAAACACAAGTCACTCGGTATAATATGGCACCCTTTGCATGACCATTTTAGTTATTGCATCAAATTGGACGAAGGAACTGCAATATATTCAAAGCGAAAAATATTATCTGACATTGCAAGAATATATGATCCATTGGGATTATTGGCACCTGTTATCGTCAAAGCAAAAATTATTCTGCAGTCACTTTGGCTGCTCGGACTTTGCTGGGATGAGCCGTTGACAAATGATATCACTAAATTATGGAGTGAATTTCGAAGTAATCTGAAGACATTAGAAAATTTACGTATACCACGATGGATTAATTATAAAACTAATTCAAAAATTGAACTACATGGGTTTAGCGATGCTTCATCTAAAGCGTATGCTGCAGCAGTTTACCTTGTTACCCGTAACCAAACCCATACTTATGCACATCTCATTATTTCGAAAACTAAATTAGCTCCTGTCCGACCAGTCTCAATTCCTCGACTAGAACTGTGTGGCGCAGTGCTGCTTGCAAAACTAGTTGCTAAGGTTAAATCATCATTTAAATTACCAATTCTAGAATCTTGGCTTTGGACTGATTCAGAGATTGTATTAGCGTGGTTGAAAGGACATCCAACAAAATGGACTATATTTGTGGCCAATCGCACGACGGAAATTTTCAATTTAGTTGGTAACACACCGTGGCGTCATGTCCCTTCTAAACAGAACCCAGCTGATTTGGCGTCACGTGGAATTAATATACCTGAAATCTTTAATAATAATCTTTGGTGGAATGGTCCTAATTGGCTGACACAAAGCCAAGACCAATGGCCTATCGCCAACACATATTATGACACTAAGATAGAGAGCAAACGAAATGTAATGGTTAATACTATCAAGAATAATAACTCTGACTTAACAGGCCTTCTGAATAAATTTTCAAGTTTAGCTCGTTTAATAAGGATAACAGCATACTGTTTACGTTTTATTGCAGTTGCAAGAAAGCAAGCCAAACCAATAGGATATCTGACAACAAATGAATTGGCTCGATCACTCCAGTTTTGGATCAAATATAGTCAGCAAACGGAGTTCGCGTTAGAAATTTCAATTCTACAAAACAAAGAATGTTTAAACAACCATAGTAAGTTACCACGCTTACACCCTTTTCTGGATGGTGACGGAGTTTTAAGAGTTGGCGGACGTTTAACTAATGCTTTTGTGTCATATGACGAAAGATTTCCAATCATTTTGCCAAAAAGTTGCAAACTAACTGAATTAATTGTTCAGCAAGTTCATCACACGACATTGCATGGCCAAACACAATTAATGTTGAGCACAATCCGAAAACGTTATTGGATCTTGAATGGACGGAACACTATCAAACGTGAAATTCATAAATGTGTTAAATGTTTTAGAGCTAAACCTTTATTATCGAAGCAACTAATGGGTAGCCTTCCTACGCCAAGAGTAAATGTTTCTAGAGCATTTACACATACAGGCATCGATTATTGTGGACCGTTCGAATACAAGGATAGGCGTGGACGTGGTGGAAGATTACAGAAGGGATATATTTCAATATTCATTTGTTTGGCAGTAAAAGCAATACATCTTGAATTTGTTTCTGACCTTACGACTGCAAGTTTTTTAGCAGCATTGAGACGGTTCATGGGGCGTCGAGGACTTTGCAGCCATCTGTACAGTGACTGTGGAACAAATTTTATTGGAGCCAATGCAGAATTAAAGCGGATTATAGCATCTCACAATAACTGTGCTGCAGAGAGGCTAGCAATGGAAAACATAACGTGGCATTTCAACCCTCCTGCATCCCCACATTTTGGAGGCCTCTGGGAGGCAGGAGTCAAGTCAGTGAAAGCGCATCTACGACGAGTTGTTAGAGGAGCAGCTCTCACTTTTGAAGAAATGACAACTGTGTTAATAGGAATCGAAGCTTGCCTCAATTCTCGCCCACTATGCCCTCTTGCTGACGATCCAATGGACATTGACGCACTTACACCCGCACATTTCCTCATCGGAGGATCTTTGATCGCAGCACCGGAAGAGAATCTATTGAATTTGAGTATAAATCATTTGGACCGATGGCAATATGTTCAACGATTAGTACAAATGTTTTGGCGAAGGTGGAAAACTGATTATTTATCACGCTTACAATCGCGTCCTAAGTGGCTCACGGAAGTGAACGGACCGCGCGTTGGAGACATATGTATATTGAAAGACGATCGGGTAATCGCGTATAAATGGCCATTAGCCAGAATAATTGAAGTGCATCCAGGTACAGACTCATTGGTTCGTGTCGTGACGGTCTTCTCAAACGGTAAAACATATAGACGTCCTATCTCAAAAATCGCATTGTTGCCCATACCCAATATGGACTAAACTCAAGAAATTTCAAATCGACGTCAAAAGATCAATCAGTGTTGAAAATATTTAAAAAAAAATTAATAGAACTTTAAACAAAATTGGACTATCGACATTAACCCAAAATTAATGTCAACCCAAATAATAATCGTGAATTGTAACAATGGATAAATAATAAAAAATTAAACATTAATATTACTTTATAATAAACTTTAATGATTATTAATTAATATTACTTTACAATAAATACTATAATGAATTTTAGAAGAGCAGTTAAAACCTAATTAAATACATTGAAGTATGCATTGCTACCTTCACTCACATCTTTATGCGATTGAGAATATCGAATCCTTTCCTTATTATTCTTGTATCACTTGGTCGAGGTGGCGAGTCAGGGCGCCACGTAAAAGAATAACCCTTTGCTGCTGAATGTGATGTGCCTGTACGGAGGAAATGCCACAGGTAACATTAACATTACTCTTGGTTTCGAAAGCAGCGTCTTGATCCTGGAATTCTAGTTGTTCCCGAACTACGAAAAGTCAACGTTTCATGTATTAATTCTGATCTCAGCGGACCAGCGCGGGGAGTATGTTCGATCACAACATGGAAAAGAAAATTAAAATACTCAGATGATATGTATTAAAATTATTGAACTGACATCGTAGTAGCCTGAGTGTTTTGTTAAAAATAAAATATATAGATTTTCTTGATGACTGAGTCAGTTGAATTTTCGAGCGTGCTCACATCACATTTTTTCGTAGAATTCGTGTCGCTAATTGTGTTATTACTCGGGTCATTTTGTCTGATTATAATAATTCGTTGTGATTATCAAGTTGAGTTTGTTCAATACATTATAAATAAAGCTATAGAATTCAAATATCGTGTTTCTTTAATATTCAAAAGATTTGGCTAAAACAAATTAAATAAATGAGTAAACAAATTAAATTAAATTAAACAAATCGTCGACATTTATTTTCAAGTGCTTGTCGTTGTTTTTCATTTCATTTTTCGCGTGTTATCCGAGAACGGATAGAACAAATCCTAAAAAATAAACCAGAAACTTAGAGTTCTTTTTGAAAATTTAGATTCCCCTTTTTGCAAATTTGACGCTGTGTTGTGTCTGTTGGAAACTTCCTACTATCTACGTAAATTTCTCCCAAAATCGCGCAATTGTTTTTGGCTTGTGGATTGTTCAGGATTCGAATAGCTTACATAAAAACATTGTCCAAATTTGTGATTTAAGAAATAATTTGGCTGTTTTGCGTGCTTATATATATATATAATAATATAATGCTTATATATATAATATATAATAGTTGCGAAAAGACAAAACCAGTCATGTCGAACCCAAATAATCTGCTTAGACCTAGCCGGCTGGAAAATGTCGGCGTAGGTTCCTCTGTTCCCTCAGCTGTTGACCAGGCCCCTGCTCCACCCAGTAACCCAAGCAATGGAAACAACCGTGAGCTTATTCAACTTGTTACTCGACTTATAACAGAGACCTTCGAGCGACAAGGAAGAAATTTATTCGATTCTTTAATGAATCCCACTGCGGACGAGAGTAATGAGATAGATGTCCCTATCAGAATCAGAGACGATAGGAACTTATCCGATATGGATAAGATCCCTGACGTAGTTTAGAGTCTAAGGTTATTTTCGGGAGATCCAGGAAAATTTAGCTCCTAGAAAAAGAGTGTTGAACGAATCCTTAAGATTTACGATAATCTTAGAGGAACTCCTAAATATTACGGTATTTTATCGGTTATCAGGAATAAAATTACTGGTCACGCCGATATTGCGTTAGAGTCGTATAATACTCCCCTAAATTGACCCAAAATGGCAAAATGTTTAACTCTAAACTACGCGGATAAGCGAGATCTCGGTACGCTGGAGTACCAAATGACCACCTTGGTACAGGGGACAAGTTCTATCCTACAATTCTATCAGGAAGTATATCAATATCTTTCGCTTATTCTAATAAAATTATCCACAATGGAGCTGAGTACTGAGTCTGCCAACATCATGACTCAGGCATACAGAGATAAGGCCCTCGATACCTTTATCAGAGGGTTACGTGGTGACCTGCCAAGGCTTCTGAGTATTCGTGAGTCAGCCAACCTACCTCTGGCATTGCACCTTTGTCTGAAACTCCAGAATATGGACTATCGGGCACAGCATGCTAACAACTCTCAGAACATGTTGCGAAACGCACCTCCTCAATCGAAGCCAACACCGATTCCAGCCCTCTGGCATTGCACCTGTGTCTGAAACTCCAGAATATGGACTATCGGGCACAGCATGCTAACAACTCTCTGAACATGTTGCGAAACGCACCTCCTCAATCGAAGCCAACACCGATTCCAGCCCCTAGGCAAAAATTCTACCCTGCACTGACACATCTGACACGTAATACACAGCCTCTACAGTTCAATCAGCAGCCCGTCTATCAAATACATACACAATTCTTCAATCCTAAACCTCTCCCACCTAAACCACTTCCAAGACCCAAGCCTATGGATGTCGATGTTTCCATGAGAACAAACGCAATTAACATCACAAATAGACCCCGTAACCAGCCTTTTATTACAAAAACGTCCGCAGCCAACACGGAACCACGCACCACAAAAACTGCAGAGGATTTACCACATGGAAACTAATGATTTTAATGAGGTCTCTCCAGACAACTGCAATACTACACAATAGGACAAGGAACTCGACCAAACTTTGGACGGATACATTAACGAAATAGACAGTTATGACACTACACAACAAAATGAAGAACATGAGCAAACCTTGAACGAATATATCCACGAAATAGACGACAGATATCTAGACCTGGCTTAAGAAATAGAAGACATATATTTTTTAGGATAAGGCACTCTTCGCTCCCTTACTACGAATATAAATTAAAGAGCGGAGAGGTCCTAAAATTTTTCATTGACACGGGATCCAACAGAAACTATGTCCAGCCAAAACACATTAAATATCCCCTACCCAACCAAAAGAACTTCTTTGCAAAATACGTCGGTGGAAACGTTAAGATTACCCACCATTCGTATTTTCGGCCCTTTGGCAATTGTACAGATAAATTGAAATTTTTTATTTTACCGTCACTTATCTCTTTCGATGGTATCATTGGAAATGACAGCCTTAAAATCTCAAAGCCGTCATTCACACACAAGACGATTTTATGACAATAAACCACAATATACGCATCCCTCTTAAACAACGAGCCTCTGACCTGGTAAATAACATAGCAATGAAAACAGAACACCTCAGCCAAAAATTATCTGGAAAATTAAACGCTATTATACGAAAACATTCGAGCCTTCTCTCAGACCCAGACGAAAAATTAACCTTCACAACCAAGGTTAAGGGCGACATCAAAATAATGACTAGTGATCTTGTCTACTCTCGATCCTATCTATACCCTATGGCACTAAAGGCAGAAGTAGAGAAGGAAATTAGAAAGCTTCTAGAGGACGGCATTATCAGACCGTCGAGATCTCCCTATAATTCCCCAGTCTGGATTGTGCCAAAAAAATTAGAATCATTCGGGGAAAAGAAATTCCGAATGGTCATCGACTACCGGAAGCTGAATTCGGTAACCATACCCGACAAATATCCGATTCCCGAGATCAATGAAGTTCTCGCTAACCTTGGTAAGAGCAGATACTTCTCTGTTTTAGATCTCAAGAGCGGCTTTCATCAGATACCGCTCAAAGAATCTGACATCCAAAAGACCGCCTTCTCCGTGAAACAATGGAAAGTCCGAATTTACCCGCGTACCTTTCGGTCTTAAGAATGCACCCTCAATTTTTCAGCTAGCATTAGACGACATTCTGAGAAAGCACATTGGGAAAAGATGCCATGTTTATATCGATGATATAATCATATTTGGGAGAAACGAAGCAGAACATCTCAGCAGCCTTGACAAGATCTTCCAAACCTTAAAGTAAGCCAATATGAAAATTCTAATTGACAAGTGCGATTTTCTGAAAGAAGAAGTGGAATTTTTGGGCTATATCGTGAGCAAGGAAGGCATCAAAACCAACACTAAGAAAGTCCAAGCCATCATAGACTTTCCCTTGCCGAAAACACTCAAGGACCGTCGATCCTTCCTGGGAATGTCAGGCTACTATAGGCGTTATATCCAAGACTACGCTGAAATTGCCGAGCCCCTGACATCCCTTCTGAGAGGGGAAGATGGACGAGTGTCCAAGAACCTCTCTAAAAATAAGCCCATCCACTTGAATCCGATGGCACTTAAAGCCTTCAAAAGCCTCAAAAATGCGCTTGTTTCTAAAGATGTGACACTTGCTCACCCAAACTTCGAGAAAGAGTTCGAGCTCACGAATAATGCTTCCAACTACGCCATCGGGGCCGTTCTCTCTCAAGACAACAGGCCCATCTCCTTTCTTCGCGAACACTAACCCAAGTAGAAAAAAATTACGTAACTAATAAGAGGGAAATGCTTGCCATCATCTGGGCCTTAAATTCTTCAAGAAGCTACCTCTACGGATCACGAAAAGTAAAGATCTACACCGACCATCAGCCACTCACCTATGCTCTTAGCAGCAAAAACACGAATAGTAAGTTGAGGAGGTGCAAGGCAGCGCTTGAAGAGTACAATTATACTCAAATCTAAGCCTGGTAAAGCAAATATCGTTGCCGACTCAATATCACTAAAATGGCCGCCGGCGCCAAAGGGTTAAAGATTTTTAACTTTTTCTGAGACCTGGCACTATTCTGTATATACACCAATGTGTCCTGAAATTTCAGCCCAATCGGATGGCGTGTTCCTGAGATATTTTCACTGAAATTTTTGGATGATATATATATATATATATATATATATATATATATATATATATATATATATATATATATATATATATATATATATATATATATATATATATATATATATATATAGAAATATGAATTTTCGGCCAAAGTGATTTTAATACTAATGTTCTTCTTCGAACATTAGTAAAAATGACTTTGTACGTATAAGTAAACATAAGCACATATTTGAAAAAGGCTACACACCAAACTGGTCCACTGAAATTTTTTCAATAAAAGATGTAAGAAAAACACAACCACGAACATACTCACTGGAAGACTATCAGGGAAATTTGATACAAGGAGGGTTCTACGAGCCTGAGTTAATTATAGTGAAACACCCTGATGCAAACCTTGTTGAGAAAATTATAAGAAGAAGGGGAAATCCTGTTTTTGTCAAATGGCTTGGTTTTCCTTCCCATCATAATTCCTGGATAAATATAAAAGACGTGCTCTAAAAGTGAACAACATTCATTGGAGATGTTGTGTTTAAAGCGAGAATATGATCGCGTCAAGACGTTTGCCAATCTAAAAATTGATGAAAGAAAAATACTTAAGCTTGCGCGTAGTGGATTTTTTACACAAACATAAAAGACCAGGTCAGATGTTACTTCTGCTCGGTTACCATGGATGCATTCAACGCACTTACCGATGTCGAGAGTGAGCACTTGCGATCGTCACCGGAATGTTTCTACGCCAACGGAAAAGACGTCTATGAACCTTACGATACACCTATTACAACAAAAAATGTTCCAGAACAGAGCACTGTCTCTACAATCTACTAAAATGTGTTGGTCTTGGATTTTTACTAATGTTCGAAGAACAATAGTATTAAACTCGTTTCGCCGAAAATTCATATTTCTTTATATATATATATATATATATATATATATATATATATATATATATATATATATATATATATATATATATATATATATATATATATATATATATATATATATATATATATATATATATATATATATATATATATATATATATATATATATATATCAGCAAAATGATTAAGGGAGATAATCTCTGGAGTGGCCGATCCGATTGAGCTGAAATTTTCGGAAAACGTAGTTGTATTTAGAGGTAGGTCCATGACTTTCTCAAATTCAGATATCCTAAATTGGCGGCGGCGAGTGTTTTAGTGAATTTAGAAGAACTCCTATATTTCCAAGCAGTGTAAGTTTTTGTTAAAGAAAAGTATTGGGAATGAAAACTAATTATGTTCTAAGCTTGTCTATGATAAAAAACTCTAGCGCACCTGAACCGCTAGAAAACTAATTTTCGAAGAAATTTTCTTTGAGTGACAAAAAAGTTTGGAAAGACGTAAAACACTGTTTTGTAGAATCATATCAACCATTCCTTATCCAAAGCAACAAAACTCAACTATAACACAAATGATGAAAATGTTCAGTGCTGGCAACCCGAACGAAGTAGTCCGAACGAAGCAGCAATAAGTTTACCATAACAAACTCATACTCAAATCAACTTATCCTCTGAATTTCGTTCTCATCGCAGGATTTTATCGAAATTTTCAGCGGTTAAACGTTGTTTGAGGCTGCCATCCGAAAAATGTTCAAAACTCGAAAAATTTCGAAATTGGTTTCTTATTTTTATTGCAAATTCTTTGCATATGAGAACGTAATTTGAAGCATCTTTTGGTGCAATATTTACGGAAATGGCTAATGCTGGTTACCCTGTGTAAGCATCAAAGCAAAACACATACCAAATCTGCTTCACGTTAAATTAAACCCAACCAGTAAATTTCGTTTCAATTGAATCACTGCGCTGGACGTTATACGGGTGAAAAGAATTTTAGGGCTACCACCCTCAAAACTTTTCAAGTTTTTAAAGCGTTAATATTTGTTGTTAATTTTCATTGCAGGATCATTCCCATTTGCAAATCTAATGACATAATCGCTCAGTAAAGAAATTAAACAAAATTACAAAATGGTCATAGCTGGCAGCCCTTTCAAGATTTTCGTACGAAATTTCTATGACATTTGGTTCATATTAAGGTTCATTTACTGCGTGAAGTTCGTTCCGATTTCTACACTGGACCGGAAAATATAGGGAAGAAATCTTTATTTTGCTGAGCAAATTTGCAAGATTTAGGAGACAAAAATCACCATAGCTGGCAACTCTATTCTAATTCTTCAGCCAAATTTTCACCAAATGTTACATAAAATAAGATCCAAGTATTGTATGAATTTCGTCAAAATCTGATGGCTGAATCGGAAGTTATAGGCCAAAAACCGGTTTTTTTTCTCGGTGATTTTTCAAGATGGTACCACTGCCACAGGGTTGCCCGCATTTCAAAATCACTTCTATCAGACCTGGTGCTAGCTAATATTAACATGTCCTGTAAATTTCACTATAATCGGATAACCCGGTCGTCAGTTCTCGTGAACAGAACTTTCGAGTGCTGAAAATAGAGGTAGTTTGGTGATGGGTTGCCGTTCTTGTGCGAATCGGAATTTGGAAAATTTTAATCTGACGTGATGGACAAAGATTTAGATTTATCAATGATTTGAGTTTTTTGGCAAAAAGCAAAAATTCGATGATTTGAAGGATTTTTTTTTTAAGAGCCTGCCATAGCTACAGGGTTACCCACACTGTCTTTAAAATCCATGTGTGCTAAGTTCTAGCCTACATCAATACGCTCTATTAATTTCACGATGATCGAATGTTTCTGTCAGAAGTTATGACAAATCAAAATTTGAGAAAAATTCCTTGCCCACTTTTAGGCACTCACCACCCACACACGGCTCAAAATTTCCAATTCTTTATCATGAGCAAACCTAAAACATAATAAGGTTTTATTTCCAATACTTTTTGTTACAAAAATTCTACACTGCTTGGAAATATAGGAGTACCTGAAAATTCACTAAAATGCCCGCCGCCGCCAAAACGTTAAAGATATCTGAATTCGAACAAGTCATGGACCTACCTACTATATACATCTACGACATCCGAAAATTTCGGCTCAATCGAATAGGCCACTCCAAAGATTACTTCTATTAACCGATTTGCTGATATATATATATATATATATATATATATATATATATATATATATATATATATATATATATATATATATATATAAATAAAGAAATATGAATTTTCGGCGAAACGAGTTTAATACTATTGTTCTTCGAACATTAGTAAAAATGGGAAATTTTGAGCCGTGTGTGGGTGCAGGGTGCCTAAAAGTAGGCAAGGAATTTTTTCAAATTTTGATTTGTCATTACTTGTAAGAAAATCAATGGATCATCGTGAAAATTACAGAGCGTATTGATGTTGACTAAAATTTGGCACATATAGATTTTCAGCATAAAGCGGGTAATCCTGTAGCTGTGGCAGGCTGCTGAAAAAAAATCCTTCAAATCATTCACCTTCCTGAAAAATTTTTGATTTTTGACAAAAATTTCAAATCTTTGATAAATGTGATCCTTTGTCCTTTATCTGAAGATAAAATTTTCAAAATTCCGAGTTGCATAAGAACGGCAACCCATCACCAAATTACCTCTATTTTCAGCACTCGAAAGTTCTGTTCACGACAACTGACGACCGGATAATCCGATCATAATGAAATTTACAGGATATGTTGGTATAAGGTCTGATAGAAGTGTTAAAATGTTAAAAAGTTTGAAATGCGAGCAACTCTGTGGCAGTGGTACCATCTTGAAAAACTACTCACTAAGAGGCAGATAGAGCATGAGGTCGAGGCCGCAGCAACCGATTCATTCTGTGAACGTGGATTTTGCCTAAGTAAGAAGTGGTGAGGATAGTCAGCCGCACTATCAAGTTGAGGCTAAGGGCGTGGAGATGGCGGGGCCTCTAGAATCTGGCGTGAGTCGAACGATCCTAGGAGTGTTACGGTTGGAAGAAGAAGTGCGGCTGGCAAACAGAGAGACGAGCGGTATGGATGGGGTGACATGGTTGGAATTTAATTTAGGGGCCGTAGACATTTGAAACAGGTGCTGGTGATTGCGGCAATTCTACAAGAGATAATCTTAGGAGTGGACATTACGCAGCTTTTTGAAGTCGAGCTTGACATGAAGGGGCAGCAATGGACCTCTGTGGCCACTATATAGACAGGAATTGGGAAAACGCTACGAGGTTGATTGCATTTGTCGTCGAGTGAGGTGAAGATCCTATCGGAGCTTTTAAAGGAGCGATTTGAATTGATGGAGAATGGTTTGGGTTGCGCAATTTGAATTTCTTTATTATATGGGTTATATATTTATTTCGTTAAATATTTGGATTTTGATTTATTTCTGAATGCTAAAGATGTGTGGCTGACTTTGGCAAGCCTTCAGGTTCAGTGAAGCCATGATTGAAAGGGCTCTTTCCTTCCTTCTTTTATTTTTTTTATGTTGGTCCTTGTCCGTAATGCGTAACACAGCTAGGGCTTGGCCTGCCCTTCAATAAACTCACGACACCAGTTGACTAGCCGGCACCATATGTCACGCGAGGGTAGCACAGCTGTTCCGCAACAAATGGCACCTAAATAAAGCTTTGATTTTAGTTTTTTTCATTTCGTTTTATTGTTAATTATGTTAAAATTTTTATATAGCGCAACAAATACTGTTTTATATTTTCGCAAATTTCTTTAATTTAATTTGTATTTGATTTTTTTTACTTGAGTTCATTTTCCGTCAATTTTGGGATTTTCACCTTATCATGCTCCGAATGAATGATCTGGTAGGCTGGGGTGACACTTGTTCCCGGGAGCACTTGGCTGCCTCGTCCATTTTTTTAACTTTTTGGCCGTAGTTGGCATTACATCAGATCATTCATATTGGATTATATTTATTTAACACATTCTTTTTCTCTTCGCGTAAATTTAGATTCTCTCTCTTTCTTTGTGAACAGTCGTTACCACAACAGTGGCGCATATACAGCTGATGTGTTTGTCCAGTGTATAGAAAGGGGGAATGTGTGGTGATTCTGGACCGAGCCGGGGTTGAGCGTCCCTCATATCCTCGTCTGCGAGTCGCTTAAATTAACTAAGCAATTTGAATTGAGTGGCGCCTCTAAACTCTCGTAAGCTTGTTGAGGTGATTCCGTTGATGCCTTGGGGACCCCGTATCCGACAAAAGCTGTCGATGACTATATGCCATCCATTTTTGAATTGGGTATTCCCTTCCGGCATCTTCCGGGTTGCTCCACCCGGAATCATGGTTCATCTTTCCTCCATCCTTTTGTTTTTATTTTCCTTTCCCAATTTTAATACCTTTACTCCCATCCCAAACTGCTCATTGACTCTTGGTTTCACTGAACCTATGAAGTTTTTACTAATTTTCGAAAAAAATTAAATTGTATTCAACTCACTTCGCCGAAAATTCTTATTTCTCTCTCTCTCTCTCTCTCTCTATATATATATATATATATATATATATATATATATATATATATATATATATATATATATATATATATATATATATATATAAGGTAAATGACCGTATTTTCGTCACTGTACGTAATTTCGTCACATATAACATTTCTGTCTAAAACAAGAAAATGCTTTATGTCAACTAACATAGCATATGATTGTATGAAAATATGACAAATGTATTATCGAAATCACTCAACTTATATTTAAAGCGCGCTTGAATTTCAAAAAATTTCCGTTACGAAAAGTCTTAGAGAGCAAATTGTTCTAATTACTCATTGTCAAGTAGTGCCTCGCATAGCGCAGACTTGATTGAGTTATAAGCGTAGTGAATTTTTACAGTGAGTAACAAATTGTTTCTTTTTCAAGTTTATTAGATAAAACATATCTAATTATCAATTGTTAAACGAAGTATTGAAAATATCATACTTATTGCTAAAAAAATTAAGTTGACGAACTTAGGGTCACATAAAAAGTAGGCATGAGCCTAATTTCGTCATAGTGACGAAATTAAGCACTGGACTCGTTAATTTATTTGATTCATTATCTGGTACTTATTAATAAACTAAATTAAATTAATGTACAGAAGCGTTAATTAAGTGTCAAATAAGTGTATGACATAATTTCGTCAAGTACATTTAAAGTAAATTGAGGTGGTAACTTCTAAATAAAATTATGGGTTTCTTAGAATGAGCGACTTGGATCAAAAATATTTTTTTTTTCATATTCCTTAAGATTATTGCTTGTTACGAAATAATTTTTTTCCTAATATTAAGGTAAAGACTCTCTACACTAGTTTTTTCAACAGAACTTCACTTATATTAGTCACTTAAATAACTTTTGGCGGTGATGAAATTAGGTGCTCTGAAATGAATATTTTCCTAAATTCGTCATATTGGTAAAAGAATTTGAATACATTCTAATAGTTTTAAAATATGACATATATAAATATAACATAGCAAATAGTTTATAAAACATAAATATATGCTAGTTTTAGTTATTACGTTTGATAACAATTACAAAAACAGATATTTTGGGCTTCTTTTGCTTTACGAAACAATATGGCATCAAAAAAATACACTGAAAGTGATCTTGAAGCAGCATTGAAGCGCATCAACCAAGGTGAATCTACAAGCGCTGTCGCGAAAATATATAGAATTCCTAGAACAACACTACAAGACAAGATGTTTAGTCGGCATTCAAAAAGTACTGGGGCACCGACAATTTTGACTAAAACGGAGGAACGAATTTTAGTCAAATGGGTTCTTGACCTTGCCAAAATAAGTTTTCCTGTAATGAAATCCCAATTAGAAATCTTGTCAAAGAAGTTAATAGGGACAATCGCTTCAAAGATGGGATTCCAGGAAGAAAGTTGTATGAGGCATTTTTGAAACGGAATCCTGATGTATTGGCAAGAGCTTCCCAAAACTTATCATCAAAAAGAGCTATTGTATCGGAATCTTCTATAAGAAACTGGTTCACAAAAGTTTCTTCATATATGAAAACTTTCCCCGAACTAGATGAGGTATTATTGGATCCAGATAGATTGTTCAACTGCGATGATACAGCATTTTTTCTGTGTCCCAAGCAATCAAAAATTTTAACTCGCAAATGGTAAGCGTGTATATATAATCGCACCAATAACGATGAAAAGGAATGCATTACTGTATTGGTTGGCTCTTCAGCAAGTGGAAAACTTATGCCTCCGCTTACCCTATTTTTATATGTCCGAATATTTAAATGCAATCAATAATCTGCTAGAATTATTTTATGTTATTTATTCAAAGAAGGTTTTATTTTCTTTCCCAAAAGTTGTTAATGTTTTCAATAAAAAACCAGTGCTTAAAGATTACATTATTACATAGACGAAATTAAGAGCACTAACTGACGAAGTTAGGAATTTTACTGTTTTAAGTGACGAAATTAGGCTCAAATTAGACTTATCTAAAATCGGCAAAAATCCATAACCACACCAAAATTTTTCTGCATTTACTAATGCTATAGTATTGTGAACATTCCAGGCATAAATACTTTTAGCATGATGTTTCAAAATATCACAAGTTGCCCCAAAACAATGTAGGATACTGTAAAAAGTTCCTTAACATGACGAAATTACGGTCTTTTACCTTATATATATATATATATATATATATATATATATATATTTATATTAATATATATATATATATATATATATATATATATATATATATATATATATATATATATGTATATATATATATATATATATATATATATATATATATATATCTATATATATATATATATATATATATATATATATATATATATATATATATATATATATATATATATATATATATATATACATATATATATATATATATATATATATATATATATATATATATATATATATACATATATATATATATATAAATATATATATATATATATATATATATATATATATATATATATATACATATAAAGATATATATATATATATATATATATATATATATATATATATATATATATATATATATATATATATATATATATATATATATGTATATATATAAATGTATATATATATATATACATAAATATATATATACATATATATATATATATATATATATATATATATATATATATATATATATATATATATATATATATATATATATATATATATCAGCAAAATGATTAAGAGAGATCATCTTTGGAGTGGCCAAACATGAGAGTAGAGAACTAATGAGGAGAGGAACATCAGTAAAGCCAACAGGGCAAAAATCGCATACAAACATAAAAACTCTAGCGCACCTGAACCGCTAGAAACACTAATGTTCGAAGAACAGTAGAAGAATCGTGCAGCTTTTGAGTGCATATTCCACCACATGTGCTGCTTATTACGGCCAAACTGTTTCAAATGCCACGTTTTACTTTGGTCTCATTATAACTCATATAGTGGAAGGTTTCAGATATTACCACTGGCATGAATTTCAACGTTTATGAGAGCAAAACACGGGTTAATTATATTCGTTATCAGTTGCTTATTTCACAAAATTTTGAAAGCAGCATCTCATATAACATCAATGAAGAAAATGCTCAGTGCCTGCAGCACTGTAACTGAAGTTGGTATTTGGGGCTGCGATCCGCAAAATTTGCAGAACTTTGGGAATTGAAACATCGGTTATTTATTTTCATTGTAAATGTTTCTGGTATGAATACTAACTGTAAGCATTTATTGATACAAAAGTAGCACAACCGACTCGTGCTGGCAACCTTTCGCCAGTATCAAAGCCTAGAATATATCACATCTGCTTCACGTTGTTATATAACATTTGAAGTTATAGGAGTACAAAGAAATTTAGGGTTACCTGCAGCGAGTTTTTTCATATAATCGAACGCTTAATATTTGCTGTTTATTGTCACTACAATATTATAACCAATTGAAAATTCTACGATAAAAGCGCTTAATAAAGATATTGCAAACAAACACAAAACCAACAATAGCTGGCAACCCTATCATGGCTTTTCAACCAAATGAAAAAAAAAAATGATTGAATAATGGTTATAATAAGTTTCATTAATTGTATGAAATTCGTATTGATTGCATGACTGCACTGGAAGTTATAGGGCAAAAAGTTTTATTTTCCTGAGCGAATTTTCAAAACCAAAGACACTAAAATTACCATAGCTGGCAGCACCAATCGAATTTTTCAACCAAATTTCTATCAAACAGAGTTTAAAGTAAGGTTCAGCTACTGTGTCAATTTCATGAAAATTCGGTAACTTACTCACATTTCATACGGCAAAAAGCATTTTTTTTTCTTTGTAATTTTTCAAGATGGCACCACTGGAACAGAGTTGCCTACAATTCAAAATCGCTTCTATCAGACTTGGCCCTGCTTAAGTCCAATGCATCCTGTAAATTTCAATTCTATCTGAATATTGATTCGTGAGTTCCCGTGAACAGAAGTTTTTGAAGCTAAAAATATAGGTTAACTGGGAAAGGGTTACCGTTCTTGTCCGACATGGAATTTCCAAAGTTTTACTTTAACTGTGTAGAATAGGCATTAGATTTGTATACAGATTGGTTTTATTGTAGAAAGGGACATTTTTTAGGATATTCGATGGTTTGAATGTTTTCACTTCCAAATTTTTATTTTTTCTTCAAATTTAAGACACCAATATTATCATAGCTGGCAGCTCCAACCGAAGTTTTCAACCAAATTTCTACTAAACGTGGTTTGGAGTAAGGTGCAGCTACGGTTTGAATTTCGTTTAAATCGAACGATTCGATCAGAATTTAAAGGGCTAAAAGCAGTTATCTTTTTTAGTGATTTTTCAAGATGGCACCACTGGCACAGAATCACCCGCATTTCAAAATCACTTCTATCAGACCTGGTTCTATTTAAAACCAATACATTCTGCAAATTTCAATAAATTCTGCTCATCGGATCGAGAGTTTCCGTGAACAGAAGTTTTTGATGCTAAAAATATAGGTAACTTGGGCAAGAGTTATCAGACGTGCCCGTTATACCATATCAAATTTTTTTTTCGTTTATGTAAACAAAGCACAAAATTTACATATGAGTGGCTTTTTTCTTAAGAAACGACATTTTTTCAAGAGACGTTGATTTGGAGGTTTTCACTTTCAGTGCCTGCCCTAGCTACAGGGTTGCTAGCACGCTCATTAAAACGTACATTAATCTATAACTAAATAAAACAAACATGTCCTGGAAATTTCGTATTCGTGGAATAGCTCTGTCAAAAACTATCGCAATTTAAAAATTTTCAAATTTTCCCGTTCTCTTTTTAGGCACCCAGCGCGCATTTGGGGTTAAAAAAGTCCAAAACATTATCTGTATCACATGTAAAACTTGTTCGAAATTTATGTCGTCAACTTTATTTTTGCAAAAATTATTTGTGTACGGAATAATAGGAATAATAAAAAAATCACTAAAATGGCCGCTGGCGCCAAAGGGTTAAAGATTATTAGCTTTCTGTGAGACCTGGCACTATTCTGCATATACACCAATGTGTCCTGAAATTAATAATTGGTAATTGGACTCGATCTGTTGTTATAGACATTAAATCAATAAATAAATAAATAAATAAATAAATTTTTTCACTGAAATTTTTTGATGATATATATGGGGCATTTCACGTGAAGCGGACAACGAAAAAAAATCGAGGTTCTGGATTTCGTTCATATTGTGCATAATGGTACTTCTAGAAGATATGAATGTGGATGCAAAAGTTTTTGTTTCTATGAGGTTTAGTTGCCGAGTTATGCGCTTCTGAATAATTGACGAAATTGATAAAAGGTTTTTTGAAAGCGGATTCTGAGATTCAAAACAAAATTTAAAAAACAGTAAACATATTGATTGGTGTAGAAAATTAGCTGTTCTTTTTAATTTTAAAATGTGTTAAATGAGAACTATAGATCGCGGTTATTCGAACGGGAATGGTTGAGAATTTCTATAAAATTCTTTGAAGCGAGGGGGTGTCACGGTTCGTAGAAATTTTGTATATATTTATATATATATATATATATATATATATATAAATATATATATATATATATATATATATACATATATCCGAACCGTGAAATTTTGTTTACATAATTGAACATTGAACATAATACATATATAAAAAAAACAAATCTCCATCGTCCTCTAAAAGAGCGAACGATGGAGATTGAGCAACAACCACAATTTACGAGTTAGTTAAGAAGAAGATTAGTTTTAGATGTAAGAGGGTTAAGTTAGTTGTTAGTTTTATATAAGAAGCTACAACAAGACAACACGAGCCGTCACGATAGAGTAAAGACTGAACGACACGAACTCAAATGAACACCTATTAAATGTACATCAGTCAGACGAACATTAAAACAATCAACACCAAGTCACTACAAACAAATTTTACTCACAAACAACACCATAGCCATCAACAATGAGATCCCGGTCGCGATATTGGCAAAACACAGCGATATCTATGAGATATCGCGAGTTGAATTGTTCCGACACAAAGTAACCGACAAGGCAGAGCAACGTATGGGCCGAGCCGTCAATGTTGACGACACCAGACATAGGCCAACAATTGACCTACGTACGATTGATACCGAGGGGATGCCCAAATTGCCGATTCCCGAACTCAAAGCCACGGATGGAAAGGCGATTAGAGTAAATGTTGAAATATCAATAGAATTGACCCGAGATGCGGAGGATGATCGACACACACGAAAGAAAACTGAGATCCGGAGGACATCAGCGTACGCGTCAGGAAATATTCACACCCGAAAACTTCGACACACACAAATCCTCGCACGAAAGACACGGCGGATGAATCCACTGTCGTAAGCTAATATTAGCTAAAACGATCATATAAAACGTTACCGGGAGGATCGCGAACATGTTTCCTCGCTGAATGATTGGTTTTGGAATACAAAATAGCCATCTACCTGGAATTTGATGCCGAAAATCTTGGAGCACCATCCGAATTTCATATACACAACAGCGAGATTCATGAATTACCGAATGTTGACAGTCGGAAACGTCAAAAGGGAAAAACGCCAGAAGAGATGTCCCAAACTAGTTCGCGTGGTGAACACGGAACTCAACACTCAGATGAGTGAAATCGAATTCGGGTGAGGGCACCAAACGGATTTTGAAAATCCCGCTGCCGCCAAGAAAATTTTCCTGTGAGCAGGACTGATGGAAGAGGGTCTTTGTTTTCGTGAACAGGGTGAGTGGAAGGAGGTCTTGAGCTATAGGTGCAAAATTGAACTGATACCTTTTCGTTTTTTATTCTGGCTTTTTGGGCATATTTTGACGTGGATTGGAAGAGATATAACCGACGACGGTAATCTAGTGAAATTGGAAGCGGCAGCATCAAAAACGAAATCATTTTCTTGCACATTGATCGCGATTGTGTTACAGGAAAAAGCTAGGGAGGAAGATACCAGTTTCCGTGGACGAGATAGCTGTTTTGCGAAGTGCGAATCGAACGTGGAGGACAAGTCGCGAGGGACGTTTGCAGATTTGAATTGTTACCCTCCCGGTCTAGGGGGGGTCGAGTTCCGGCTCGGCTCGTTTGGGTCCCGGGTGTAACTCGTCGGAGACGGGTCGTGGGCGCCACTCACTCACCCAATATTGAGCCGAGAGCCGCTGAGTGAGGTTCGGCTCACCGGATACTCCTTGCGACTAATCACCCCTCCGCTACGGGGCGATACACCTACACGTCGATATATAGGCGAGCGAGCACCTGCCACAAGCTGCCTATTTCGTCGACCACCACTCAAATCTGTTTTTTTTTTTTTTGTGTTGCCGGAACTACTTGTCCCAATCAATCTACTTGTATATTTTTATCTTCTCTTATCTTAGCCGACTATGACACAATAAAATGTTTTCGTTCAGATTTTAGTAAATTAATACATTTTAATTTAACCTTTAAAACTTTTAATCGAAAATGTTATTATCAAAGAAATAAATCATGAAATGACAGCTTCTACCGCGTTCGATGGATCAAATAATAACTTAGCTTTCCTTAGACTCAGGAATATTTTTATCTTGTCCAAAACGACAACAACTGATAGCATTTATACCGACGACGTAGCATTCATTAAGAAGATGTCATTTCGATTGCGCTTCGCGTAAATATACAGTTACACAATTTCAATAAATTTCATATTTCATCATCATAGTTAAAAAAAAATAAAGATTAATTTTTTTTTGTCTTCTCACTTACGTAAAAAATGCCTTCCTCATTGCCAAATGTGTTACACTGTATTATTCGCAATTCCCTTGGCCAAAAAAAAGTCCTGCGATACTTCGCTGATATTTCGCCTTCGCACATGCGCCTTCGCTGAGCCAAATGGAGAACGCCCGGTCACTTCAATTGCACGTAGTAACAGGTGGAAACCACGCAAATCTTCACAGGCGCCTTCGCACATGCGCCTTCGCTGAGCCGATTGGAGAACGCCCGGCCACTTCAATTGTACGTAGTAACAGGTGGGAACCACGCAAATCTTCACAGGCGCCTTCGCACATGCGCCTTCGCTGAGCCGATTGGAGAACGCCCGGCCACTTCAATTGTACGTAGTAACAGGTGGAAACCACGCAAATCTTCACAGGCGCCTTCGCACATGCGCCTTCACTGAGCCAAATGGAGAACGCCCGGTCACTTCAATTGCACGTAGTAACAGGTGGAAACCACGCAAATCTTCACAGGCGCCTTCGCACATGCGCCTTCGCTGAGCCGATTGGAGAACGTCTGTCCGCTTCCACTGCCAGTTGTAAAAAATGAAAACGAAAGCCAAGCAAAATTTACCACATGCGCCACATGCGCCTTCACTAAGTCGATTCGATAACGTCCGTCCGCTTCCACTGCCAGTTGAAAAAGGAAAACGAAAGCCAAGCAAAATTTACCACATGCGCCACATGCGCCTTCACTAAGTCGATTCGTGGTGGGGGGGGGGAGTGGAGTGGGGAGGTGATGGTTTGAGTTTGAATAGAAGCATAAGTTACCACATGCGCCACATGTGCCTTCACTAAGTCGATTCGATAACGTCCGTCCGCTTCCACTGCCAGTTGAAAAAGGAAAAACGAAAGCCAAGCAAAATTTACCACATGCGCCACATGCGCCTTCACTAAGTCGATTCGATAACGTCCGTCCGCTTCCACTGCCAGTTGTAAAAAGAAAAGCACGCTCCGAGCTGTTCTTCCCATTCTGTCCACGACTAGCGGTTCTCCGACACGTACCGCTACTCTCGCTGCTCGTGTCGAATATTCGACATATTCGACCTATTCGACGTCTTCCACCTGTTCGAATTTCGAATCCATCGTGAATGTCTGCTGCTTCGACTCACTCCATGGAACCCAGCTGATTTCGGAATTGTGCAGGTGATTGTGACAGATCTCGGGATGTTTATATTTTGAATTGACTGAATTGAATTGAATTTGAATTGATTTGAGTCGTACGGTGGATTGGGGTGTTTCGCGTATATGCATCCGTTTCGCGGGTGTTAACATACGGTGGTTCGTCGCGTTGCGTCCTGGGAATCCGGTGGTGGCGGGTTGTAGCGGGGTGTTGGCTGGCGAAACGGTGACAAAGGAGGACGACTTGGCAGCTACCGGTCGGTGGTGCATTCCTTCAGATAAGTATTCCTTTCAGCTTCGTGTTTCCGGACCGATTCTTTGTGGTATTTCTCGTGCATTTCAGGTCGACGTGAAGAGATCCACCGCGAGTCCCTGGCGAACGCCTCGTTGCCCGGCGGTTGGCGAGTCATCGGAAGTTCCGTGGGAGGTTGCCGGTAAGTATGTATGGGTAGGTGATTGAAGAACATGAAAAATTTATATAGTTCTCTTTCAGGTGATGGCTCACCCGCAACACAGCCAACTCCGAGATTACCAGCGAGTGGACGCACCGACCCTGCTTCAGCCACTCCGTCGACAGCGCGTCGCTTAGATTTAATTAGTTTAATTCTTAATCTAGTCTTATCTCTACGGCATGTAAGATATATCTATATACTAAGTAGCATTATTTTAGCTTAGTGCTAAATCATCGACATCCGACTAGTACACGACACAAGTCGGATGCGACATTCCAAACAACATTTGTTAGCCTATCAATTTGAGTGGTGGTTTCGCGGTTTAAACATGGGCAACTCTTCCCGGGAAGGGTTGCAATTTTTTTTTTTCTTTAATGGCAAACGGCTCGGCATTGCGAGGTGTACGCCCGTACATGCTTGTCGATTGGTCGTTGTTTAGGCCCCGAGTTCTTGTTACAACGTAACAACTCCCCCCTTACTGGAAGAGGATTTCCTCGAAATCCGCTTATCTGCGATATAACTAAATTTGATAGCTATTAAGTAGAGTAGGTAGCGCCAATCAGTGCCTGAGGTAAAACTGATAATCCTCATATATTTCCCCCCGATTGCCTAACCCTATTTATATAAATACATACGTATAGATATATCCACATACGCATCCGTACTTGTATATCTTATTCCTACCCCCGGCACCTTACTTTCAGCTTGGTTATTGGGATTAGTACTCTCGCTACCTACCTTTGGCTATCTTCTAAGAGAGCCTAACCTGAGGGGCTTGGTACTCCACCCTCCTATGTGGAGTTCGTGAGAACCGAGCTCGTGACTAGTCCCGGTTATCCGAACTGTGACCGAACCTTAGTTTATGAGCCCTCCTGTCCCTACCTAACTCGGCGATTGATCTCCGCTCCTTAACCTGAATCACCACCCTAATTTCACGCTAAGCCTACCCCAATAATTTTTCACTAATTAAATCCTAGTAATTCAGTGTCTTAAGCTAATCCCTTACTGATACGAGTAATTAATTTTAACGATCCAAGTAATCTTGTGATCTTAACCAACGCCTAATGACTACCTGTAGCGAATATCAAGAATCCAAATAGTTCTGTGCCCTAAACTACCACCTTTTAACTACCAGTAGTTAATATTATTAATTCATTCTATTATCTGATTAGTCTACCTAATTCCCCTAACTACCTCCTAGTGCCTTACTAATCTACCCCGAACTCCAGTAATTTCTCTATTCCTGCTATAATTTTATTAATCCAACTAGGTCCAGGAAAATTTTCGAAACTAATTCCAAATTCCGTGGGGTGTTTTTAGATAAAACGCCACGAATACAAGAGGGAAGGAATGTGCGATTGAGCGATCGGCTACCAAGCCATTTGAATTAAGGCCAAATTCCGCGTACCAGGATCGCCAGTGCCAGCGAAGCGTCAGGTGGACTCACCTAACTCATCGCCGAGATGATTTAGGCTCTGAGCTTTTATAGCTTAAGGTATTCTGAAAGCGACTTTTCTGTGTTTAGTCCTTAAGGGAAATTGTTAGTGTTATGATTACTAGATAAGATTTAGATTCTAAGGCTAGGATACCGGTCTGCCTGTCGATACCGCGTCGCGCTTGTTACTTTCCCACCGTGTCCTTAGTGCACATACCGCTTCAGGTCTTTCGCGTGCCAGGTCCCTGCGCTTTGACCCTTCTCGTCCACCAACCTATAGGTCCAGCCGGACACGCGTTCGCCGATCCAAAAGGGACCCAGATATTCAGGCGCTAGTTTCGCGGAATAATATTTTGTCGCGTCCGAAATGGTGAAATTCCTTCGCCACACGGGATCCCCGTCTTCATACCTCGCATCTCTTTTTCGCAAGTTATAGCGTCTCGTACTCTGCCGGGCTGCCTGTTGCATTTTCTCCCACACTTCCTGACGTACTTTCGTGAATGCCTCCGCTCTGACTGTGGGCTCTAGACCCTCCTGTCCCCCTTCGGGTCGTTCCTTATTTTCGTGGAAAGTTACCATCTCGCGTCCAAAATTGTAGAAATATGGTGTGATTTGGGTCACTTCGTGTTTGTAAGTTCTTAACGCGCATGCTATCTTGACCAAACTTCGATCCCACTCTCGGTGATTATCAGCTACATAAGAACGCAACATCCTTTTTATATCCTGGTTCCTTCTCTCGGCCGGATTGGCCTGAGGATGGTATAACGCCGTATATTTGATTTCGGTTCCGTATGTCTCAGCTAATCGTTGAAGTAACGTCCCCCGGAATTGGACCCCATTATCGCAAACAAGCCACTTCGGTGCTCCGAACATTAAGAACACTTGCTCTTCTAGCACACGACACACCGCTACTGCTGTCGCCTGCCGCAAAGGGAAGAGCAGGGTGAACTTGGTAACATAATCCAAGACGGTTAGAATCGTGGTATGCCCCTGGCTGGACCGAGGTAATGGCCCTACCAAGTCCACGCATACCATCTCCCAAGGCTGCCGAGATTCTCCGCTTCGAGAAACCATGAATCCCGCGGGAGCTTTCCTTTCGACCTTGTTCGCCTGGCAGACCTTGCACTTTCGCACATAGCTGACTACGTCGGCGGACATCTTGGGCCAATAAAACCTTGTCGCCACTCGACTTAGTGTGCGACTGGCCCCCATATGACCTGCCGTTGGTTCGTCATGACACCGGTGGAGTATGGCCTTCCTTTCGCTCTTTGGAACGACTCGTTTCCACGCCTCAGACCCCTCTAGTTCTGGATATCTCCCCGGCACATGTTTCCACAAAGAGTACTCAGTTACACGCCAGCCCGCGAAGCGTTCTGGGGCGTTTAGCACCCTTTGCTTCATCGTCTCGACCCATGTATCCCTCACAGTCTCCAGCATTGCCACTTCTCCTTGGGGTAACATCCGTGATAGCGCATCTGGTACTAGGTGCTCTTTACCTTTCCGATGTACAATATCGAAAGGATACTGCTGTAAGCGTATTGCCCACCTTGCCAACCGTCCTGTCGGGTCTTTCAGGTTGTTCAACCACACGAGTGAATAGTGGTCCGTGACTACCGTAAACTTGGCCCCTTCCACATAAGGCCTCAGTTTTTCCACTGCCCACAAGACCGCCAGGCACTCCTTCTCGGTGGTTGAATATTTCCGCTCAGACTTCGATAGCGACCGGCTGAGGTAGCAGATTACCTTTTCACCGTCTGCCTGGTGTTGGGACAATACGGCTCCCAGACCCAGATCTGATGCGTCCGTTTGGATTGAGAAGGGGAGGGTGTAGTCCGGACAGGTGAGGATGGGTGCGGTCGATAATTTGATTTTCGCCTGGGTGAAGGCGGTCTCACAGTCCTGGGTCCACTCGAACTTCTGGTTTTTCTTTAGTAGGTTCGTTAGTGGTGCCGTCATCGTGGCAAAGTCGGGTATAAACCTCCGATACCACGACACCATACCCAGGAACTGCCTTACCCCCTTCACATTCGTAGGCGAAGGGATCTGCGACACGCTCTTGACCTTGTCCGGGTCCACATTCAGCCCCTTCTCGTCGACCACATAGCCCAAGTATTTGAGCTGGGAACGGCAGAACTCACACTTGTCATGGGATACTTTCAATCCAGCCTGTCTTAGACGCCTGAACACTTCCCTCAAAATTTCCATGTGTTTGGCAAAGTCTTGGGTTACAACGATAATATCGTCGAGATAAGTGAACACATAAGGTTCCAAATCGGGTCCCAGAACCTGATCGATAAGACGTTGCCAAGTCGCCGGCGCGTTCTGTAGCCCGAAAGGCATCCTTTTAAACTGGAATAACCCTCGGTGTGGCACGGTGAACGCGGTAAACTTCTTGGACTGCTCCGCCATGGGCACCTGCCAGTAGGCTGATTTTACATCCAGTGACGATAGGTACTTTGCGTCACGTAGCTTATCTAGAGTAGCCGACACGTAGGGTAGCGGGTACGCATCATGTTCCGTGACTCGATTCAACTTGCGATAGTCTACGCAGAATCGATACGTTCCGTCTTTCTTCTTCACAAGGATGATCGGTGAGGCCCAGGGACTCGACGATGGTTCCACTATCCCATCTTTGATCATCTCGTTCAATTCGGCATCAATATGTTTCTGTACGGCTGGAGACACCGGATAGTATCGTTGCTTGATTGGAGGTGAGTTGGTCTTGATTACATGTTCTACTCTCCCGGTGCAACCGATGCCATCCCCCATGGACCGAAACTCCCCTTCTAGCAGATGACTGAGCGCTGCTTCTTCTATTCCCGTCAAACGACTCCTCGACTTCAACTGTTCGACGGCCTCTCCCTCCAAGGCACTCAAGAAGCTCCAACTCTCCTCACTTATTGCCAGTATTAACCCAAACCGCCTGACAAAATCTACACCGAGGATGAGGCTCTGCGGGATAGCCGGTACGACCAGAACTCGTAGCCACTCTACTTTATTCTCCAATATTAGTGGAACTACTACTGTCCCAGCAATCGCACACCCCTGGCTGTTAGCCAGGCGAATAATCTTCTGGTCAGAATCCATGAGTTCTACACCCAACTCCTCTAGGGCCTTCCAACCTTCTCCACCTAGTACGGTGTGTGACGCGCCCGAATCCACCAGGCCAAGGAACTTCCGACCGTGGATATCCACCTCCAGGTGCGGTCGACTGTCCCCTTGCCTTTTTGCCAGCATGTATTCTACTCGTGCCTCTTCCGCGGCTCCACCTCTATCCTCCTTAGTGTCCAGACGGCCGCCTACTGGACACAGCGCCCGTTTCCCGATGTTTGCATTGGGAGTCCCCTCCCCTCCAAGCCTTCCTGAGAAAGATCAGCTGGACGTCGTTCGCTCTGCGGATTCCGTGCGTTCCGTGGTCTATTTGAAGAGCCTTGACAATTTGGGCAAGTCGCCCTCCGGGCGCCCATTCGCCCACATCCGTAACATCGCTGTGGTTCTCTACAGTCTCGAGACATATGCCCACTTCCCCTACAATTCCAACATTGAAGGACATTTCTCTGTAGCACTGCTATGTTCTCGCTCTCGGCTCCGCCCACGTAGGCCAAGTCTGGTTCTAGAAGTCGGTTCGACTTCCTGATGGGTGGTGGAAGATAAGCTTCCACGGAGATTCGCGTCGCCTCTAAGGAGCGTCCCACTCGGATTAGATCAGCGATCGTCTGCACTGAAGTAAGGGCCAATTGTGTTTGATAGAATGGCGACAGGTTTTTGCGAAGAATCTTTAGTTTCTCTTCTTCGGTGCAAGGGGTGGCTCGACGCCGGAACAAACCCTCCATAGCCGACACGTACACCCCGATGGATTCTTCGGGACCTTGCGTTCGTCTACCTATCTCCGTGAGCAGTCGGTCATCATAATCCGGTGGTAAGAATTCCGCACGCATCTCGGCTACCAGTTCCCGCCATGAGTGCACTCGTGTCCGGTTGGCTCGGTACCATACCAGTGCCTTCCCTTCAAACATTTCGACCGCGGATTGGAACAACTGCCTCGTGGTTACTCCCCTGGCCTCTCTCAGCTCCTCCACTCGCTCGAGAAAGGCACTCAAGGACCCCGAATCTCCGGTGTAGCGCAAACCCCATTTGGAAACCTCCTGACCCTTGTACACAGGCATAGAGGACCGAGGCGTGGAGAAGATGGGATTCCCTAAGTCCTCCGCCGCTTGGACTGGTTCCCTGTTTCTGGCCGCTACTGGTTCCACACCGTCACCTACGCCTTGAGACTCTCGCTCACCAGCGCTGCCATCGTCCTGTTCCGCGTCTGTCTCTACATCTTCACCCTCTCCCTCGGCTTTAACTAGGAGCTCTCCCATAGCCATAATCAGTTGTACCCTCAGTTTGCCGGCCTCCTCACACATATCCTCCCCTTCGGGCTGGGTCTTCTGCAAACGGCGCATACCGAACTCGATTTTCGCCTTGATTTTAAGAAACTCTGACGTCTGTGGTGTCCCTGAGAACGCTGCGATCAGCGCGAGAATTTCGGCCAGTTTGTCCTTTACGGCACTGATGTCCTCTTCCAAAGAGTACGGATATTCCTTCACAGAAACCAAGGAGGTTTCCATGGACGCCTCCGCCCTCAATGCTACTCGAAGAGTCTTCCGCATGGCCTCAACGGTTCCAGTCGGCTGACCCCTGATTTCTAGCTCGTACGTCAGCTCGTCCTTGTTAAGTCGGTCTATAAGTATCTTCGTTTTTGACGCCATCCTGGCTGTAGATCCCGATCAGTCCTAAAAGGGATACCCTAAGGCTAACTATCAACTAAGAAGGAAAACAAACTAAGTATATGTGATTAACTTTCAAAAATTTTTTTTTTTTTCAATTACAAATTCCAAATATGTCAAATAAGGTGTTCCTCCGCGCCAGGTTACTCCCGTCTAATCGGATTGCCCTATACTCTCACCGCCTGGTCACCTAAGATTCCGACGGATTTCCTGCTGCTGCGTCTGAGTCCCGTCCTGAGTTCCACACTTCGGTTCACTAACACTTTACACGCATTCGACTTTAACTTTTCACGAGATTTTATTTTTTTCTTTTCCGGGTGTCGATACCTACGTTGAATGGTCAACGTTCCAGTACCTCCGTAATATGCTCGCGATTGGGTTAACAACGTTTTTGGGGCCCCACGTTGGGCGCCAATTTGTCACCCTCCCGGTCTAGGGGGGGGTCGAGTTCCGGTTCGGCTCGTTTGGGTCCCGGGGTAACTCGTCGGAGACGGGTCGTGGGCGCCACTCACTCACCCAATATTGAGCCGAGAGCCGCTGAGTGAGGTTCGGCTCACCGGATACTCCTTGCGCACAATCACCCCTCCGCTACGGGGCGATACACCTTCACGTCGATATATAGGCGAGCGAGCACCTGCCACAAGCTGCCTATTTCGTCGACCACCACTCAAATCTGTTTTTTTTTTTTTTGTGTTGCCGGAACTACTTGTCCCAATCAATCTACTTGTATATTTTTATCTTCTCTTATCTTAGCCGACTATGACACAATAAAATGTTTTCGTTCAGATTTTAGTAAATTAATACATTTTAATTTAACCTTTAAAACTTTTAATCGAAAATGTTATTATCAAAGAAATAAATCATGAAATGACAGCTTCTACCGCGTTCGATGGATCAAATAATAACTTAGCTTTCCTTAGACTCAGGAATATTTTTATCTTGTCCAAAACGACAACAACTGATAGCATTTATACCGACGACGTAGCATTCATTAAGAAGATGTCATTTCGATTGCGCTTCGCGTAAATATACAGTTACACAATTTCAATAAATTTCATATTTCATCATCATAGTTAAAAAAAAATAAAGATTAATTTTTTTTTGTCTTCTCACTTACGTAAAAAATGCCTTCCTCATTGCCAAATGTGTTACACTGTATTATTCGCAATTCCCTTGGCCAAAAAAAAGTCCTGCGATACTTCGCTGATATTTCGCCTTCGCACATGCGCCTTCGCTGAGCCAAATGGAGAACGCCCGGTCACTTCAATTGCACGTAGTAACAGGTGGAAACCACGCAAATCTTCACAGGCGCCTTCGCACATGCGCCTTCGCTGAGCCGATTGGAGAACGCCCGGCCACTTCAATTGTACGTAGTAACAGGTGGGAACCACGCAAATCTTCACAGGCGCCTTCGCACATGCGCCTTCGCTGAGCCGATTGGAGAACGCCCGGCCACTTCAATTGTACGTAGTAACAGGTGGAAACCACGCAAATCTTCACAGGCGCCTTCGCACATGTGCCTTCACTGAGCCAAATGGAGAACGCCCGGTCACTTCAATTGCACGTAGTAACAGGTGGAAACCACGCAAATCTTCACAGGCGCCTTCGCACATGCGCCTTCGCTGAGCCGATTGGAGAACGTCTGTCCGCTTCCACTGCCAGTTGTAAAAAATGAAAACGAAAGCCAAGCAAAATTTACCACATGCGCCACATGCGCCTTCACTAAGTCGATTCGATAACGTCCGTCCGCTTCCACTGCCAGTTGAAAAAGGAAAACGAAAGCCAAGCAAAATTTACCACATGCGCCACATGCGCCTTCACTAAGTCGATTCGATAACGTCCGTCCGCTTCCACTGCCAGTTGTAAAAAGGAAAACGAAAGCCAAGCAAAATTTACCACATGCGCCACATGTGCCTTCACTAAGTCGATTCGATAACGTCCGTCCGCTTCCACTGCCAGTTGAAAAAGGAAAAACGAAAGCCAAGCAAAATTTACCACATGCGCCACATGCGCCTTCACTAAGTCGATTCGATAACGTCCGTCCGCTTCCACTGCCAGTTGTTAAAAGAAAAGCACGCTCCGAGCTGTTCTTCCCATTCTGTCCACGACTAGCGGTTCTCCGACACGTACCGCTACTCTCGCTGCTCGTGTCGAATATTCGACATATTCGACCTATTCGACGTCTTCCACCTGTTCGAATTTCGAATCCATCGTGAATGTCTGCTGCTTCGACTCACTCCATGGAACCCAGCTGATTTCGGAATTGTGCAGGTGATTGTGACAGATCTCGGGATGTTTATATTTTGAATTGACTGAATTGAATTGAATTTGAATTGATTTGAGTCGTACGGTGGATTGGGGTGTTTCGCGTATATGCATCCGTTTCGCGGGTGTTAACATACGGTGGTTCGTCGCGTTGCGTCCTGGGAATCCGGTGGTGGCGGGTTGTAGCGGGGTGTTGGCTGGCGAAACGGTGACAAAGGAGGACGACTTGGCAGCTACCGGTCGGTGGTGCATTCCTTCAGATAAGTATTCCTTTCAGCTTCGTGTTTCCGGACCGATTCTTTGTGGTATTTCTCGTGCATTTCAGGTCGACGTGAAGAGATCCACCGCGAGTCCCTGGCGAACGCCTCGTTGCCCGGCGGTTGGCGAGTCATCGGAAGTTCCGTGGGAGGTTGCCGGTAAGTATGTATGGGTAGGTGATTGAAGAACATGAAAAATTTATATAGTTCTCTTTCAGGTGATGGCTCACCCGCAACACAGCCAACTCCGAGATTACCAGCGAGTGGACGCACCGACCCTGCTTCAGCCACTCCGTCGACAGCGCGTCGCTTAGATTTAATTAGTTTAATTCTTAATCTAGTCTTATCTCTACGGCATGTAAGATATATCTATATACTAAGTAGCATTATTTTAGCTTAGTGCAAAATCATCGACATCCGACTAGTACACGACACAAGTCGGATGCGACATTCCAAACAACATTTGTTAGCCTATCAATTTGAGTGGTGGTTTCGCGGTTTAAACATGGGCAACTCTTCCCGGGAAGGGTTGCAATTTTTTTTTTTCTTTAATGGCAAACGGCTCGGCATTGCGAGGTGTACGCCCGTACATGCTTGTCGATTGGTCGTTGTTTAGGCCCCGAGTTCTTGTTACAACGTAACAGAATTTAAACTCGATTGCGAGGATCAATCTACGAAAAGGGCCCCATCACGGGAGTAAATGCATCGCGATCCAGAATAACCCCGGAATTGGCAGGTTAGATAGCTAGTAAGTTCAAGTTGTGGATTAAATTTAGTAAAATTTTTCAAGAAAGAAGAGATTTTTGAGAAGATTACCATTGAATGGTATCGCGTCAGAAGATAACGTAGTATTATTATTTAAATACAATAAAGTGTGTGATCGTGAATTGTGCGGGGTTTGTAATCATCGAAAGCGAAACGATGTTGTACATAAGAGGCCGTCATCCTCTTCTCGCTTCAGGGCGACGGTAGCAAGTCAGTGTTACGGGTTAGAAGCGAGTGGCGCCCACCCCCCGACCTTTTTCTTCGCGAGCAAAAGCCACCCGAAAACTGCCACCCTTGTAAAGGGTTCTAGGGCGCGTTGCTGAGGATAACGGTAACAAATTGGCGCCCAACGTGGGCCCTATAACGGTAATAGCGGTAAAAACGGAACACAACAATACTGGTGAAAATTTGATGAGCCAAGTCCCAAATTGTGGGAAGGCATTTAGGCGCGTAAATTGATGTTTATAGCAATCTTAAAGGCGGTTTTAAAAGCATCTTACGCGAGAACGGTTGTTTTATCTTGATTATGAATATTTTTGAATTTTGAATTTTCAAAGTTGGAAGGAACTAGTTAATCATATCTATATAAACATATATTTTTATTGATGTCAACTTATGCACTGCTATTTGAATTCGGGATTAAGTGTGTGTGACAGGGCGGATAAGCAAGAGTTCTGTTTGTGCAATAGCAACGAGAAGTGTGAAAGTGTGATTTTGTGTTATATAAGAGTTTCAAATAAAACCACAAAGAAGCCGAGGTATATAGTGGCGTTAATAATGGTGTTAACGGTACGCATAAAAAAAAAATATTTCTCTTCTTTGTACTGACCGGGAAGACTCAGTATATTAAAGATAACGTTGTTTAAACTAATAATTTTATGGATGGTTACTTCAAAATATATATTTTGCGAAGCATTTATTTTTTTTGATCGATTACAGGTGGAATTTTTGGTGAATTGTTCTCTTAATGAGGTGCTCTTGTGTTTGAATTCTTGGGGGATAAGGTGTTAGAGTGAATGACAAGTGCCATTACGAGGTAAAACAGATTAAAGAATTAAATATTATTGCGTGAGCGTCAATGAGTGAGTGGGCAAATATTAGTGGATAAGAGTGTCTGGTCCAAACCCTGAAGGGACAGAATATAATCTGAAGGTTGCGATTTTGGTGAGGGCATTTTGAGGACCTATTTCGCGGTTTCTTGTTTTATTTTGGTTGATAAAAAAAAACCCGATCCTGTTATTCAGCCTACTGTGTATATTCGTTGGAGAAGATTAAAATGAAAGTTTTAGTGGATCGTCTAACAAATCTCCATCGTCCTCTAAAAGAGCGAACGATGGAGATTGAGCAACAACCACAATTTACGAGTTAGTTAAGAAGAAGATTAGTTTTAGATGTAAGAGGGTTAAGTTAGTTGTTAGTTTTATATAAGAAGCTACAACAAGACAACACGAGCCGTCACGATAGAGTAAAGACTGAACGACACGAACTCAAATGAACACCTATTAAATGTACATCAGTCAGACGAACATTAAAACAATCAACACCAAGTCACTACAAACAAATTTTACTCACAAACAACACCATAGCCATCAACAATGAGATCCCGGTCGCGATATTGGCAAAACACAGCGATATCTATGAGATATCGCGAGTTGAATTGTTCCGACACAAAGTAACCGACAAGGCAGAGCAACGTATGGGCCGAGCCGTCAATGTTGACGACACCAGACATAGGCCAACAATTGACCTACATACGATTGATACCGAGTGGATGCCCAAATTGCCGATTCCCGAACTCAAAGCCACGGATGGAAAGGCGATTAGAGTAAATGTTGAAATATCAATAGAATTGACCCGAGATGCGGAGGATGATCGACACACACGAAAGAAAACTGAGATCCGGAGGACATCAGCGTACGCGTCAGGAAATATTCACACCCGAAAACTTCGACACACACAAATCCTCGCACGAAAGACACGGCGGATGAATCCACTGTCGTAAGCTAATATTAGCTAAAACGATCATATAAAACGTTACCGGGAGGATCGCGAACATGTTTCCTCGCTGAATGATTGGTTTTGGAATACAAAATAGCCATCTACCTGGAATTTGATGCCGAAAATCTTGGAGCACCATCCGAATTTCATATACACAACAGCGAGATTCATGAATTACCGAATGTTGACAGTCGGAAACGTCAAAAGGGAAAAACGCCAGAAGAGATGTCCCAAACTAGTTCGCGTGGTGAACACGGAACTCAACACTCAGATGAGTGAAATCGAATTCGGGTGAGGGCACCAAACGGATTTTGAAAATCCCGCTGCCGCCAAGAAAATTTTCCTGTGAGCAGGACTGATGGAAGAGGGTCTTTGTTTTCGTGAACAGGGTGAGTGGAAGGAGGTCTTGAGCTATAGGTGCAAAATTGAACTGATACCTTTTCGTTTTTTATTCTGGCTTTTTGGGCATATTTTGACGTGGATTGGAAGAGATATAACCGACGACGGTAATCTAGTGAAATTGGAAGCGGCAGCATCAAAAACGAAATCATTTTCTTGCACATTGATCGCGATTGTGTTACAGGAAAAAGCTAGGGAGGAAGATACCAGTTTCCGTGGACGAGATAGCTGTTTTGCGAAGTGCGAATCGAACGTGGAGGACAAGTCGCGAGGGACGTTTGCAGATTTGAATTTAAACTCGATTGCGAGGATCAATCTACGAAAAGGGCCCCATCACGGGAGTAAATGCATCGCGATCCAGAATAACCCCGGAATTGGCAGGTTAGATAGCTAGTAAGTTCAAGTTGTGGATTAAATTTAGTAAAATTTTTAAAGAAAGAAGAGATTTTTGAGAAGATTACCATTGAATGGTATCGCGTCAGAAGATAACGTAGTATTATTATTTAAATACAATAAAGTGTGTGATCGTGAATTGTGCGGGGTTTGTAATCATCGAAAGCGAAACGATGTTGTACATAAGAGGCCGTCATCCTCTTCTCGCTTCAGGGCGACGGTAGCAAGTCAGTGTTACGGGTTAGAAGCGAGTGGCGCCCACCCCCCGACCTTTTTCTTCGCGAGCAAAAGCCACCCGAAAACTGCCACCCTTGTAAAGGGTTCTAGGGCGCGTTGCTGAGGATAACGGTAACAAATTGGCGCCCAACGTGGGCCCTATAACGGTAATAGCGGTAAAAACGGAACACAACAATACTGGTGAAAATTTGATGAGCCAAGTCCCAAATTGTGGGAAGGCATTTAGGCGCGTAAATTGATGTTTATAGCAATCTTAAAGGCGGTTTTAAAAGCATCTTACGCGAGAACGGTTGTTTTATCTTGATTATGAATATTTTTGAATTTTGAATTTTCAAAGTTGGAAGGAACTAGTTAATCATATCTATATAAACATATATTTTTATTGATGTCAACTTATGCACTGCTATTTGAATTCGGGATTAAGTGTGTGTGACAGGGCGGATAAGCAAGAGTTCTGTTTGTGCAATAGCAACGAGAAGTGTGAAAGTGTGATTTTGTGTTATATAAGAGTTTCAGATAAAACCACAAAGAAGCCGAGGTATATAGTGGCGTTAATAATGGTGTTAACGGTACGCATAAAAAAAAAATATTTCTCTTCTTTGTACTGACCGGGAAGACTCAGTATATTAAAGATAACGTTGTTTAAACTAATAATTTTATGGATGGTTACTTCAAAATATATATTTTGCGAAGCATTTATTTTTTTTGATCGATTACAGGTGGAATTTTTGGTGAATTGTTCTCTTAATGAGGTGCTCTTGTGTTTGAATTCTTGGGGGATAAGGTGTTAGAGTGAATGACAAGTGCCATTACGAGGTAAAACAGATTAAAGAATTAAATATTATTGCGTGAGCGTCAATGAGTGAGTGGGCAAATATTAGTGGATAAGAGTGTCTGGTCCAAACCCTGAAGGGACAGAATATAATCTGAAGGTTGCGATTTTGGTGAGGGCATTTTGAGGACCTATTTCGCGGTTTCTTGTTTTATTTTGGTTGATAAAAAAAAACCCGATCCTGTTATTCAGCCTACTGTGTATATTCGTTGGAGAAGATTAAAATGAAAGTTTTAGTGGATCGTCTAAGTAAGAACGAGCTCACGCATGAGTTCGCCATCCGTGGCTTTCCGCCGGACACGGTGGAAAATATGCGTAAAACACTAAGGGCTACACTAAAGGCGGAATCAGCTCTGGATACGTCTTACGTAGAAGCAGCGTATCTATTCGATTTTGATACCGATTTTTCTGAATTGGCAGCAAAAGCATCGGAAGCTGAAGAGTTAATCTCAAAGGTGTCAGGAGATAAAACTTCGACGGACTATCTTAAGATTAGGGTCAAGATAGAATTCGGGTTCCGCCGACTAAGAAATATGCAGGCAACCACACCCGAACAGCTGGAATGTGCACGTTAGATTCGAAATCGAACTTAGTGGACAAAACCGAGGGGGATAGTGAAGTCGAGGCTGAGTTTGAGGATGATTCCCGGACGAGGGTTGCACCGCAAGAGGTGAAGGCATCTTCCCTGGCGAAAGTGGCAAAATGGGGGCTTAAGTTCAGCGAAGATGCGTCGGCGTCTGTAAACGCTTTCCTTGAGCGGGTAGAGGAGTTCGGCAGGCGAGAGGTCTCACGAAATCACAGCTCTTCAGGGCAGCCGTAGACCTATTTGACTCGCGAGCGCTGATTTGGTTAAGAGCTAACCGCGAGTTAGTGGCGTGCTGGGATGAACTCGTGGAGGAGCTTAGGGCAGAGTTCTTGCCGACGAACTACGAGGACCGCATTCGTGATGAAATTCGTAAACGGACTCAAGGCGAGAATGAATCGACGGGAGTGTATGTGGCAGTGATAGAGCGCCTTTTCTCGCGTTTGAAACAAAGCTGCTCGGCGAGCCTCGGCGTTGTTTCGGTTGCGGTAGTCAAGGGGTTTTGCGAGCGGCGTGCCCAACGTGTCGAGTTAGGGTAGCGCAGCACCTTCCCCGATGCCGCGGAAGGTGCTGCGCGATCAATCTCACCTATCCAAAGAGGAGGCAGCAAAACTAACTGGAATGTTGAGCGAGCAATTTGGTCTGATGGGCGATGGGTTGGGTTGCGCGAAATCTGTGAAGCATGTGAAACGACCGCGGCTCCAATTAAGCAACGATATTATCCAGTCTCGCCCGTGGTACAACGCCAAATAAATCTGGAGCTGGATGAGATGATAAAGTTAGTGGTAGTCGAGCCGTCGTCAAGTCCTTGGTCTTCGTCAATTCTTTAAGTCCGAAAAAGAAGGGTCCTATCGGTTTTGTGTGGACTTTAGAAAGGTGAATGCAGTATCTGAGAAAGATGCTTATCCCCTGCCGTATATCTCCACGACGCTGGAGAAACTACGGAATGCGAAGTACTTGTCGACGCTGGACGTGAAGTTTGCATACTGGCAAGTACCAATGGCAGAGGATTCACGTCAATATACTGCATTCACTGTACCAGGACGAAGCCTGTTTCATTTCTTACGACTGCCTTTTGGACTCCACAATTCTGGGGCTACGTGGCAACGCTTATTAGATACAGTGTTCAGACCCGCTCTCGAACTGTTCGTATTTACATACTTAGATGATATTATTGTGGTTACAGACACTTTTGATCGACATTTGGAGATATTGCGAGACGTTTTTACGCGTCTGAGAGAAGAAGGCTTACGCGTGTCAAGAGAAAAGTGCCATTTCTGCAGGGCACAATAGAAGTATTTGGGGTACGTGGTAGACGAGGAAGGGCTGCATGTCGATCCTGAGAAAGTGAAGGCCATAAGTGAGTATCCCCGGCCGGGATCAGTGCAGCAAGTCAGACAGCTATTGAGGATGGTATCATGGTACCGTCGGTTTATCACGGATCATGCTACTATGGTGGCTCCACTAAACGATCTTTTAAAAAAAGGGCGTAGGGTTCAACTGGTCCAGTAATTGTGAACGGGCTTTTAATGCCTGTAAACATAAGTTGTCCACCGTACCGGTTTTGGCGTGTCCAGACTTCGATCTCCCCTTTAAGGTGCAAACCGACGCTTCAAATGTGTGTATAGGAGCGGTGTTGAGCCAGGCGCACTCTACGGGAGAAGAAGTGGTGTGTTATTTGAGCAGGTCACTATCGGCACAGGAGAAAAGATACTCTACAATAGAACGGGAGTGTTTAGCAGTGCTTTGGGTCATCGAAAAATTCCGTCCATACATCGAGGGGACACGATCCGTAGTAATAACAGATCATCACTCGCTGGTTTGGCTGAACAAGCTTAAGGACCCAACCGGCAGATAAGCGAGATGGGCGGGGCGCCTCCAACAATTTGAGTTTGAAGTAGTGCATAGGAAGGGGAAAGAACATTTAGTTCCTGACGCACTTTCACGGGCAATCGTAGAGTTAGACAGCATATCGGCTCCTCAAACGTCGGATAAGTGGTTTACGAAAATGATAGAAAACGTCCGGGATGACCCGCGGAAGTATTCAAATTGGAAAATCGTAAGTGACACACTCTGGAAACAAACCTCCGGTAAAGAGAGAAGAAAGGAGACGAGTGTTGCCTGGAAGCGCATAGTGCCGAAAACAGAAAGGGGAAAAGTTCTTTATAGATATCACGACGTCCCAAAAGTGGGGCATAGGGGAGCCGCTCAGACATTGGCGCGTGTTTCACAAAACCACTACTGGCCTGGAATGCGGTCTGACATTAAAGAATACGTCAGAAGGTGAAAAGTGTGCCAGGCATGTAAAGTAGAGCGAAAGGCACCGGTGGGTCTGATGTCGTCTAGAGTTGGGGTGGCGAAAGTGCCATGGGAGATGGTATGTATAGACCTGGTGGGACCATGACCCAGGTCGACTCGAGACCATAGCTATATCTTGACAGTGGTGGACAAGGTCACCAAATTCTCAGTGATACTTCTAGTACGAACCGCCACGGCGTCAACGGTTTTCCGTTTATTGGAAAAAAACGTTTTCTTGGTCTTCGGTGTATCGAGAGTACTAGTTTGCGACAATGGAGTGCAGTTTAGGGGTAAAAATTTCAGCACAGCAGTGGAGGAATACGGCGTGAGAGTGAGATACACTGCTTTGTATCATCCTCAAACTAACCCGGCAGAACGGTGAAATCAGGACATCAAGTGCATGCTGAGATGTTACGCTGCAGACAATCATCGCTCTTGGGATCGAAATTTGGCCAAGATCGCGTGCACATTACGTACGTATAAGTACGAAGTCACTGGTTTTTCGCCCTACTTCCTGAATTTCGGTAGGGAGATGATTACCTATCGAGAAAGAGTTGAACTCCCGTCTGACGCGCGGAAGGACTTATCGCCGATGACAAGAGCCCGGACACTAGATGGAATACTAGCAGACGTAGTGAAGAGGATGCAGAAGGCGGCTACGGCTAATAAAAGTCGCTATGATCTCCGTCAGCGAGCAGAAGTCTTTCAGGTAGGAGATTGCGTATGCAGGAGAAATTATGCTCAATCCGATGCGAGCAAGTACTTTTCCGCTAAACTCGCCCCCGCGTTCGTAGGACCCTTCACGGTTGCGAAACACACGTCGACTTGGACGTACGAATTACTAGACGAAAAGGGAAAGAGCGCAGGTACATGGCATGCTAAAGACGTCAAGCGGTACGTGCCATGATTTAGATATGGGTGAATTCGTATGAGTATCATTAGCTGGAGCTCAAATTTGCGAGGGGAAGTTAAGGTATTAATGAGTGGTGGAGGGACTTAACTACAATAACGTTAGGCAACAGCGAGCAGAAACTATCATTAAGTCCTTTTGGTGTTGGATTAATAGAAGGGTTGTGAAGATATACGGTGAAGGGTTAGTTATAAGTAAGCCTAGTATAAGTTTTATATTTAGTTATATATTCTAGGGTCAGTTTACAGGTATTAACATGGGATTAGAATTGATTTGTATATTAAAGAAATACCGATAGCTTGGTGGTGGTGAATGTTTCCTCCTTGTCATTTTTACTAATGTTCGAAGAATATTAGTATTAAAATCGATTCGGCCAAAAATTCATATTTCCATATATATATATATATATATATATATATATATATATATATATATATATATATATATATATATATATATATATATATATATATATATATATATATATATATATATATATATATATATATATATATATATATATATATATATATATATATATATATATATCATCAAAAAATTTCAGTGGGATAATCTCGGGAGCGCGCCATCCGATTGAGCTGAAACTTTCAGGATACATTGGTGTATATGCAGAATAGGTCCAGGTCTCTTTAACTGTCAGTTATTGTTAACCTTTTGGCGCCGGCGGCAATTTAAGTGATATTTTAAATATACCTATTATTTCGTGCACAAATGATTTTCGCAAAAAAAATAGGTAACGAGATAAATTTCTAACGTGTTTTACATATGAATCGGATAATGCTTTGGAATTTTTTAACCCTACGTGTGCGCTGGGTACCTAAAAAGAGGACGGGAAAATTTGAAAATTTTTAAATTTCGATAACTTTTGACAGAGCTATTCAATCATTACGAAATTTTCAGGACATATTGATATTATTTAGTTGTAGATTTATGTAGCTTTCAATGAGCGTGCTGGCAACCCTGTAGCTAGGGCAGGCACTGAAAGTGAAAACCTCCAAATCATCGTCTCTCTTGAAAAAATGCCGCTTCTTCAAAAAAAACTACTCAAATGTAAATCTTGTGCTTTGTTTACATAACCAAAAAAAAAGAAAAGATATGGTATAACGGGCATGCCTGGTAGCCCTTGCCCAATTTACCTATATTTTTATCATCAAAAACTTCTGTTCACGGAAACTCACGATCCGATGAGCAGAATTCTTTGAAATTTTCACAATGTATTGGCCTTAAATAGTACCAGGTTTGATAGAAGTGATTTTGAAATGCGGGCGATTCTGTGCCAGTGGTGCCATTTTGAAAAAAATTAAAAAAATAACTGTTTTTAGCCCTATAAATTCTGATTGAATCGTTCGATTTTGACAAAACTCACACAATTGCTGGACCTTACTTTAAGCCACGTTTGGTAGAAATTTCGTTGAGAAATTCGGTTGGAGCTGCCAGCTATGATAATTTTGGTGTCTTCATTTTGAAAAAAAAAAATGTGGAAGTGAAAACATTCAAACCATCGAATTTTCAAAAAACTTTGTGTTTCTTACAATAAAACCAATCTGTATATAAATCTTATGTTTTATCTACACGTTCAAAATAAAACTTTGGAAATTTCATGTCGGACAAGAACGGTAACCCTCTCCCAGTTAACCTAAATTTTTAGCATCAAAGACTTCTGTTCACGGAAACTCACGAACCAATAATCAGATACAGCTAAAATTTACAGAATGCATTGGACTTAAGTAAGACCAGATTTGATAGAAGCGATTTTGAATTGTGGGCAACTCTGTGCCAGTGGTGCCATCTTGATAAATTACAAAGAAAAAAAACTGCTTTTTGCCCTATGAAATGTGAATAAGTTATCAGATTTTCATGAAATTGACACAGTAGCTAAACCTAACTCTAATCTCTGTTTGGTGGAAATTTGGTTGAAAAATTTGATTGGTGCTGCCAGCTATGGTAATTTTTGTGTCTTTGGTTTTGAAAATTCGCTCAGGAAAATAAAAGTTTTTGCACTATAACTTCCAGTGCAGTCATGAAATCAATACGAATTTCATATAATTAATGAAACCTGTCATAAACATTATTCAGGCCAAATTTGGCTGAAAAGCCACGATAGGGTTGCCAGCTATTGTTGGTTTTGTGTTTAATTGCAATATCTTTATTAAGCGGTTTTATCGTAGAATTTTCAAATGGTAATGATATTGTAGTGATAATAAACAGCAAATATTAAGCTTTCGATCATTTGAAAAAACTCGCTGCAGGTAATCCTAAATTTCTTTATACTCCTATAACTTCGAATGTAATATAACAACGTGAAGCAGATTTGATATATTCTTGGCTTTGATACTGGCGAAAGGTTGCCAGCACGAGTCGGTTGTGCTACTTTTGTATCAATAAATGCTTACAGTTAGTATACATACCGGAAACATTTAGAATGAAAATAAATAACCGATGTTACAATTCGCAAAGTTCTGCAAATTTTTCGGATCGCAGCCCCAAACACCAACTTCAGTTACAGTGCTGCAGGCACTGAGCATTTTCTTCATTGATGTTATATGAGATGCTGCTTTCAAAATTATGTGAAATAAGCAACTGATAACGAATATAATTAACCCGTGTTTTGTTCTCATAAACGTTGAAATTCATGCCAGTGGTAATATCTGAAACCTTCCACCATATGAGCTATAATGCATTCTTAAGACGAAAGTAAAACGTGGCATTTGAAACAGTTTGGCCGTAATAAGCAGCACATGTGGTGGAATATGCACTCAAAACCTGCACGATTCTTCTACTGTTCTTCGAACATTAGTGTTTCCAGCGGTTCAGGTGCGCTAGAGTTTTTTTTTCCTTTTTGTTGCTTCGTTTCATATTACTTTCGCATTTTTTTTTCTTCCCCTTTGGAATTCGTTTTAGAGAATGACCTTCGTATAGTGAAGAAGTGTATCCTTAAAACGAGTTCGAAGGGCATTTGAATTTTAGATGATAAGGGTAAAAGTAGCGACACCAGGCAAATCTAGAACATGCAACATATAAACATGCAGGGAAAATGATGGCTAGAGTAATAGAGACGTGCATGTAAAGAGTGTGCTTGCATGGCGAGAAGGGAAAGACTGTTGTGTGATATAGCGTCACAAAAAAAAAAAATTAAGAATTCAAGTGTCGAGCGGGATGGACGGACATTTGCGTCGGCTTTCGGGTATTGCGTGTTAAATGAGAACTATAGATCGCGGTTATTCGAACGGGAATGGTTGAGAATTTCTATAAAATTCTCTGAAGCGAGGGGGTGTCACGGTTCGTAGAAATTTTGTATATATATATATATATATATATATATATATATATATATATATATATATATATATATATATATATATATATATTTATATATATATATATATATATATATATATATATATATATATATATACATATATCCGAACCGTGAGATTTTGTTTACATAATTGAACATTGAACATAATACATATATAAAAAGAAAAATATCCATCGTCCTCTTAAAGAGAGAACGATGGAGATTGAGCAACAACCACAATTTACGAGTTAGTTAAGAAGATGATTAGTTTTAGATGTAAGAGGGTTAAGTTTACTGTTAGTTTTATCTAAGAAACTACAACAAGACAACACGAGCCGTCACAAAAGAGTAAAGACTGAACGACACGAACTCAAATGAACACCTATTAAATGTACATCAGTCAGACGAACATTAAAACAATCAACACCAAGCCACTACAAACAAATTTTACTCATAAACAACACCATAGCCATCAACAATGAGATCCCGATCGCGATAATGCCCAAACACAGCAATAGTAATGAGATATCGCGAATTCTTCCGACACAAATTAACCGACAAGGCAGAGCAACGTATGGGCCGAGCCGTCAATGTCGACGACACCAGACATAGGCCAACAATTGACCAACATACGATTGATACCGAGTGGATGCCCAAATTGCCGATTCCCGAACTCAAAGCCAGGGATCGAAAGGCGATGAAAGTAAATATTAAAATATTAATAGAATTGACCCGAGATGCGGAGGATGATCGACACACACGAAAGAAAACTGAGATCCGGAGGACATCAGCGTACGCGTCAGGAAATATTCACACCCGAAAACTTCAACACGCACAAATTCTCGCACGAAAAACACGGCGGATGAATCCACTGCCGTAAGCTAATATTAGCTAAAACCATCATATAAAACGCTACCGGGAGGATCGCGAACATGTTTCCTCGCTGAATGATTGGATTTGGAATACAAAATAGCCATTTACCTGGAATTTGATGCCGAAAATCTTGGAGCACCATCCGAATTTCATATACACAATAGCGAGATTCATGAATTACCGAATGTTGACAGTCGGAAACGTCAAAAGGGAAATACGCCAGAAGAGATGTCCCAAACTAGTTCGCGTGGTGAACACGGAACTCAACACTCAGATGAGTGAAATCGAATTCGGGTGAGTGCACCAAACGGATTTTGAAAATCCCGCTGCCGCCAAGAAAATTTTCCTGTGATCAGGATTGATGAAAGAGGGTCTTTGTTTTCGTGAACAGGGTGAGTGGACGGAGGTCTTGAGCTATAGGTGCAAAATTGAACTGATACCTTTTCTTTTTTTATTCTGGCTTTTTGGGCATATTTGGACGTGGATTTGAAGAGATATAACCGACGACGGTAATCTAGTGAAGTTGGAAGCGGCAGCATCAAAAACGAAATCATTTTCTTGCACATTGATCGCGATTGTGTTACTGGAAAAGCTAGGGAGGAAGATACCAGTTTCCGTGGACAAGATAGCTGTTTTGCGAAGTGCGAATCGAACGTGGAGGACAAATCGCGAGGGACGTTTGCAGATTTGAATTTAAACTCGATTGCGAGGATCAATATACGAAAAGGGCCCCATCACGGGAGTAAATGCATCGCGATCCAGAATACCCCGGAATTGGCAGGTTAGATAGCTAGTAAGTTCAAGTTGTGGATTAAATTTAGTAAAATTTTTCAAGAAAGAAGAGATTTTTGAGAAGATTACCATTGAATGGTATCGCGTCAGAAGATAACGTAGTATTATTATTTAAATACAATAAAGTGTGTGATCGTGAATTGTGCGTGGTTCGCAGTTATCGATAGCGAAACAGTGATGTACATAAGAGGCCGTCATCCTCTTCTCGCTTCAGGGCGACAGTAGCGAGGCAGTGTTACGGGTAAGAAGCGAGTTGCGCCCACCCTCGACCTTTTTCTTCGCGAGCAAAAGCCGCCCGAAAACTGCCGCCCTTATAAAGGGTTCTAGTGCGCGTTGCTTAGAATAACGGTAACAACCTCCAACCGAATTATTTAACCAAATTTCTACCAAATGTGGTTTAAAGTAATGAAATGACTGAATCACTACTTAAATTTCATCTGATCTGATAATAGGATCGTGAGTTTCCGTGAACAGAAGTTTTTGATGCTAAATATATAGGTTAATTGGGAAAAGATAGCCAGGCGTGCTCGTTGTAAAATTTCAAATTTTTTACTTTGATTACGTAGACCAAGCATAAGATTTATATTTGAGTGACTTTTTTTCAGGAAGCGAAATTTTTCAGGAGAGTCGATGAATTGAAGGTTCTCACTTTCAGCGCCTGTCAACATGCTCACTTAAAGCAACAAAAATTTACAACTAAATAATACCAATATGTTCTGAAAGTTTCATAATGATTAAGTTACTCTGTAAAAAGTTATCGCATTTTAAAAATGTTCGTATGCACCCGGTCTCTTTTTAGACACCTAGCGCACACATGGGGTTAAAAAATTTTCGTTTAAAACACGTTCAAAATTTATTTCGCTACCTAAGTTTTTACCAAATTTATTTGTGGACGGAACAATAGGTATATTAAAAATATCACTGAAATATCCGACGGCGTCAAAGGGTTAAAGATAATTGGCATTTAGTTAGACCTGGACTTATTTTGCATATACATCAATGTATCCTGAAAGTTTCAACTATATATATATATATATATATATATATATATATATATATATATATATATATATATATATATATATATATATATGTATATATATAGATATATATATATATATATATATATATATATATATATATATATATGTATTTATATATATATATATATATATATATATATATTTATATATTTATATATATATATATATATATATATATATATATATATATATATATATATATATATATATATATATATATATATATATATATATATATATATATATATATATATATATATATATATATATATATATATATATATATATATATTTATATGAATTTTTGGCTGAATCGATTTTAATACTTAAGTTCTTCGAACTTAAGTTAAAATCAGTCAAACACAAAGGATGACATAAACAGATAATAAACATAGAGAAAAATATGAAAATTTATTTTTTACTTCGTGGGTACTTTTGAAGAACGCACAGTTTGAGATCTCCATTATGGTGGGTTCAATTGAGCAATTGGTTTTTCTGCTCTGAACTGTTTTATTGTAAGTTAAGCCGCGTTTCCAATGCTGGCTTGGAGTGAAATGTATCTGCGTACAATTTTGCTCTCATGCACTTTCACATATCTTCCTCTCTCTCTAATCAATCTATAAAATCTGTGGTTGAATTCTAGAGTGGGACCTATTTCAACTCCAGCGTGAAGCTTTTTGCACATTTTCGAATTTTCAAATTCACCACTTTCCAATAGAAGGCGTTGCTGAAAGTTCTGTTTACAATGAAGTGTAAAGTGCTGTTTTCCCCGTTAAAAAAAGACAATGTCATAGAAAATACAGTTGGATGAATGATTTGTGCATTCAAACCAATAATGAAACAAATTTATAACCATAAAATTTCGAGTAAAACGTTATAATTATTGCGTTCCATTAACGTTACCATAGTTTTTGATATTTTAAGGTGAAGCAAATATAGCATTTGATAAAGATAATGATGCTTCTGAAAACTAAATTCATGGAATAAATGAGAATAGTTTGCCTTTAAAAAACACAATCAATAATACAAAAAATTGTTATACATGATTATTCTATATTAGAATTTTATATTACTTTTATATATCATAATAGTGCATACCATAGCCATACAATATTACGTGCCTTTCGAAGAAAGTCAAATCTATATGCTACAGACCTACTTAATGTTCAGCATCAATGATGATTTGAAAATCTGCTAAAGTATTCCTTGCAAGCTTCAGCACATTATACATATCTAAATGGTAAAGGATTTGGCCTTTCTTGATCGAATTGTAATAAATTCCTTGGCCATGGTGTCATGTGCATCCCAGCCAAGTAATCTGGGCATGGTTTAATTTTTTTATCCAAAGTAATTCACATCATTTAAGCGCCATTGTCAGCTAGATGTTGGATTCAAACTGACGTAGTGTGCTTTTTGCTCAGCAAAAATACTGGAAATTAGTAAATGGCCAAGAGTAATTTTCCATGACATTAATAAGCTCAGCTCAGTTACCTCTATCTGCACATTCAACTCCAAACGTACTTTTACCTTCACCCAAACCTATCCCAAAGTCATTGCTTCGAAATAAGTAAGAATGGCAGCACCGATTACTGTCAACTCATTTTATTCCTACAGAAATTCCTGATACAAAATCTCGCAGGATAAGTTCAGTCGATATCAAACGATCAACAAGTAAAGAAATCTGAAAAGGATAACTTTAGTTCATGACAGCCAATGTGTACGCAGATACATTGCGCTCCAAGCCAGCATTGGAAACGCGGCCTAGTTCTAAAAATGAATCTATCGTATTTAAACTCCAAGTGAACATTCAAATTATTAACTTATATAACATCTAAATTTATTGCTTATATATAATATGTATGACGAATAATACAAACTACTAGTTAATTTGATCGATTTAATCGTTTGTTTTCGGGAAATCTATAAAAAATTCCAATCATATAAGTTTTTCATAAAATGTCCCCAAACTAGCAATGAGTGCTACAGCTTTGAAATTTCAAAGCACAAAATGTCATTACAATTTTAATTTCAAAAATCCATCATTGGGAACAGGCCAGCTCTACTCTGAGATTCGGCGAAAGCTCACTCCAGCATTGGAAACGCGGCCTTATCCTATCAAAATCCGTAATCAAATTTGCAATAAATATTTTAGATAATGAAATGTTGCCATATGAAACTGTTGAAGAGGCCCTGGATTTCGCAGAGATCAAGATAATAACGAATGGAAACTCACTATTATACATTGTGAATCAACAACAAAAGATATGTTTCAATTTATGATGATTAAACCAATTAAAAGAAATTCATTTCTTAACGAAATTCCGTTCAGCCTTGTAATTAGAAATGACAATGTAATATTTGGTGTCAAGGACAAATTTAAAAAGTTTTATCAATTATCAATTTGCAAACAAAATTACCTAATAGATATAAGCAATGGTACATGTATCCCTAATCTCCTTAAGAGCCTAAAGCCAACTTGTAATACAATCAACGATAAGGACGTACCATCAGTGGAAGAAATTTCAAACGGAGTTGTTCTGCTCAACCAGTTCACTGGAATCCTCAATACTGAAGGCACATCCCACAATCTCAACGGAACCTTTTTAATTAAATTCAAAAATACTAGAATCTCGATCAACAACCGAACTTTCATTTCACAGGAGATATCATCGTTACAAGTCCTACCTGCAATACTGCAACCAGCATCTGATGGGATGATTGGACTTTTTACCGGAAAGCCCATGAAGGAACTGACCATCGACAATATAAGGGAAATTGAACTACTCCAGAACGAGAAAAGGGTACATCAATATGCAACAGCAGCACTCGCAACAATTCTCCTGTTCATCCTTATTTTACTTACATAGGAAAAACTTCGCTTAAATAATAAAACTAACGCCGTTTTTGATTTAAAAGAGCAAAAAGCGTTACCCGAAGCTCCCAGCATTCTGCCACAAAGTGAAACGACAACTTACCTAGGCACAGAAAGACCTCAACGAATTAAATTCAATGACCTTCTCTTCTTCTAGAAACAATTGAGGACAATTGTATTTAACGGAGGAAGAGTTCACGACGAATTCCTAAAACTCGTGTAATTAAATAGCACACCTACACGAGCAAGCAAAAGTGCAGTATTGCACTTTCCATGAGAACACATTCACATGGAAAAATTATTAAGCACCAATTTGACCAGACACGTTCGAATCAGCAAATTTAGTTTACTTAAGGTAGAACTTAGTAAAAACATGTTGAGTTGCATTTCTATTATCAAGCAATAAAGATCAGGGTACCGACCCTGCATAAACTAATAAATATTTTTTTAGTGTCTTCTCGTCGTAAAAGCTTAACTTGTAGAGAATAGGTCCAAGACTTGTCAAAATTAAGATATCTTAAACCTTTTGGAGACCGCGAGCGTTTTAGTGAATTTCGAGGTGCTCCTATATTTCCAAGCAGTGTAAATTTTGGCAAAAATAAATGTTTGATAATGAAACATTTTTATGTCTAAAGCTTGTCTATGTTAAAAAATTGGAAATTTTGAGTCGTGTGTGGGAGCAGCGTGCCTAAAAGTAGGCAAGGATTTTTGATTTGTTGTTGATTTTGATTTGTCATTACGTCTGAAAAAAAAACATTGGATCATCGTGAAATTTGCAGAGCGTATTGATGTTGACTAAAATTTAGCACGTATGGATTTTCAAAATAGTGCAGGTAACCCTGTAGCTACCCAGGCTCCTGAAAAAAAATCCTTCAAATCATTGACCCTTCTGAAAAATGTTTGATTTTTGACAAAAAATTTGACCTTCATCATGTCAAAATAAAATTTTCAAAATTCCGATTTGCACAAGAACGGCAACGCATCACCAAATTAACTCTATTTTCAGCACTCGAAAGTTCTGTTCACGAGAACTGACGACTGGATACTCCGATCAAAATGAAACTTACAGAACGTGTTTGCATTAGCTAGGACCAGGTCTGATTGAAGGGATTCTGCAACACGGGCAACCCTGTGGCAGTGGTACCATCTTGAAAAATCATTGAAAAAAAAACAGGTTTTTTGCCTATAACTTCCGATTCAGCCTTCAAATTTTAACAAAACTTACACAGTACTTGGATCTTACTTTAGATTGTATGAGGTGAAAATTTGGTTGAAAAATTAGAATCAAGTTGTCAGCTATGGTGATTTTTTACTAATGTTCGAAGAAGAACATTAGTATTAAACACTTTGGCCAAAAATTCATATTTCTATATATATATATATATATATATATATATATATATATATATATATATATATATATATATATATATATATATATATATATATATATATATATCTATATATATATATATATATATATATATATATATATATATATATACATATATATATATATATATATATATATATATATATATATATATATATATATATATATATATATATATATATATATATATATATATATATATATATATATATATATATATATGTATATATATATCATCAAAAAATTTCAGTGAAAAAATCTCAGGAACGCGCCATCCGATTGAGCTGAAATTTTCAGGACACATTGGTGTATATGCAGAATAGTGCCAGGTCTCACAAAAAGTTAATAATCTTTAACCCTTTGGCGCCGGTGGCCATTTTAGTGGTTTTTTTTTAATATACCTATTATTCCGTACACAAATAATTTTTGCAAAAATAAAGTTGAAGGCATAAATTTCGAACAAGTTTTACATGTGAATCGGATAACGTCTTGGAATTTTTTAACCCCATGTGTGCGCTGGGTGCCTAAACAGAGAACGGGAAAAATTGAAAATTTTTAAATTGCGATAACTTTTGATAAAGCAATTCAATCAGTACAAAAATTTTAGAACATGTTTGTTTTATTTAGTTGTAGATAAATGTATGTTTTAATGAGCGTGCTGACAACCCTGTAGCTAGGGCAGGCACTGAAAGTGAAAACCTCCAAATCATCATCTCTCTTGAAAAAATGTCGTTTCTTAAAAAAAAAGCCACTCATATGTAAATTTTGTGCTTTGTTTACATAAACAAAAAAAAATTTGATATGGTATAACGGGCACGCCTGGTAACCCTTGCCCAAGTTACCTATATTATTAGCATCAAAAACTTCTGTTCACGGAAACTCACGATATGATGAACAGAATTTATTGAAATTTTTAGAATGTATTGGTCTTATATAGGACCAGGTCTGATAGAAGTGATTTTGAAATGCGGGTGATTCTGTGCCAGTGGTGCCATCTTGAAAAATCACTAAAAAAGATAATTGCTTTTAGCCCTATAAGTTCTGATTGAATCGTTCGATTTTGGCGAAATTCGCTTTGTGACTGCACCTTACTTCGAACCACGTTTAATAGAAATTTGGTGGAAAAATTCGGTTGGAGCTGCCAGCTATGATAATTTTGGTGTCTTAAATTTGAAAAAATAAAAATTTGGAAGTGAAAACATTCAAACCATCGAATATCCTAAAAAATGTCCGTTTCTATAATAAAACCAATCTGTATACAAATCTTATGCTCAATCTACACAGTGAAAGTAAAACTTTGGAAATTTCATGTCGGACAAGAACGGTAACCCTCTCTCAGTTAACCTATATTTTTAGCTTCAAAAACTTCTGTTCACGGGAACCCACGAATCAATAATCAGATAAAATTGAAATTTAAAGAATGCATTGGACTTAAGTAGGGCCAGGTCTGATAGAAGCGATTTTGAATTCTAGGCAACTCTGTTCCAGTGGTGCCATCTTGAAAAATTACCAAGAAAAAAAAAATGCTTTTTGCCCTATGAAATGTGAATAAGTTACCAGATTTTCATGAAATTGACACAGTAGCTGAACCTACTCTAAACTCTGTTTGAAAGAAATTTGGTTGAAAAATTCGATTGGTGCTGCCAGCAATGGTAATTTTTGTGTCTTTGGTTTTGAAAATTCGCTCAGGAAAATAAAACTTTTTGCCCTATAACTTCCAGTGCAGTCATGAAATCAATACGAATTTCATACAATTACTGGAACGTATTATAAACATTATTCAAGCCAAAGTTGAAAAGTTGGTTGAAAAGCCACGATAGGGTTGCCAGCTATTGTTGGTTTTGTGTTTGTTTGCAATATCTTTATTAAGCTGTTTTATCGTAGAATTTTCAATTGGTTATGATATTAAGTACTACCTTAAGTAGTGACAATAAACAGCAAATATTAAGCTTTCGATTATTTGAAAAACTCGCTGCAGGTAACCCTAAATTTCTTTATACTCCTATAACTTCAAATGTTATATAACAACGTGAAGCAGATGTTATATATTCTTGGCTTTGATGCTGGTGAAAGGTTGCCAGCACGAGTCGGTTGTGCTACTTTTGTATCAATAAATGCTTACAGTTAGTATTCATACCGGAAACATTTACAATGAAAATAAATAACCGATGTTTCAATTCCCAAAGTTCTGCAAATTTTTCGGATCGCAGCCCCAAACACCAACTTCAGTTACAGTGCTGCGGGCACTGAGCATTTTCTTAATTGATATTATATGAGATGCTGCTTTCAAAATTTTGTGATATAAGCAACTGATAACGAATATAATTAACCCGTGTTTTGCTCTCATAAACGTTGAAATTCATGCCAGTGGTAATATCTGAAACCTTCTACCATATGAGTTATAATGCATTCCTGAGACAAAAGTAAAACGTGGCATTTGAAACAATTTGGCCGTAATAAGCAGCGCATGTGGTGGAATATGCACTCAAAACCTGCACGATTCTTCTACTTTTCTTGGAACATTAGTATTTCTAGCGGTTCAGGTGCGCTAGAGTTTTTCTCCTTAATCTTGCAAATTTGCTCAGGAAAATAAAGCTTTTTTCCCTATAACTTTCGGTCCAGAGTAGAAATCAAAACGAAGTTCATGCAGTAAACAGACTTTAATATAAGCCAAATGTCGTAAGAATTTCGTACAAAAATCATGAAAGGGCTGCCAGCTATGACCGTTTTAGTAATTTTGTAGAATTTCTTTACTGAGCGATTATGTCATTTGATTTGCAAATGGGAATAATCCTGCAATAAAAGTTAACATCAAATATTAACGCTTTAAAAATTTGAAAAGTTTTGAGGATGGTAGCCCTTAAATTCTTGTCACCCGTATAACTTCCAGCGCAGTGATTCAATCGAAACGAAATTTACTGGTTGATTCTAACTTGCAAATGGGAATGATCCTGCAATGAAAATTAACAACAAATTTTACTCCTATGCATTTGCAATAAAAATATAAAACTAATTTTTAGATTTTCCGAGTATTGAACATTTAACTGCTGAAATGTTCGATGAAATCCTCCGATGAGAACGAAATTCAAAGGATAAGTTCATTTACGTATGAGCTTGTTATGGGATACTTATGCTGGATCATTGGGAAATTGCTGCCAGGACTGAACATTTTCATCATATGTGTTATAGCTGAGTTTTGTTGCTTTGGATACGGAATGGTTGATATGATTCTACAAAAACGTGTATAACGTCTTTCCACATTTTTTTGTCACTCAAAGACAATTTCTTCGAAAATTTGTTTTCTAGCGGTTTTGATGCGCTAGACTATTTTTATTTTTATTCTACCTGATTCCATTTGCGAGATTTTTTTAACAAAATAAATTAATTCGTCTACTTATTTAACAAAATCGATTTGGTGAATCTACTTACCTGTACCAAAAGAAATCAGGCTCCGCCAAAAGCAACGCACCGGACTCAGGTCAGCGAATTGGTAAAAAAACTTTCAGATAATCTTCTTTGCCACCGTTATCATAGTCCAGCGCGGGAATTGAACCTGGAGGCTGCCATGTGTCGGTTCATGACACTACCTGCCGCGCCACGAAGCCGACAGATTTAGATGAGAAGTTTATCGAGTTACGCGGCTCCGACGGCAGCTTGGTATCTGCGTATGTCTCGTGACAGATGTTGACTATGTTGTTGATTTGCTAACTTTGTCTCCCTTCCCGTGCTAGCCACCAGTTTTTCTTCAGTCTCCATTGCTTGAGTGCAACGTTCGCATGTCGCGTACGTAACTTGAAATCCGAACCCACCAGTGTGGTACGTAATTTCTTTATTTTACGTCCCACTATCTTCGTTAAGAGACGAACCTGTGTAGAACGCTGTGGATCGTTCCACATGATGACAGTTCCCGTCAGCTGAAAACGTTTGTTTACAAATTATGCCAACTTGGTGCATTTAGTTAGTTCCTGTCAAGTCCCGATTCTTGGTGGTAAATTCTATCTTTCAGGTTGTTGGTGAATGAAGGGTTTTGGCTGACTAGTCTTATTATGTCTTTTCTAGGCTAGTCTTATTATGTCTTTTCAGACTCTTTGAAACAAAACAACATCACTCAATTTCAAATTAAAACCTACAATTTATTCTTGTTTCAAACGGACAGCATTTTCGTCTATATCTAAACACGGACTGCAGGGATGAGCCACACATCAGTTTCATTTAGTGTGAATTTAATGCTGACATAGTGTCTGCATTCTTCAATTGTCTTCATATTACCGTTTGGTTTTTCTCATGCTTGCAAAATGTTTACGTTACGTTTGGCATTGCCTGTCTACTCGACTACCTGTGGGAGGTGTCGCATTGCATTCTTTATTATCATGTTCCATTCATTCTGATATGTGACTGGCTCGCCAATCGTTATGGCTATCTTCCGGCTGCGATTTTCTATTCACGGAGATTTCGGTCCAGGTGAGTTTCTTTTCTCTGGTGCTTGTCTTTGTGCTACCCGAGCTTGTAAAGCTCATGGAAGTACGTGGGTGCTTCGGGCCATGTACAGCGGGTCTGATTTTGCGGCAAATCCTGGGGCGATTTCCGCGTGTGCTTCTTCCGAATCAGTTAATTAGTTGCGTTGGTTTCGCGTCAGGAGCCGTTGCGTTCCGCTATTGGCATATCTCATCACTTGCTTACATATATGCTAATTTGTCGTCTTTATCATCAACATTCGACAGGTGTAAAACGTAAGTCAGATGCGATGATGCCTAACAGCCCTATGGGTGGTGGGTACAACTGAAACCTACTACTTGAGTGGTGGCTTTGCGGTTTAGATACGGACAACCTTTCCGAGGTAAAGGTTGCTCCTTTTTTTTGAATGCTAAGGTGACGTGTTCTTTATAACTCTTATCCAAGCTCTGCGAGTTTTATAATAACTCTGACTCGAGTTTTCGCACATTGTTTACTACCGCGTAACAGAGTATAAGCTGAATTGAAAAACAAAATGTTGTTTGAATATATTTAAATATGTGTAATAATTCATATATATCAAGGAAATCTCTGCACCTGCCGTGCGGCTTGTTAATGCCAATCCATGCTCCAGTGTCCTATGCTTCAGTTTGCTACTGGTACTCTGCAGCCGCTCCGGCTCCATCACTGCTCATAGAAAGTTCCTCACAGCTGTTCACTTTTCATTAACATTTTCACTTTCAGACGTGGTCAAAAGAAAACACGCGCTGACCAATGTATTGGGGCAACGTTACACGACCATCGTTAGAACACCTGTTAGGCCCCACGATGGGCACCAATTTGTTACCCCGCCCGGTCGGGAGTAGTCAAATCCCGGCCAGGCCACTTTGGGTTGCCAGCTAATGTGCAGATAAGCTTTGGAGCACCACTGGCTCACCCAATAACCAGGCTTAGATCCGCTGAGTGAACTTTCCGTCTTATCGAACCCAATAAGAGAAAAGGGCACTAGATCATTTCGGGAACATTGATCAGAAGGTTCCCTAAAATCAGAAAAGGAGGAATAAGAAAACTACGGTACTGTCACAAATCGAATTAATCCCTTTCAGTCAAATATTTAATCCTGCGCCCCACTCCGCCACCAACACCCCTTTCTTTACAGGTTACCTACCAAGATACTGTTTTCTTCAATGAAATAAAAAAATTGACCTAAAGTTTATTTTTTTCTGGGTTCGTTAGCCCGTGTATTCACTTTCGTAGATTTAGAGAAAGAGAAGAAAACAAAACTTGAATTTATTACCAATTACACAATGAGGTTTGACATGATAAGCTCATTAACTTTAGTTTTCCAAATTTGAAACTAGTATGAGGTTTTTTCCATTATGAGCTCAACATTTTTCAATTATTCTGTATCTTTGCTAGACTCTTTTTACTCAAAATTTTTTTCATTGCCCACAAAACGTTTCCCGCTTACTTTTAGAAACTGATTCGTTTTCCTCTTATTTTCCACGATCTTTAAATTAAACTTTCAACAATCTGATAAATTCACCATCATTCACTTTTACATGCGATTTTCTTCCTACTTGCAACAAGTATTCCGGGTTTCGTCTTTCCAAAATCGTTATTTTACGCTCCGTTAGCGCTCTGTATCCAGTGTTTTTAAGTACCGATTTTTCGGTGCTTCGGCCATCAACCACTAGTTCCAGTCATCCTTACCACCCAGCTGTCACCTTTTTATGTACGATGAGCTTCAGAATCCCTTTTCATTTTTCTTCCCTAGCGGATTTTCAGTTTCGTGGCAATAGTATACATCCCACCGTCCGCACCAAGCTCTACATACCTCATTCATATGGGAGATAACAATCTACCGCATGTAGAGTAGCGACTCTCTGACGATGATGAACATTACCTTCCTTTGTCTAATAACCGACGTGGTACTTACTTTATTGACTCCGTACTTTCAACTGAACTAAAGCAGATCAACTGTATTAACAACACAAACGGACGACTCTTGGACCTAATATCCTCGACGATATCTTCGGATGTCTCGATTCAACGATGCTCATCTCTTCTTCTTGTTGAATCCACTCACCATCCAGCTCATCATATAACTTTCCAAATTAAAGACGATATACTCATTGAGTCTAACTTTGTTAATCTTTACAATTTTAACTTCAAGAAAGTTGATTTTGATATGCTGAGTGGAGTGCTTACCGAATGTGACCCGTCTTTGGTTGCGAATGAATCTGACATAAACGTTGCTACCATAACCTTTGACTCCATCTTATTTGGTTGCTTTGCTCGCTGTGTTCCATTGAGTAACTCTGTACCTTTGAAATGCTTTCCATGGATCAAACCAGATTTAATCAATCTAAAAAATTGGAAAATTATCGCTTGGAAAGTGTAAAATTCGTCGCGTTTAGAAGATGACTATGAAGTTTATGAGAAATTACGAAATAGATTCGTATCTGACACCTCATCTGCCTACTCAAACTACATGAAGGAGCTAAGGCAGTATTTCATAAGCCATCCTAAACGTTTTTGGAATTTCGTGAATTCAAAAAGGTATCATTACGGATACCCTTTTTTTATCTCTGCCGGCATTGTCATTAATAACACGCTCGCTATTAGTAACTTGTTTGCAGATTACTTCCGATCTGCGTATGGAATACTTGTCTATGAAGTCGACATAATTAATTTCAATTACTTAATGGACTCCCCTAAAACGACGTTGACAATGAAAGACCTATACATCGACACTGCCACTATACTAAAGCATTTATCTCATCTTGAGAATAGTTTAAATCCTAGCCCTGATGGTTTATCGACCATAGTCCTTAAGCGTTGCGCCGATTCTCCCTCACCATTGTTGGCTCACCTTTTTAATTTATCCATTTCTTCTGGAATTTTTATCTATAATTCCAATTCAATATTTATCTATAACTCCAATTCACAAAAAAAGCAGTAGAGATGTCGTGCACAATTATAGACCAATCGCTAAATTACCATGCTTTGCCAAACTCTTTGAAACTATTGTTGCCGAGGTGCTATCTTTTCACTCTAAGGCAATTATCTCGCCTTGCCAGCATGGCTTTATTAAAGGCAAATCTACTACTACTAATTTTTGAGAACTTGCGAATCTAGTCATCCAAGCGATTGAAGAAGGTAAACAAGTTGACTACATTTACACCGACCTCACGAAGGCTTTCGATAAGCTGGATCATAATATTCTTATATGCCAATTGCATATTCTTGAATTCAATAATACATTTATTGTCTTGATTAAATCCTATCTCACAGAACGCAAACAGAACGTTCAATTTCATGGGACTCTATCCACTGACATAATCTCCACTTCCGGTGAGCCACAAGGCAGCCACATCGGTCCGATTCTTTTCGTTATTTATATTAACGATCTTATCACCTTTGCTCCTGGATCCTCCATTCTACTCTACGCTGATGACACGAAGATTTTCAATATAATATCATCACTTGACGACTGAATAATCTTGCAACGCAATGTGACAAATTTTTCTAACTCGTGCGCTCTAAACCGTCTTTCACTAAATGCTGACATATGCTCTGCTATCTCTTTCGCCCACAAATCATGTCCCATTAGTTTCAATTACTTTTTAAATGATATTATATTAACCCGTTACAATAAAGTTCGTGATTTAGGTGCTCTATTAAACTCTGCTTTTACTTTTAATGACCACATTAACTCTATAATAAGAAGAGCCAACTGTGCACTTGGCTTCTTAAAAAGGCGGTCTAAAGAATTCAATGAAATTCGGATGACAAAAAAATCCTTTTCTGTTTCTGGTTCGCTTGATCCTTGAATATGGGTGCTTGATGTTGTTTCCATTTTATAAGGAGCATATTGATCGAATTGAATCTGTTCAAAAAATATTCTTAATCTTCGTTTTTAGTTCTTTCGTTTATATGGTAATTTAGGTTATTACAATATGTTTTATAAATTCCTAGAAATTAATCACTGTTATCGTCACTCTCACTTGACACCATTTTAATTGATTAAGAGGTGTCTTCATACGGATTTAAAAGAGAAAGAACTTCAGGAGGAAAGGGCTTTTTCTTTTGTTGTTCAATAAATTTTCCGCGAAGTGTGGATATAGCAGGGTCCGATGTCACTAACAGTCTGTTGAAAACATCAGTAATTGTGGCTTCTCGAGACATGTTTCTTGCATGGTGCTTTCGGTACTGTTTAAAATGTTTATTTCGAGCTTCCTGCGCTTCTTCTGACTTTTGATCGATTGGAAGCATGGTAACCGATATTGTATACCTTCCATGGAATAGTACTTTGTGTACAGATGCGGGCATATAATACCATGGACATACATTTATGTAAAGCTTGGCTGTTTTTTTGCAAAGCTTTCAAATGCATTCAAATTCACTGGAAACCCACTGGATAGCGTTCCCAAAATTGTTCTGAACATTGACATCAGGTTTTGATCTATGCCCGTTATATCAGCAGACATCTCTGGATTTAGGAAAAAAATTTTGGCCATATTGCCATCATTCGTTGTTCTTCATTCCGGTTTTGGCTGGTCTACTATCAAATCCTACCTTTCCCTAAATTCACTTTAATAGCTTCTTTTCGAGAAGATACTTCTGCTTTTGCCTCTACTCCTTTGACCTGCCATGTTTTTATTGTGAGACGATATGAAATATGCAGAAGGCATTCAAAATAACGTATCCAGGCATGGAGGGTAGAAAGCCCTTATTGAAAAGTTGAAATATCAACTGGTTTAGCAGCGATTTCTTCTAAATTGTTCATGAGCTTAGGAGTAGCTCCAAACATGTAACAGGTTTGAGACGAGTTTGTATTTGTAATCGGATTACAAATTCTACCGTCTACTATGGTGAGGATGAGATTGTGAGTGATATTTATATGCTTCCCCTCTATTTCAACCCTAGTAGCGTTAAGATCTCTAACCTGGTCTTCTATATAAAACTTTTCACATCTTTTCACCCTGGGAGTTTGTTTTTTAAACTGAACTCCAATGGGACGACAAAATCGAGTCGATGATGGATGTGGATTTTGCCATAGTACAGTTTTTACAGCCAATTCATTTAAAAAATGTAACTGTAGTGGTACAAAAGAGGTAAAAAATATATTGGCATCCGAGAATCCTTCTTCGCTGGCTTTTTGTTTGTAATCTGGATGACCACTACTGCCATCACAACCCCACCTTGATATAAGGATTGCATTCTGAATGAAAGGGTTATCTATTTCTGTTAACACTGGGGACTATACCACCACTATTCGTGCAGCAGTGTGATCCAAAATATTTTGAAGTTTTACTACCGCTGCTGATTCAGTAATGCTCATTGCTTTAGATTGCAATATTTCATTATAGCTTGGTAAATATTTAATCCCAAACTCAACGCTCCACTCCTCATTAGGTTGTATTGGCCTTTAATGTAAATTTACTCACGAAATAAAGCGAGTGCTTCGTCTAGCGTCTAAATTAATGAAGGATTGTTTGAATCAGAATTCCAAACATTGCGTATTTTACTTGCCCTTCCTGGGGAAATCTCCATTTCAGTTTAGCCGCATCAACATTTCCCGATTCCCTTTGTTTCATTTTTGAAGCAGCATTTCGGCAGTTATTTCTGTATCTTTACGCAAATGTTTCGTTTTTCGCCTTTTTGACCTCTCGCAGCTATCATTAAACTCGATTTCTAGCCTACCAGCAAATGAGGTGGATGCCTGAGGGCTAACTAAAATTGCATTTGATACAAAGTCCTTGGACAGCCAATCAGCGTTATGTGACAGAAATCTATCAACAGTTATAGTGGATTCGTCGAATCTTCTAAAAACTTCCCTACAAAAGCATGAAACGTCTTCTGGAAGTAATTTGCATTTTTCTTCAATATCACGTACTTGATTTTTCCAATAAATATTCAAAGAGATAAGATTTTTGTTCTCTACGCCCATTTCCACTTTTCATTTGACTAATATCAATCTGTTCTTTCCGGAAAATTGTAAATTCCATATTGAAACTAAAAAATTCATAAAAGTAATACTTATTAAAATAAAATAAAAAAATAAATTAACTCAATATTCGTCAAATGTATTTTAAAAAAAACTCTAGCGGACCGGAACCGCTAGAAAACTAATTTTCGAAGAAATTGTCTTTGAGTGACAAAAAAGTGTGGAAAGACGTAATACACTGTTTTGTAGAATCATATCAACCATTCCTTATCCAAAGTAACAAAACTCAACTATAACACAAATGATGTAAATGTTCAGTGCTGGCAACACTTTCCGAACGAAGCAGTAATAAGTTTACCATAACAAGCTCATACTCAAATCAACTTATCCTTTGAATTTCGTTCTCTTCGCAGGATTTCATCGAAAGTTTCAGCGGTTAAACGTTGTTTGAGGCTGCCATCCGAAAAATGTTCAAAACTAGGAAAATTTGAAAATTGATTCCTTATTTTTATTGCAAATGCTTTGCATATGAGAACGTAATTTGAAGCATTTGTTGGTGCAATATTTACGGAAATGGCTAATGATGGTTAGCCTGTGTCAACAGCAAAGCAAAATACATGCCAAATCTGGTTTACGTTAAGTTAAACCCAACCAGTAAATTTCGTTTCGATTGAATAGCTGCGCTGGAAGTTCTACGGGTGAAAAGAATTTTAGGGTTACCACCCTCAAAACTTTTCAAATTTTTAAAGCGTTTATATTTGTGGTTAATTTTCATTGCAGGATCATTTCCATTTGCAAATCTAATGACATAATCGCTCAGTAAAGAAATTTCACAAAATTACAAAAATGGTCATAGCTGGCAGCCCTTTCATGATTTTGGTACGAAATTTCTACGACATTTGGCTCACATTAAGGTCCATTTACTGCGTGATCTTTGTTTTGATTTCTGCACTGGACCGGAAGTTATAGGGAAAAAAGCTTTATTTTGCTGAGCAAAGTCGCAAGATTTAGGAGACAAAAAACACCATAGCTGGCAATTCTATTCTTATTTTTCAACCAAATTTTCATCAAATGTTACATAAAGTAACACCCAAATATTGTGTAAATTTTGTTAAAATCTGATGGTTGAATCGGAAGTTATATGCTAAAAAGATATATTTTTTCTCAGTAGTTTTTCAAGATGGTACCACTGCTACAGGGTTGCCCGCATTTCAAAATCACTTCTATTAGACCTGGTCCTAGTTAATACCAACATATCCTGTAAATTTCATTATGATCGGATTATTCGGTCGTCAGTTCTCGTGAACATAACTTTCGAGTGCTGAGAATAGAGGTAATTTGGTGATGGGCAGTCGCTGTTATACGCGCACTTGTGTTAATAAATGGAATATTACTCCAAAGCGGGCAATTTTTTCTTACAACACAAAAATGTTGATCAAATAAGTTTAAAGTTGAGATATTTAACTGTGTCGGGACTCACCAGGACTTTTTGTAAAAATTAACGAAACAAAAGTTTACGGTACTTTCAATTTAATACTTTGTATCACGATTCTGTAAATGCATATTACGTAGAATAAATGCAATTGTTGATGTTATCACTTACCCGTTTTATATTCGAAATCCTAGTAAATTTAATTCGAAAATCAATACTATAAACAACTGCACACATATAAGCAAAGTAACATAAGTCAACTTTGAATGCCAATACATAAATGAGTGACAAGCAGAGGTAAGCAATACAATCATAAAAGTAATCCTTAATCTCTTTGGTGAAACCCTATATGTAAAACATGGCCAAAAAAAAGGCTAATTTTATGAGTTTTGGCCAGGTATTTCAACTATCCGGACCACTGTGCGCTGGTCTGATCTTTTTTTTTACCTCCTTATGAAAGCCGCTTGCAATCATTGACCATTGATACTCTTGAAACTAGACGTCAAAATTCCAAAGCTCTATTCGCTGCGAAGTTGCTCAATAGAAACGTAAACTCTGAATTTTTATTTCCAAAGCTAAACTTTCGTGTTTGTCACGGTGAGCGTTGATATCATGGCACCTTGTTCATCCCATTTCATAAAACCAATTATGGATTAAATGAGCCTATCTGCACAATGGCCCGAAGCTTGAACTCAGCATACCAAATGTTCGACTTTAATCATATTGTTGAAATTTTCAAGTGTCGGCTTTTCCGACCGTTTAAATGTTCTAAACAGATTCATAAATTTATTTTTTGTAGTAGCCATTTTGTTGGTGAAACTGTGATTAAATAAATAAATAAATAAAATAAATCTAAACCTCCCGTTTGTCTCGGTATTTGACCTTACCGCGCGTGTACCTAGTATGTTCACGTCGTTATTTCCGTCGCGCATGGATCTAGCAGGTTCTGTACTCATTTGGTGATTAAATATCTTGAATATTATTTGAATATCCACTGAGTAAAAGATACGAGGCAGATACTACGAGTCCTGGCATCCTAAGAGTCGTGCAACATCCCCACTGAAGTGAGTGGTGTATACGCGTTTTAAGCAGCCTTTTCTGGGAAGGGCTGCCTTTTTTTTGGAAATAATATCAAGTTCTGTTAGAGCGTAACAATATATATATATATATATATATATATATATATATATATATATATATATATATATATATACATATATATATATATATATATATATATATATATATATATATATATATATATATATATATATAAATATATATATATATATATATATATATATATATATATATATATATATATATATATATATATATATATATATATATATATATATATATATATATATATATATATATATATATATATATATATATAGATATATATATACAGTGGAGTCCGCTTAGTACGACTTCGCATATAACAACCAACCGTTTTTAGCGACGTAAGTATAGGCATATGTTTGGTTTTAATATGAGCCACTATGAAAGTACATCCCTTTAATACGACTCCGCTTACAACGACCGACCGCTTTTAACGACGGAGTTTTGCACAAAATTGTCCGGTTGCAACGACGACGAGCGTTGAAGTGCTTACAAATAAATCCAAGGTTATAACCTACCTCCGCCCCGCGCACCCCCTTGCCCGCACGCTGCTGTTTGGAATGCGACTGTTTATTTGACGGCAGTAATTTGTGGGTGATAAACAAGTACGCGTACCAAAATGGCTTCTACAAAACGAAAAAGTTTCTCCATTGAAGAAAAAAGTGTTATAATACAACGTTTAGAAGCTGGCGAGTCGAATGTAACGATTGCGAAGGAATTCGGTGTCAATCATTCGACAATATCCACAATAAAGAAAAATAAACACAAAATAGAACCAATGTTCAATGCGAATGTTTTAAAACCTAAACGCGTGAGTGTGTCGTCTCAACAACAAGTTGACTTGGCCCTTTTACAATGGTTTAAGCTGCAACGTAATCGGAGTATACCCGTAAATGGGCCTATGCTTCAACAAAAGGCAAATTTTTTTGCTAAAGAGCTAAACATTCTTAATTTTGATTGTTCGGCGAGTTGGATTAACCGTTTCAAAAGTAGACACAATATTGTCGCCGGAAAAATTGCTGGAGGGTCTTTGTCGGTTGAACAGAGCGATGTGACCACGTGGCAAACCAAAGTTTGGCCTAATTTGCGCAAAAAATTTAGTGACGACGAAATATTTAATGCAGACGAAACTGGAGAGCTTTGAATGAAGGACTGCCCATAGGAAATGAAGAACTTGAACAATATTCTGCTGTTGATGATGATCTCGCAACTTGTGAGGAGCCGACTGACGAAAATAGTATTCTACAAAATGTTATGGTCAATAGCCAAGATAGTGACTATAATAATGACGATGGCGTGGAAGAAAATTGTACCACTCCGAGTGTATCTGAAGCTCTAAAAGCGGCAGAACTGCTGAATGTGTTTGTGCATTCTAATTTTGATGATGACACTATGAAAAGTATTATGTCTCGTTTGCTTAATGCAGTCCGTACTTCTTACTATAGAAATAAAAACCAAAAACAATCAAAAATTACAGATTTTTTGCACTAGCTATTCCGTTGTTAGTTATATAGATATATAGAGAGGTACATTATGCACGTTTTTTCTCTGATGGTCATATAAATATTAAAATGTAAATACATTATGTACATATGTGATTATTTGAATAAAAAACAAAAATTAAAATTGTCAGTTCGTTTAGTACGACTTCCGCTTAGTACGACGTAATATCACCGGTCCCTTGGCCGTCGTTATAACCGGATTCTACTGTATATATATATATATATATATATATATATATATATATATATATATATATATATATATATATATATATATATATATATACATATATATATACATATATATATATATATATATATATATATATATATATATATATATATATATATATATATATACATATATATATATATATATATATATATATATATATATATATATATATATATATATATATATATATATATATATATATACATATATATATATATATATATATATATATATATATATATATATATATATATATATATATATATATATATATATATATATATATATTTATTGTCTCAATCAAAAAAAACATATCCAATTAAAGATCAGACTAGAAATAAACTTGTATGCAAAATGAAAAAGAAAAGAGTTCATAAATTAAAGCTAAAACAAAGTTTAATAAGGCGGTTAGGTTTAATCATAATTCAACACAGATATGACATCACAAATTCAGAGAGTTACTTTATTTCATACGATAAAACGCATCTTCTTAACTTATTTTTAAAAGTGCGTAACGAAGGCGGAAAAGGACCAATATTCAGTCAATTATGCTGCTTAGGCAAGCGTAAAGTTGGGGAGTAAAAATATACATAAGTGCGAGTAAATGGTACATTGAGGGTCAATGAAGACCTGGTAGAACGTACCGGGTCACGAACAGAAAACTGCGCTTTGAGGATATATGTTATAGAACCAGTTATCATTTTATAAAGGAGACATTCGTCGAAATACACTCTGCGTGAAAGAAAGGTGGGGACTTCAATAATGGAAAGACGCATACTATACTCACAGTAGGGAATACGGAACTTGAGGAATAGTGAGCGAGTAAATCTACGTTGTACAGACTCAATATCAAAAATATCAGTAAAAAGTCTGGACGCTCTAAGAATGAAGCCGCACAAGCGCGAGGCCTTGGATGTGACACGCACAATGTGGACATCAAATTTTAATTTAGTGTCATTATTATTTATTTAATTAAGTATCAATTGGATTAAAGAAAGAGCCCAGGAAAGGATAGGGAAACGTGATGGGGGATAATTTACATGTGAAGGACATCTGGAAACATTTAGCAACATTAAGGGAAATACAGTTGACAGAGTACCAGTAACCCAGAGCAGACAGGCCATCCTGCAGCTGGAAGCAGCTATACACTGACTCAACCACCCTGAAAATTTGAAGATCATCAGCGTACAAGAGACACGGGGAGTTGAAGAGACAAGGAAGATCATTTATAAATAGGAGGAAAAGGCGAGGACCAAGCATTGACCCTTGCGGGACACCACAAGTAGGATAAAAGAGAGAAGAAGAACAAGAGTTAAACGTTACAAAACAAGCACGATTACGAAGGTATGAGAAAAGCCAGCAACGGAGCTGACCCGAAATATTGAAACCACCAAACTTTGAAAGGAGGACTTCGTGGTTCACGGAGTCAAAAGCCTTCGCAAAGTCTGCATATAATACATCCACTTACTTTTGCTGATCGATAGTGGAGGCAACAGTATTGGTGAATGAAAAAAGGTTGGAAATTGTTGACTTACCTTTGTCAAAACCATGTTACTCAGAAGCGAGAAAATGTTCAATACGAGGATAAAACCTTTTGTAAACAACTCTTTCGAGAAGCTTACTGAAGCAAGATAGAAGGGATATGGGACCAGAATTGGAGATTCATGATGAATTTTCGGTTTTACGGATGAGATAAATATTTGCTGAGTTCCAGGAAGAAGGAAACGCACAGGAAGCAATACAAAGATTTAAGAGAACAGATAAAGGAACACACAAGGATGATGACAATGACTTTGCAAATATGTTAGATACGCCGTCGGGTTCGCAGCTGACGCTACTATCTAGGTAAGCAAGCAAACTTTTGACCTCCAACGGGTTCTTTCAAAGCAAACAACAACTATTAACATTTGAAGAGGGAATATTAGCAGAGAAAGATGAATTAGGCTGAGAGGTAGCAGAAGAAAAGAAATGAGCAAACCGCTCATTAACCCTTTCTTTAGGCGAGGAAGAATACAAATCATTTAGATGCATCAGACAAGGGAAAGAGGAAGGTTTTTTAAGGGAACGGATATAGAACTAGATGGGTTTCTGTAGACAGGATGATATAAAGGCTTCAATGTGGGCATGATAAGCACTCATTGGATCTTTAATCATCTTTTTAGCATACGAGCGTAAATTTCTGTATCTCAGTAAATCAGCCTCTTAGCCGGAGCTTCGAAATCTACGACGCACTACGCTTTTGGTTTTAGGAGCACGTATCACGTCAACAGTTAACCAAGGCGGATCAATACTTCTGCGAACATGAAAAGTGGAAGTGTGACAGAAAAGAATATTAGACAAGAAATTATAGAACGCATGAAGGCCATCATTAACATTTGGACCTCTGAAAAAAGCAAACCAGTTAACAGCATTAGTAACATGGGACATGGAAGTGAGATCAGCTTAAGCAAAGTTATAACGCAGCGCAGAGGTATTTTTATTTTTAGGGAATGAGGTGAAGCAAAGTTCTATAGGGAGAAGTGGATGGTGAGGATCAGGACTAACATAAGATGAAAGAGCAGCACATAAACCAACAGACGACAGAGGAGAGTTAGTAAGAACAAAGTCAAGTATTTTGTTATTAACATTATTCACATTATTCAACTGTGAAAAAGAGCAAAGAGAGAAAAAGGTAGATGCAGCTAAAGAAACATTGCTCCTCGAAAAATTTCCGTGAAGCTTGTTTCCCAAACTAAGCTGGGAATATTAAAATCACCACATAAAAGAACGAAAGAAGAGAGGTAGTGAGTGCTGAGAAAGGAGGAAATTTTCGTGGAAAAATCTTCATAAACTACAATAGAACTATAACATGGGATAAAAATCGAGGATACAAGTAACGCAATAGATGAAATAACAGATATACAAACAAGGATACATTCAATAGGCGGAGAAGGCATGAAGCCAGTGCAAGAGGATACGCTAAGTGTATTGCGAACAGCAACTAAAACACCGCCGCCGTCAGATAAACCACTGGCTGAGCGATCACAATCTTTGCGGAAGACTGTAAAAAAGATAAAATTTCATTATTGAATATATCCCCTGATAGCTAGGTTTCAGTTAAGCATAGTATGTTGTCAAACCCAATAATGAAGGAAATTTTAAGCTCATGGGTTTTGGTCCTCATTCCTCGAACGTTTCGGTAGTAAACTTTAAGGTTAACCTTACGTTCTAAGTATGATTATTTGTCACCGGTTTCCATTGAACATTTCCAGAGGTTGTTTTTACGAACTCTGACAAAAACACCAGCGGGCCAGAAATACTTCAAAGTTTACAGATGCGATAGTGATGCAAAAATAAGATATCATCTGATAATTAAGGCTGTTACGAGTGAATTTCCTACACATAAGCAACGAGTGAGTGTATCCGAGCTTAGCTTTAATGTATGCTAAGACTTCGTCGGCAGTGGTTCTGTAAGCGAAACGTAATACAAAAACTTATAGGGGTGGGACCATTACTTCCAAGCAAGAGAGTGATGTATGGGGCTCAGATAGTCCTCTAGATGGTCCAGGCTAACTAAGTACACCAGCATAAGACGTCTGGGTTACCGCAGGAGACGATGCAGCAGGAGTTGAAAGGCTCATCCTGTCAGCAACCAAATTCACCAAAGGTTATCTCACGGTCACAAGAACTTGCTGTTGTATCTGGCTCTGCTGTTATTGTTGCTGTAGTGGATGTTGTTGTAGCAGCATTGGTTGATGTTGTTGCTGCAATGATTGTTCATGCTGTTGGTGTAGTTGCAGCTGCAGGTTATCACGCTGGCCGCGTGTGAGTATCTGAGATACATCACACTGAGATTGATTTTGAATCTAAAGGCTGCAAGATTGTATAACCCCAAGGGTCTGAGGTGAAGCCGCTGGAGGAGATAGTGGAGACAGCAGTTGATTTTTTAAAGATATTTGTTGAAGTTGAATAGCTGGACAATTTGCCTGATGAATATATATATATATATATATACATATATCAGGGCAACTGTGAGGCCGATGAGCTAGGAAGGTTTGGAATCTCACAACCGGAGGTCTCTTGCTCCTTCTAGTATTAAATTAGATCTGTATCTATTGATTTTAGACAATAAATAAATAAATAAATAAATAGGTAAACCGAAGACATTGGTGAAATTGGCCATAATGCACAAATATCTTGAGAACGCTAGGAAGTCCTGGGCAGATAAATCATACTGTGTGATAACAAGGCAGTCTTGAGTATCCATGGATGCGCATCGAACCCATGAGCTTCTAGGATCAACTTAAAGCGCCGTGCGTTGCACTGTGGGCGTGTTTATGGGCCACCGCCTCATAGGGTGGCATGCACCAAGATTGGGCGAAGAGCTTGACGGTTTCTGTCGGATATTCGGCTCTGAGGACCAGGAGAAATCCATCCTTAATCTCATGTGCCAGTGTCCGACTTTGGCAAGCAGAAGGTTGGCGGCACTTGGTTCACCCTTTCTCCCAAACCTGACCGAGCTGTTCCTGGCCACTTTTAAGGGGATAGTCCAGTTTGTCAAAGGAAGCAGATGGTGTCATGAGTTCAGTGAGTAGCAGAGAGTCAATAACTATTGTGGCCGCACAACGGGCCTCTCTTGTGCCCAAGTGCGCCAGTCGTCAGCCTCTGGAGATCAGCAGCCTCTTCAACCTACCTACCCACCTATAATTCGTACCTGGTTCCAAGGAATGCTGTCGTAGAGCCACTAAGTCACCGGTGTATGGACGTTATTATCTGATCTCGTATTTCCTCCAAACCTAGTCTACGTGAATTTGGCTACGTGAATTTGGCTTGGTGACAGTTTTGGGTGGCTTTTGCTCGCGTGGAAAAGGTCGTGGGTGGGCGCCACTCGCTTCGAATCTGAAAACTGCCTCACGATCGTCGCTCTGAAGCGAGAAAAAAGCGACGGATTTGCTTCTACGCTCAACAACCGATAAAATGGGATCACCAGAAGGTTAACCTGATATAAACTAAACAACCGATATAAACTTTCACATCCGACACCAAGTCTATCTTTTCTTCTCTTTTCTTATCTTGATTTGAATAAACGCGATAATTTTAATTTCTGCTCGTACATCTCACTTTATTACGCTTAGCTATTGGTAATAATTATTCTTCGTACTTAAATCTAAACTATAAGTATTTTAGTGTGCACACTACCTGAGATGATGTGTCGCGTAGTGGCTTGCTGTCGGTCTCGTTGGGGGCCCCTTTCGTAGTTTCCTCTGCTCACTATAGCCTTTTTCGGGATGCTCAGATCGCTGTGCGTTTCTCCAAGTTCTTGCAGGACACCACTCGACCAGCGGATTCACGTAAAATAGTTTTCCGGCGCTCGATTCAGAAATCTTCGCCCGCTTGCAGCAACTTCGAATGAATTCAATTTCCTCAAGGTTGGCGTTGAACAAACGAAAAATAGAACAAAAAGTTTTGTTAGAATGCTACTAATCTTCTTCGTCAGACATTCGTTCACTCACCAGGTTTGCCATAAAAGTGGCCTTTTTCATCGACCCAGCGCGCAGGAAAATTTTCAACCGCCGTTGGGTGTACTCACCCGATATCAATTTCACACAACTGAGTGCTGGATCCCATTCCCACCACACGATCCACATTTGGGACACCGCGATTTTACCTCTGGCTTTTGACTCCACCATCTCGTCTGTCGACCAACTGTCATCTGTCCCTGACACCGTCCATAGTAGCACTTGATCAATCAGTTTGGTTATAGTGCAATTGTCGGTACATAAATTTGTCAAAATGAACAACTGCATCAAGGCTTCATCAGTTGGCGGCGGCTCGTCGATCATTGCATTATTGTACCCACTGCATCGTTGTAGAGGTAAGTAACTATCCGGAAGCATAGTCCGCTATGAAGTTCGCAATGCCTTCTTTTTGTTTTCATAGGAAAATAAATGGGTTTTCATCGGCCCGTGCACCCCATACATCGGTGACAACCCCGTGTCTTGCGCGGATATTCAAATGTAGTTTTATGATCTGATTACTACTCTGCTCAGTTCGAAACCATCAGTCACAATCGGTAGGATATCGGCCGAGACGGCGTTTGAGTGCTGTGTCATGGTGTTTACGATCTCCATGAGTTAATTGACTAAAACAAACTCTAGCGCACCTGAACCGCTAGAAACACTAATGTTCGAAGAACAGTAGAAGAATCGTGCAGGTTTTGAGTGCATATTCCACCACCTGTGCTGCTTATTACGACCAAACTGTTTCAAATGCCACGTTTTACTTTGGTCTCAAGAATGCATTATAACTCATATGGTGGAAGGTTTCAGATATTACTACTGGCATGAATTTCAACGTTTACAAGAGCAAAACACGGGTTAATTATATTCGTCATCAGTTGCTTATTTCACAAAACTTTGAAAGCAGCATCTCATATAACATCAACGAAGAAAATGCTCAGTGCCTGCAGCACTGTAACTGAAGTTGGTGTTTGGGGCTGCGATCCGAAAAATTTGCAGAACATTGCGAATTGCAACATTGATTATTTATTTTAATTGTAAATGTTTCCGGTATGAATACTAACTGTAAGCGTTTATTGATACAAAAGTAGCACAACCGACTCGTGCTGGCAACCTTCTGCCAGTATCAAAGCCAAGAATATATCACATCTGCTTCACGTTGTTATATAACATTCGAAGTTAAAGGAGTATAAAGAAATTTAGAGTTACCTGCAGCAAGTTTTTTCAAATAATCGAAAGCTTAATATTTGCTGTTTATTGTCACTACAATATCATTACCATTTGAAAATTCTACGATAAAACCACTTAATAAAGATATTGCAATTAAACACAAAACCAACAATAGCTGGCAACCCTATCGTGGCTTTTCAACCAAATTTGGCCTGAATAATGTCTATGACAGGTTTCATTAATTGTATGAAATTCGTATTGAATTCATGACTGCACTGGAAGTTATAGTGCAAAAAGTTTTATTTTCCTGAGCGAATTTTCAAAACCAAAGACACAAAAATTACCATAGCTGTAAGCACCAATCAAATTTTTCAACCAAATTTCCACCAAAGAGAGATTAGAGTAATATGTAATTTATATAATATGTAATAAATAAAAAAAAAATATTGTAATATTTCAAGATGGCACCACTGGCACAGACTTGCCCACAATGCAAAATCGCTTCTATCAAATCTGGTCTTACTTAAGTCCACTGCATTCTCTAAATTTTAGCTGTATCTGATTATTGGTTCGTGAGTTTCCGTGAACAGAAATTTTTGATGCTAAAAATATAGGTTAACTGGGAGAGGGTTACCGTTCTTGTCCGACATTATATTTCCAAAGTTTTATTTTGGACGTGTAGATTAAACATAAGATTTATATACAGATTGGTTTTATTGTAAGAAACGGACATTTTATTGAATATTCGATGGTTTGAATGTTCTCACTTCCAAATTTTTTTTTTTCAAAATGAAGACACCAAAATTATCATAGCTGGCAACTCCAACCGAATTTTTCGACCAAATTTCTACCAAACGTGGCTTGAGGTAAGGTCCAGCAGTTGTGTGAGTTTCGTCAAAATCGAACGATTCAATCAGAATTTATAGGGCTAAAAACAGTTACCTTTTTTAGTGATTTTTCAAGATGGCACCACTGGCACAGAATCGCCCGCATTTCAAAATCACTTCTATCAGACCTGGTCCTATTTAAGACCAATACATTTGGCAAATTTCAATTAATTCTGCTAATCGGATCGTGAGTTTCCGTGAACAGAAGTTTTTGATGCTGAAAATATAGGTAAATTGGGCAAGGGTTACCAGGCGTGCCCGTTATACCATATCTTTTTTTTCTTTTTGGTTATGTAAACAAAGCATAAGATTTACATATGAGTGGCTTTTTTTTGAAGAAACGGCATTTTTTCAAGAGAGACGATGATTTGGAGGTTTTCACTTTCAGTGCCTGCCCTAGCTATAGGGTTGCCAGAACGCTCATTAAAACTACAACTAAATAATATCAATATGTCCTGAAAATTTCGTAATGATTGAATAGCTCTGTCAAAAGTTATCGCAATTTAAAAATTTTCAAATTTTCCCGTCCTCTTTTTAGGCACCCAGCGCACACATAGGGTTAAAAAATTCCAAAGCATTATCCGATTCATATGTAAAACACGTTCGAAATTTATTTCGCTAACTTTATTTTTGCGAAAATTATTTGTGCACGAAATAATAGGTATATTAAAAATATCACTTAAATGGCCGCCGGCGCCAAAAGGTTAACAATAACTGACATTTAAAGAGACCTGGACCTATTCTGCATATACACTAATGTATCCTGAAAGTTTCAGCTCAATAGGATGGCGCGTTCCCGAGATTATCTCACTGAAATTTTTTGATGATATATATATATATATATATATATATATATATATATATATATATATATATATATATTATATATATATATATATATATATATATATATATATATATATATATATATATATATATATATATATATATATATATATATATATATATATATATATATATATATATATATGGAAATATGAATTTTTGGCCGAATCGATTTTAATACTAATGTTCTTCGAACATTAGTAAAAATTATCTCCGCCGTCCTCTGAAAGAGAGAACGATGGAGATTGAGCCGGAATAACGAAGCACTAAATTACCGGATACTATGTTTTAATTAGTCTACTTTGTTTTAATTAGTTTGTTGAAGTTAGTCTAAGATGTGAAATCGACGAAATATAACTGGAACGAGCGTTGCACGAATACGTCATCTCCAGAACTACACCAAGAACATAATTGGACACCAGATATTAACAGCCCGCAGACTAAAAGTGCGTTATCGGCCGAGATATTGATAAAGGTCTGCATGACAGAGCAGCGTATGGGCCGTGTTGTTCGGATCGGTGAACCTGGACCTAGGCCAACGACTGACCCAATCATAACTGCCTTGTCACAGTTACCTCTGACATGAATTATATTCGCGACCGAATATAATTCATGTCAATGCACAAATATCTTGAGAACGCTAGGAAGTCCTGGGCAGATAAATCATACTGTGTGATAACAAGGCAGTCTTGAGTATCCATGGATGCGCATCGAACCCATGAGCTTCTAGGATCAACTCAAAGCGCCGTGCGTTGCACTGTGGGCGTGTTTATGGGCCACCGCCTCATAGGGTGGCATGCACCAAGATTGGGCGAAGAGCTTGACGGTTTCTGTCGGATATTCGGCTCTGAGGACCAGGAGAAATCCATCCTTAATCTCATGTGCCAGTGTCCGACTTTGGCAAGCAGAAGGTTGGCGGCACTTGGTTCACCCTTTCTCCCAAACCTGACCGAGCTGTTCCTGGCCACTTTTAAGGGGATAGTCCAGTTTGTCAAAGGAAGCAGATGGTGTCATGAGTTCAGTGAGTAGCAGAGAGTCAATAACTATTGTGGCCGCACAACGGGCCTCTCTTGTGCCCAAGTGCGCCAGTCGTCAGCCTCTGGAGATCAGCAGCCACTTCAACCTACCTACCCACCTATAATTCGTACCTGGTTCCAAGGAATGCTGTCGTAGAGCCACTAAGTCACCGGTGTATGGACGTTATTATCTGATCTCGTATTTCCTCCAAACCTAGTCTACGTGAATTTGGCTACGTGAATTTGGCTTGGTGACAGTTTTGGGTGGCTTTTGCTCGCGTGGAAAAGGTCGTGGGTGGGCGCCACTCGCTTCGAATCTGAAAACTGCCTCACGATCGTCGCTCTGAAGCGAGAAAAAAGCGACGGATTTGCTTCTACGCTCAACAACCGATAAAATGGGATCACCAGAAGGTTAACCTGATATAAACTAAACAACCGATATAAACTTTCACATCCGACACCAAGTCTATCTTTTCTTCTCTTTTCTTATCTTGATTTGAATAAACGCGATAATTTTAATTTCTGCTCGTACATCTCACTTTATTACGCTTAGCTATTGGTAATAATTATTCTTCGTACTTAAATCTAAACTATAAGTATTTTAGTGTGCACACTACCTGAGATGATGTGTCGCGTAGTGGCTTGCTGTCGGTCTCGTTGGGGGCCCCTTTCGTAGT
>OZ022264.1:163544528-163574528 GCA_963978885.1 Nemotelus pantherinus | reverse complement strand
GTCGCCCACTTCTCGCTTCGGGGCAACGGACGAAAGGCAAGTTTTCAGATCTCGAAGCGAATGGCGCCCTATTCACTCTATTTTCGTGAGCAAGGACCACCTGAAAACCCGCCGCCCCGGTGTTCCTGCCAGGGTGATTTAAGATTTGATCGCGTTATTCATTGGTAACGGTAGCAGTTGATATCGCTTTATATCGATTGTATCTCAGGTATGTGCGCCTACGTTATTTATCATTATTCCTTTTGAGTGTCGATGTCTTGGTCATCTCTGTAATTCAGTGATATGATGAACGTGCCCCGTATGCCCGTGCAATCTTATATCGGTCAAATATTGACCCAGGTCGGGAGACGCCGGCATCCGTGATCTGAGTGGTACGCTGCTCTGCCGTGCATTCGATGTTTCAAAGTGGGATGCATACCAACGTCTCAAATATTCGGTTCACGCGATTGATGTCCGGATGCGTTATGATGTTCGTGACGTCGCAGTGAATTGATTCTTATTAGCTACGTTAAACTAACTTAATAATCTATTGAGACAATATTTTCCTATTTCTTCTTATTTTTCCTGTATCGGTTGTGAATGTCTGTTTTATGTATATAATAGCGGACGCTAATTGTTAAATATAAGACACGGACCATGACACCCCCCTCTCTTCAGAGAATTCCCTGTGAATTCTTGACGCTATTTCTCCCGGACATCGCACGAAACTATATTCTGATTCGATGTTTGATATTTCGGTACGCTTTACATTCTCGAAAAACTTATTCCGGTCGTTGGTATTCCTTATTTGAATTCTGGAACCCCAAGTGGGTGCTGAGCCCGACGGTCATACCACACATTCACGCTACAATTCCCATATACACAAAATCATGCATGCTTATCTGTCTCGACTAATAGCTCTAACTGGTGTTGGTATCAGTACACTTAATATTTCCATACTCTAATACTACCTGAACTCGATTTTAGCTCGCCTGGCATTCCTCCAGATCTCATGAAGCTATAATAAGAAAACAAAACAACCAAGGAAATCACCAAGGCAAATGAGATGGGCGTGCACAGGAAATTCACGGTATTGATTTAAAATTTGTTTGTTTTTTTTATTAGGAATAATATAGTTTTTTTTTAGTTTGTAAAACTAACTCCCACCACCTTTTTTTCTCTGTTTCTTCTTTTTTTATAATGTTTACCGCGTCGGCATCCCACCACCACAGAGACTTACTACTAAGCTTATAACAAAAACATATCTCTATATACAAAACCCGCTACCAAATTCCATGCTAATCCCGTTCGTCTTCCACATACATTTTGAGGTCTTTCACATGCCAAGTGCCTGCATTTTTACCTTTGCCGTCAACCAATTCGTATGTCCACGCCGATGCTTCCTTCTCAGCGTGAAAGGTCCGAAGTACGCCGGGGCCAATTTAGCTGAAAAATTTTTACTAGCGTCCGACAATACGTAATTCTTCCGCCAAACTCTTTGTCCCACCAGAAAGTTGTCTGTGCGTAGGCGAAGATCATACCGCTTTTGACTGGAAACTGCTGCTCATTTCATCCTCTGCACCACCTCCTCCCGTATCTTTTCCAAATTTCTTGCGTTTTTGACTGGTGAAAACGCCTCTTGCGCTCCTGCTGCCAGCTCCGCTGCTTCCCTAAACGTGACCATTTCTCTCCCAAAATTGAGAAAGTCAGGAGTGAGACCCGTGACTTCGTGTTCATACATTCTCAACGCACACGCGATTTTACTCAGGCATTTGTCCCACGAGCGATGGTTTTCTGACGCGTAACATCTCAGGATGCATTTCAGGTCTTGATCACGGCGCTCCGCCGGGTTGCCCTGGGGATGAGACAGCGCGGTGAAACATATCTTAACGCCAAACTCTTCCACCACCCGCTTGAACTGCTTTCCCCGGAACTGCACCCCATTATCGCATATCAGAGCTCTGGGTACTCCATATACCAAGAAGACGTTCTTTTCCAACAACCGGAAAACAGCCGATGCCGTCGCTGTTCGTACTGGCAGTATTATCGAGTACTTGGTGACATAGTCTACAACCGTGAGAATGTAGGTGTACCCTTTCGTTGAGGTAATGGTCCCACTAGATCCACGCTAATCAGTTCCCATGGTGATTTGGTCTCGCCAGCTCTAGTGGACATCAAGCCGATCGGTGATTTTCTCTCCACCTTGCAAATCTGGCACACGTTACAGGAACCTACATATTTCTGTATGTCCCCCCGCATCCGTGACCAATAAAAGTTTTGAGCAACGCGGGCCAACGTTCGAGTAGTGCCAAGATGTCCCGCCTTCGGGTCGTCGTGACACCGGTACAGTATGGTACCCCTTTCCGCTTTCGGAACTACCCTTTTCCAAACTGACTTAACGTCCCTCTCGCTCCCACGGGTCGTTCCGAACCTTCTCCACCATTTCCACAAACCATCGCTCCGGCGCCGGAGAAGTCGCTATGTCTCCCACCTCCGCAACCGCTCGCGACAGTGCATCTGGCACCAAATGCTCCTTGCCTTTTCGATGAACAACCTCAAAGTCCAATTCCTGGAGGCGTACGGCCCATCTCGCCAACCTGCTGGACGGGTCCTTCAGCTTGTTTAACCAGACAAATGAATGATGGTCAGTAATCACCATGAAATGCATACCCTCAATGGATGGCCGTAGCTTCTTTATGGCCCACACAACCCCTATGCACTTCCTTTCGGTGACAAAATAATTCCTCTCCTGAGTCAACAGGGCCTGGCTCAAATAGCAGACCACTTTCTCACTTGATGGGTGAGCCTGGCTCAAAACGGATCCTATTCCGACATCCGATGCATCCGTTTGTACCTTGCAGGGTAGTTCGAAATCAGGGCAGGCTAAATTGGGTGCGGCCGTAATTTTCTGTTTGCACGCGACAAAAGCCTGCTCACATATGTCTATAACGCATTTATTTTCTTATGAAAACAAAAAGAAGGCATTGCGAACTTCATAGCGGACTATGCTTCCGGATAGTCATTTACCTCTACAATGATGCAGTGGGTACAATAATGCAATGATCGACGAGCCGCCGCCGACTGATGAAGCCTTGATAAAGTTGTTCATTTTGACAAATTTATATACCGACAATTGCACTATGCTACTTTGGCCGATGTCAGAGACAGATGACAGTTTGTCGACACACGAGATGGTGGAGTCAAAATCAAGAGATGAAATCGCGGGGTCCCAAATGTGGATCGTGTGGTGAGAATGGGATCCAGCACTCAGTTGTGTGAAATTGATATCGGGTGAGTACACCCAACGGTGGTTGAAAAGCCCGTTGCCACCAAGAAAATTTTCCTGCGCGCTGGGTCGATGAAAAAGGGCCTCTTTTATGGCAAACCTGGTGAGTGAACGGATGTTTGACGAAGAAGATTAGCTGCATTCTAACAAAACTTATTGTTCTATTTTTCGTTTTGTTCAACGCAAACCTTGAGGAAATTGAATTCATTCGAAGTTGCTGCAAGCGGGCGAAGATTTCTGGATCGAGCGCCGGAAAACTATCTTACGTGAATCTATATTGCCACATTGTCGGACGATTTTCGTTCAACGAGCAATGAGATTAATGAGCTGGTCCGAGTAGCCAACATTGAACAGCCCTCAACATCATCTCTCGGTGCTCTGTATGTTGGTAATGCTATATCTGGCCCACCTGGACCCCCGACAATTCTCGCGTACTCGTTTGCGTGGGCAAGCTAAAACTTTGAAACCTCAGTTGCCACCTCAACTACAACCGTTGCAGTTACCAGTGCCATCATCCGTTGCTACTACTAGGGCCGTCATCAACTCACCGGAGTGTCTGCTGCCTACTAGCCGAGGGAAGTCTCCAATCGAGTCAGCAAATGAAGTTGAGGTGCTTCCTAATTCAGCGGCTAAATCTACTTGTTCAACGATACTGAACACGGTTCCTGCGACTGGTCACGGTACTCAGCGTTCTTTGTCTACGATATTGCAAAGCGATACAAATGTCTCTGCAGATTTGCCAGCTCTTCGTATAATTTCACCTCCTCTTCAGGTGTTTGTATCCCGCTGTGCATCTGATACGTCCACTGGAGCTGTTGAAAACTACGTATGCAGTAAACTTGGTTATACGCCGCACATCTTCGATTGCATCAAACTGACTAAAGACAACCAACCTAGACGATTGATAGCTTCGTTTAAACTTATTCTACCTGTTGGGCTTGATATTGTAGCTGATCCGAAGTTTTGGCCATCTGGTACGCTGGTCAAGCCTTTCGAACATCGTAGTACTTTTCGCGCAGCCAACAGCAAAAGATCCTGCAAATAGTCTTTAAGCATCAAAAAATATCTTTATATTACCAGAATGTTCGTGGCATGAGGACTAAGCTGGATGAATTTAAAACTGCTTCTTTACTTGAAATGGATCACCTAATCTGCCTCTCTGAAACCTGGATGGTTGATGATATCTTCAGCTCTGAATTTTTTCCATTACATAGTGTCTAACGTTGCGACCGTAACCGCTCTGCAACTATGGAGTCTGATGGTGGCGGGGTGCTCATTGCCGTGCTTAACTCCCTTCAAAGTAAACTCTGCACTGATTTTGTTCCCAGTCTTCCTGTTGAATGTGTAGCAGTTTGTGTGCCCCTGTCGCTTAAATCTTCGTTGTTTGTGGCCTCTGTATATATTCCGTGCAACTCTCCCTTTTCTACATATGAATGTTTTTTCACCGAGCTATCTTCCTATCTTAACATAAATTTTCCTTCTTCGTCTGCCATCATCTGTGGTGACTTTAATATTCTATCTGTCCAATGGGACTCTGGTTTTTCCCGTATTGTTTCTCACAATAATATTTTCATTTCTCTCTCATCTTTCCTTTCATCTTGTTCACTTAATCAATTCAATTATGTCCCTAATGTAAACAATAAGATCCTTGATGTCATTCTTTCCAATATCGAACCTTCATCGTTTTTGCTTTCTCCCTCCTTTTCACCTTATACGAACCCTGAACCCCATCATCCTCCCCTCTTTGTTGACATTGTTGTTAATCTTTCTAATCGTGCCAGAGTTTCAGACAAGCCTTGTTTCAATTTCAAAAGAACTAGTTTTGACCTCTTAGCTCTCGACCTCAGCTCTATTAATTGCTTTGGCTTGTTTCGTGGTCTTGATATTGACATTGCAGCTAAGAAATTATATTCTGTACTCCTTGAGTTTATCATTGTTCATACTCCAACCTTCCGCTTGCGTAAGCGTTATGATGCTCTTTGGTTCGCTGAGAGTGTTAAACGCGCCCTGGATATTAAAAATGCAGCACGTTGTAAATTTTTGAGTTCTCATTCCGTCCAGGACTACGCTGATTTTTCTCGTCTTCATGCTGCGGCCAAGAGTAAAATAAGGCTTGGCATCCGCAACTATCTATCGCATATTGAATCTTCTTTACTTTCGAATGACCCCAAAAACTTCTGGTCATTCCTTCGCTCCTTAAAATCCTCCTCTCCTATCCCTGACTCCCTTACATTTAATATGCATTTAACATGCTGCCCTTCCTCAGAATGTTTGTGATCTCTTTGCAATGTTTTTCCTTTCTGTATACTCTGATTCAATGGTTTCTTCTTCTTATTGTGTCCCTTTTATTCACCCTTCTTGTCTCTCTTCACTCTCGACTAATCCTCTTGAAGAAGAATCCCTTATATGTTCTCTTGATTGTAGTAACTCTCCTGGACCTGATGGCCTTCCTAATTTTTTTGTGAAAAATCTTGCTTCTTTTTTATGTGTCTGCCTATCAATTTTATTCAATTCAAGTCTTGGTTCTGGTAAATTTCCTTCCTCCTGGAAGTTGGCAAGCATATTTCCTATTTTCAAATCTGGTTATTTATTACAAATTATCGTCCTATTTCTATCCTTCCCTGTTTCTCAAAAATCATTGAACGTTTTGTGTTTAACCAAATTTATGATTCCCTTAAGTATACTTTTACACCTCAGCAACATGGTTTTATTAAAGGTCGGTCCACATCTACGAATTTCATTGAATTTACTCATGCTGTGTCCTCGTCGTTAGATCAAAACTCTCAAGTTGATGCTGCATATACTGATTTTTCTAAGGCTTTTAACTCTGTCAATTTTGATCTTCTACTACTCAAATTAAATCCCTATGGCATCTGTGAAACCTTACTTTCTTGGATATTTTCGTTTTTAACTAGCCGCACTTGTTTTGTCTCCCTCTCTGGCGTTTCGTCCTTACCATTTTCGCCCTCTTCTGGTGAACGTCAAGGTTTTATATTAGGACCGCTATTACTCAACCTCTTCATCAATGATCTTCCTATGATTCTATCGTCATCTTGTTTGCTCTATGCAGATGACTTAAAATTATTTCGAGTAATCAATACCTCAGATGATCATCTACTTCTGCAGGATGATTTGAACTCTCTTACTGTTTGGTGTAACTCTAACTGCCTACCGTTAAATGTTTCTAAGTGTTTTGCCATGTCTTATTCTCTGAAGTCCCAGACTAATACCTTTCCTTACTTATTATGTGAATCCGTCCTTGTCTCTGTGGATTATTTTACTGATCTGGGTGTAACCTTTGATCGTAAACTTAAATTTGATATCCATGTTCGTAACATTACTAATAGTGCCTCGCGGATTGCTGGCCTTGCTATACGTTCCTGTCACAACTCTTTTAATATTTTTACTTGTGCTAAGATATTTATTACCCTTGTTCGTTCCAAACTTGAATACTGCTCTCAAGTTTGGTCTCCTTGTTTTGCTTATCTCTCTTATGCCATTGAATCTGTTCAACGGAGGTTCAGTCGCACCCTACTCTTTAAATATAATCTTCCTTACATGCCTTACGATGAACGCTTATCGCTCCTTAATCTCCCTCTCCTCGCAAAGCGCAGAGTTTACCTTGATGAGTGCTTTCTTTTCAAAATATGCCGAGGCCATCTGAACTCATCTATTGCATCGTTGATTATTGAACGGAAGTGTGAGAGGCAAATTAGGTCCTCCGTTGTCTTTGATGTGCCATTTGCCCGTACTGAAACTTACTTTCATTCTCCTGTTTTGCACCTATTACGTACCCACAATGAACTCCAACTTGGTCCTATTCCACACTCTTTTGCTACCTTTAAAAGAAATGTTTGCAACACAATTTTTGTTGATGTTTAATCTTATTTATCTTTTTACTAATGTTCGAAGAAGAACATTAGTATTAAAATCACTTTGGCCAAAAATTCATATTTCTATATATATATATATATATATCATCAAAAAATTTCAGTGAAAAAATCTCAGGAACGCGCCATCCGATTGAGCTGAAATTTTCAGGACACATTGGTGTATATGCAGAATAGTGCCAGGTCTCACAAAAAGTTAATAGTCTTTAACCCTTTGGCGCCGGCGGCCATTTTAGTGATTTTTTTAATATACCTATTATTCCGTACACAAATAATTTTTGCAAAAATAAAGTTGACGACATAAATTTCGAACAAGTTTTACATGTGAATCGGATAATGTTTTGGAATTTTTTAACCCTATGTGTGCGCTGGGTGCCTAAAAAGAGAACGGGAAAATTTGAAAATTTTTAAATTGCGATAACTTTTGACAGAGCTATTCCATGATTACGAAATTTTCAGGACATGTTTGTTTTATTTAGTTGTAGATTAGTGTACGTTTTAATGATTGTGCTGGCAACCCTGTAGCTAGGGCAGGCACTGAAAGTGAAAACCTCCAAATCATCGTTTCTCTTGAAAAAATGTCGGTTCTTAAAAAAAAAGCCACTCATATGTAAATTTTGTGCTTTGTTTACATAAACAAAAAAAAAATTTGATATGGTATAACGGACACGCCTGGTAACCCTTGCCCAAGTTACCTATGTTTTTAGCATCAAAAACTTCTGTTCACGGAAACTCACGATCCAATAATCAGAATTAATTGAAATTTTCAGAATGTATTGGTCTTAAATAGGACCAGGTCTGATAGAAGTGATTTTGAAATCCTGGCGATTCTGTGCCAGTGGTGCCATCTTGAAAAATCACTAAAAAAGGTAACTGCTTTTAGCCCTATAAATTCTGATTGAATCGTTCGATTTTGACGAAATTCACACAGTATCTGCACCTTACTTTAACCCACGTTTGATAGAAATTTGGTTGAAAAATTCGGTTGGAGCTGCCAGCTATGATAATTTTGGTGTCTTAAATTTGAAAAAATAAAAATTTGGAAGTGAAAACATTCAAACCATCGAATATCCTAAAAAATGTCCGTTTCTACAATAAAACCAATCTGTATACAAATCTTATGCTTAATCTACACAGTCAAAGTAAAACTTTGGAAATTTCATGTCGGACAAGAACGGTAACCCTTTCTCAGTTAACCTATATATTTAGCTTCAAAAACTTCTGTTCACGGGAACTAACGAATCAATAATCAGATATAGCTGAAATTTACAGAATGCATTGGACTTAAGTAGGGCCAGGTCTGATAGAAGCGATTTTGAATTGTAGGCAACTCTGTTCCAGTGGTGCCATCTTGAAAAATTACAAAGAAAAAAAAAACTGCTTTTTGCCCTATGAAATGTGAATAAGTTACCAGATTTTCATGAAATTGACACAGTAGCTGAACCTTTTTTTAAACTCTGTTTGATAGAAATTTGGTTGAAAAATTCGATTGGTGCTGCCAGCTATGGTAATTTTTGTGTCTTTTTGTGAAAATTCGCTCAGGAAAATACAACTTTTTGCCCTATAACTTCCAGTGCAGTCATGAAATCAATACGAATTTCATACAATTACTGGAACCTATTATAAACATTATTCAAGCCAAATTTGGGTGAAAAGCCATGATAGGGTTGCCAGCTATTGTTGGTTTTGTGTTTGCTTGCAATATCTTTATTAAGCGGTTTTATCGTAGAATTTTCAATTGGTAATGATATTGTAGTGACAATAAACAGCAAATATTAAGCTTTCGATTATTTGAAAAAACTCGCTGCAAGTAACCCTAAATTTCTTTGTACTCCTATAACTTCAAATGTAATATAACAACGTGAAGCAGATGTAATATATTCTTGGCTTTGATACTGGCGAAAGGTTGCCAGCACGAGTCGGTTGTGCTACTTTTGTATCAATAAATGCTTACAGTTAGTATTCATACCGGAAACATTTACAATGAAAATAAATAACCGATGTTTCAATTACCAAAGTTCTGCAAATTTTTCGGATCGCAGCCCCAAACTCCAACTTTAGTTACAGTGCTGCAGGCACTGAGCATTTTCTTCATTGATATTATATGAGATGCTGCTTTCAAAATTTTGTGAAATAAGCAACTGATAACGAATATAATTAACCCGTGTTTTGCTCTCATAAACGTTGAAATTCATGCCAGTGGTAATATCTGAAACCTTCTACCATATGAGTTATAATGCATTCTTGAGACAAAAGTAAAACATGGCATTTGAAACAATTTGGCCGTAATAAGCAGCGCATGTGGTGGAATATGCACTCAAAACCTGCACGATTCTTCTACTGTTCTTCGAACATTAGTGTTTCTAGCGGTTCAGGTGCGCTAGAGTTTTTTATCATTCGATTCTTGTTTTTCATATCTTAATTTTCTCAATTTTTTAGTACTAAGCTTTTCTATTTGCAATTGCGCTTTTTGTCTGTTAATGGATTACTTTAATAAATAAATAAATAAATATCAGGTTAACCGTTCTGGCGATCCCATTTTATCAGTTGTTGAGCATAGAAGCGAATCCGTCGCTTCTTTCTCGCTTCAGAGCGACGGTCATGAGGCAGTTTTCGGGTTTGAAGCGAAAGGCACCCAACCACGACATTTTCGACGCGAGCAAAAGCCACCCGAAACTGTCGCCTTACATCCCAGTCAGGGATAAAGGGTTGTGACACGATTTAAATTAGTGACGGTGAAATTTTTTTTTCCGATTTCACGTCAAGTGTCGACAGATATTGTGCATTTCGAAGCTTGTCGTGAGTCGCCAAGATGTAAGGTAGCGGATACGCATCTTTTTCAGAAACGGCGTTTACTTTGCGAAAATCGACGCAAAATTTGTAAGAACTGTCATTTTTGCTGACCAACAAGATTGGAGGGGACCAAGCACTTTTCGATGGCTCAACCACTCCCATTCGCAACATTTCGTCTAACTCCAGGTTTATCTGTTTTTGAGCCACAGGGGAAAAGATTTTGTCTTTATGACGTGACTGACGGACTTTGCGCAACCCAAACCATCCCCCATCAATTCAAACTGTTGCTCTAATAGCTCCGACAGGATATTCACCTCACTCAACGCCAAGTGCGACCAACCTCGTAGCGTTTCCCGGTTCCTATTTTTACAGTGGCCACAGAGGTCCATTGCTGCCCCTTCATGTCAAGCACGACTCCAAACACCTGCTAAAAGTTCACTCCTAAGATTATCTCTTGTGGAATTGCCGCAATCACCAGCACTTCTATCACATGTCTACAACCCCTTATATTAAATTCCAACCGTGTCACACCATTCACAGCGCACGTCTCTCCGTTTGCCAGCCGCACCTCCTCTACTCTATCTCGGTCCTCTGGCTTCCAACCGTGACCATCCCCTCTCTCCTAGGATCGTTCGACTCGTGCCTGAATCTAAAAGACCCTCCATCTGCACGCCTTCCACCTCAATTTGTAAGTGCGGGTGACTATCCTCGCCGCTTCTTACCAAGGTGTAATCCACATTCACCGAATGAATCAGTTGCTGCGGCCTCTTATTCGTGCTCCCTTTGCCACTTAGTGAGCACGCCGGTCGTTTCCCGAATCTCGTTGATCCACACGTGCTCCCACCGTTGGCTGCTTCGCCCTAGATTGGCACGTGGGACATGCTGCTCGCATCACTCCTTGTCTACCACACCCGAAACATCTGGGGTCTGTGCACTCTCTGGACAGATGACCATCCTTCCGACAATTCCAACATTGCACTCACCCGTGCCCGGACAGTACGGCTTTCTGCTCCGAAGTCTCCGCTTCCACGTTTGCCAAGCCTGGCTCCAAGCAGCATCGAGATCACGTATGGGGTGGCACAAACGCTGCTATTGACGCTCTGGTGGAATGCGACGTCCGACCCATCTTCACTAGCTCAGCTACTCACGTGATGGGCGTTAGACTCAACTGCTGCTGGTAGAATGGGACAATGTTTCTGCGCAGCGTTCTTAAATTTCCTCCTCCGAGCAATTGGTCCTCAACCGGCTGAAAAGACGCTCCATCACCGCCACGTATACTCCAATTGACTCGTGTTCTCTCTGGGTGCGCCTTCAGATCTCATCCCGCAGCCAATCTTTGTAGTCTGCAGGCAAAAACTCTGCCTTTTGTTCCTCGAAGAGATCATCCCAGCAACTGACCAAGTCATGATTCACCCGGAACCAAATGAGAGCCTGCGATTCAAAGAGATCCACTGCTGCCCTAAAAAGTTGCGGCTTGGTAGGTCCCCTGGCCTGCCGGAACTCCTCCACGCGTTCCAAAAAAGCGCTTACTGACCCTGTTGAATCCCCACTGAATTTAATTCCCCATTTTGCCACCTTCACCAGGCTCGAAGTTCTCACCGCCTAAGGTGGAGACATCACCGGGACATTATTCGCTGTCTCATATTAACCATCGCTGGATTTCTTTGATTTTCCAACTAACGTTCGCATCGCTTTTATCAATCGGTTTCGCAACATCATCGCGCCCTCCTTCTATTCTTGAGTGATTGCCTGTATGTTACCTAACCAGCGAAAACCGAACTCAATTTTCACTCTCGCTTTAATGTAATCTGAGGCGGTCTTATCCCCTGAAACTCTTGCTACCAACTCTTCGATTTCCGACGCTTTCGCGAACAATTCCAAAAAATCCGTACCATAGTCGAATGGATACACTGCCTCTACGTAGGACGTGTCCAACGCAGTTTCCACCTTTAACGTTTTGCTCAACGACTTTCGCATATTCTCCACCGTGTCCGCCACAAACCCAAGGATGGCCAGCTCATAAGTGAGCTCATTTTTACTTAGCCTATCTACCAGGATCTTCATCTCCTTCAACTGCCTAAATGTGACCACAGCCAAACGAAGACAGACAGGAAAAAATAGATATGCCCCGACTACAAAATAGAAGAACCGAATTCGCCCATGCTGCTCACCTGACACCAGATCCCAAAGCCGAAATTCTCCCTTAAAAATCCAATGTAACTAGTACGTAGAACCAGAGAATCTGAAATCCAACCCCCCGGTGGCCAAAAAGACAAAAACGCGATATATTAGTCCGCGCTATTTCACCCGACCTTTTAGTAACGGTTTCTACTCCCGCCCAGTTCTGTCCTGAAAATCCGGCCTTTTATTACTAAAAAAAACGTCACACACTCGTACACTCCCTAGATTTTAAGTTCTTCGATTACTCGCTTTGGCACAATATCTCAAATTCACACAACAACGCTCGGAATCCAGAATTCAAATATATATATATATATATATATATATATATATATATATATATATATATATATATATATATATATATATATATATATAAATATATATATATATTTATATATATATATATATATATATATATATATATATATATATATATATATATATATATATATATATATATATTTATATATGTATATGGTGATCAATAATATACACTACTATCAAAAATTGCCATGCAAAATAATAAATATAAATGTATAGAGGTTCCAAACAAGCCAAACCCATATTTAATCCGCAAACCGAGTAGAGGGTACTCATATTCAATTTTCATATCGTCAGGTTTATGCCAAAACCATGATTGTGCTAAAATGCTATTTCGAGTAAAATCAAAATGATTCTAAATCAAATACCCGTACCGCGATTCCTCTTTAAAAATATTTCAAAATATGCCTAAAGGGCTTCTTCCCCTCTGAATTTTCGCGCCTACCGAGCCTCCCAAAATTTGGGACTTGGCTACACAAAATTTTCACACGTACCGTTGCGTACCGTTACGTACCGTTACCACCGTCGGGCCCCACTTTGGGCGCCAACTTGTCACCCTTTACTACTTAAATTCGGGTCACAACCCTTTATCCCTGACTAGTATGTTAGGGCGACAGTTTCGGGCGGCTTTTCCTCGCGTGGAAAAGGTCGTGGGTGGGAGCCACTCGCTTCGAATCCGAAAGTTGCCTCATGACCGTCACTTTGAAGTGAAAAAGAAGCGACGGATTCGCTTCTACGCTCAACAACCGATAAAATGGGATCACCAGAAGGGTTAACCTGATATAAACTAAACAACCGATATAAACTTTCACATCCGACACCAAGTCTATCTTTTCTTCTCTTTTCTTATCTTGATTTGAATAAACGCGATAATTTTAATTTCTGCTCGTACATCTCACTTTATTACGCTTAGCTATTGGTAATAATTATTCTTCGTACTTAAATCTAAAGTATATGTATTTTAGTGTGCACACTACCTGAGATGATGTGTCGCGTAGTGGCTTGCTGTCGGTCTCGTTGGGGGCCCCTTTCGTAGTTTCCTCTGCTCACTATAGCCTTTTTCGGGATGCTCAGATCGCTGTGCGTTTCTCCAAGTTCTTGCAAGACACCACTCGACCAGCGGATTCACGTAAAATAGTTTTCCGGCGCTCGATTCAGAAATCTTCACACGCTTGCAGCAACTTCGAATGAATTCAATTTCCTCAAGGTTGGCGTTGAACAAACGACAAATAGAACAAAAAGTTTTGCTAGAATGCTGCTAATCTTCTTCATCAGGCATCCGTTCACTGATCAGGTTTGCCATAAAAGAGGCCCTTTTTCATCGACCCAGCGCGCAAGAAAATTTTCTTGGCGGCAGCGGGATTTTCAACCGCCGTTGAGTGTACTCACCCGATTTCAATTTCACTCAACGGAGTGCTGGATCCCATTCCCACCACACGATCCACATTTGGGACACCGCGATTTCACCTCTTGATTTGGACTCCACCATCTCGTGTGTCGACAAACTGTCATCTGTCCCTGACGTCGTCCAAAGTAGCATTTGATCGATCAGTTTGGTTTGTGGATACACAAACACCTACACTTAACATTCTCACATTCACTACTCACCACACTACTGGACATCATACACACTACATCCAAATCAGAAATCAAGTAGACTAAGTTAAAAAAAATGTCAATGAAAATATATGAAAAATAGTGAGTTGTCAATCTTGATTGTGATGAAAAAAAAAGCTGTTCTTTGTTATTCTTTTTGAATTAAATATATCTATGCTAATAAACTTAATCAATGTTATAAAAAATGTTCATGATTAATATCAAAGCAGATATAAATATTATACGTAAAATTATTATGAAATTTCTTGTTTTAGATATTTGATTTCAAATACTAAAAAACTCTAGCGCACCTGAACCGCTAGAAACACTAATGTTCGAAGAACAGTAGAAGAATCGTGCAGGTTTTGAGTGCATATTCCACCACATGAGCTGCTTATTACGGCCAAACTGTTTCAAATGCCACGTTTTACTTTGGTCTCAAGAATGCATTATGACTCATATGGTAGAAGGTTTCAGATATTACCACTGGCATGAATTTCAACGTTTATGAGAGGAAAACACGGGTTAATTATATTCGTTATCAGTTGCTTATTTCACAAAATTTTGAAAGCAGCATCTCATATAATATCAATGAAGAAAATGCTCAGTGCCTGCAGCACTGAAACTGAAGTTGGTGTTTGGGGCTGCGATCCGAAAAATTTGCAGAACTTTGGGAACTGAAACATCGGTTATTTATTTGCATTGTAAATGTTTCCGGTATAATTTTATTGATACAAAAGTAGCACAACCGACTCGTGCTGGCAACCTTTCGCCAGTATCAAAGCCAAGAATATATCACATCTGCTTCACGTTGTTATATTACATTCGAAGTTATAGGAGTATGAAGAAATTTAGGGATACCTGCAGCGAGTTTTTTCAAATAATCAAAAGCTTAATATTTGCTGTTTATTGGCACTACAATATCATTACCAATTGACAATTCTACGATTAAACCGCTTTATAAAGATATTGCAAACAAACACAAAACCAACAATAGCTGGCAACCCTATCATGGCTTTTCAACCAAATTTGGCCTGAATAATGCTTATAATAGGTTCCATAAATTGTATGAAATTCGTATTGATTTCATGACTGCACTGGAAGTTATAGGGCAAAAAGTTTTATTTTCCTGAGAGAATTTTCAAAACCAAAGACACAAAAATTACCATAGCTGGCAGCACCAATCGAATTTTTCAACCAAATTTCTATCAAACAGAGCTTAGAGTAAGGTTCAGCTACTGTGTCAATTTCATGAAAATCTGGTTACTCATTCACATTTCATAGGGCAAAAAGCAGTTTTTACTAATGTTCGAAGAAGAACATTAGTATTAAAATCACTTTGGCCAAAAATTCATATTTCTATATATATATATATATATATATATCATCAAAAAATTTCAGTGAAAAAATCTCAGGAACGCGCCATCCGATTGAGCTGAAATTTTCAGGACACATTGGTGTATATGCAGAATAGTGCCAGGTCTCACAAAAAGTTAATAATCTTTAACCCTTTGGCGCCGGCGGCCATTTTAGTGATATTTTTAATATACCTATTATTCCGTACACAAATAAGTTTTGCAAAAATAACGTTGACGAAATAAATTTTGAACGTGTTTTACATGTGAATCGGATAATGTTTTGGAATTTTTTAACCCCATGTGTGCGCTGGGTGCCTAAAAACAGAACGGGAAAACTTGAAAATTTTTAAATTGCGATAACTTTTGACAGAGTTATTCAATCATTACGAAATTTTTAAAACGTATTGGTATTATTTAGTTGTAGATTTGTGTAGCTTTTGATGAGCGTGCTGGCAACCCTGTAGCTAGGGCAGACACTGAAAGTGAAACCCTTCAAATCATCGTCTCTCTTGAAAAACTGCCGTTTCTTCAAAAAAAAGCCACTCATATGTAAATCTTGTGCTTTGTTTACATAAACAAGAAAAAAAATTTGATATGGTATTACGGGCACGCCTGGTAACCCTTGCCGAATTTACCTAAATTTTTAGCATCAAAAACTTCTGTTCACGGAAACTCACGATCCAATGAGCAAAATTAATTGAAATTTGCAGAATGTATTGGTCCTATACAGGACCAGGTCTGATAGAAGTGATTTTGAAATTTGGCTCGTTCTGTGCCAGTGGTGCCATCTTGAAAAATCACTAAAAAAGATAACTGCTTTTAGCCCTATAAATTCTGATTGAATCGTTCGATTTTGACGAAATTTACACAGTAGCTGAACCTTATTTAATTCCACGTTTGGTAGAAATTTGGTCGAAAAATTCGGTTGGAGCTGCCAGCTATGATAATTTTGGTGTCTTAAATTTGAAAAAATAAAAATTTGGAAGTGAAAACATTAAACCATCGAATTTCCAAAAACTGTCCGTTTCTTACAATAAAACCAATCTGTTTACAAATCTTTTGCTTTATCTACACGTTCAAAGTAAAACTTTGGAAATTTCATGTCGGACAAGAACGGTAACCCTATCCCAGTCAACCTATATTTTTAGCATCAAAAACTTCTGTTCACGGGAACTCACGAATCAATAATCAGATACCATTGAATTTTACAGAATGCATTGGACTTAAGTAGAACCAGGTCTGATAGAAGCGATTTTGAATTGTGGGCAACTCTGTGCCAGTGGTGCCATCTTGAAAAATTACAAAGAAAAAAAACTGCTTTTTGCCCTGTGAAATTTGAATAAGTTACTAGATTTTCATGAAATTGACACAGTAGCTGAACCTTACTCTAAACTCTGTTTGATAGAAATTTGGTTGAAAAATTCGATTGGTGCTGCCAGCTATGGTAATTTTTATGTCTTTGGATTTGAAAATTCGCTCAGGAAAATAAAACTTTTTGCCCTATAACTTCCAGTGCAGTCATGAAATCAATACGAATTTCATACAATTAATGGAACTTACTATAAACATTATTCAGGCCAAATTTGGTTGAAAAGCCACGATAGGGTTGCCAGCTATTGTTGGTTTTGTGTTTGTTTGCAATATCTTTATTAAGCGGTTTTATCGTAGAATTTTCAATTGGTAATGACATTGTAGTGACAATAAACAGCAAATATTAAGCTTTCCATTATTTCAAAAAACTCGCTGCAGGTAATCCTAAATTTCTTTATACTCCTATAACTTCGAATGTAATATAACAACGTGAAGCAGATGTGATATATTTTTGGCTTTGATACTGGCGAAAGGTTGCCAACACGAGTCGGTTGTGCTACTTTTGTATCAATAAATGCTTACAGTTAGTATTCATACCGGAAACATTTACAATGAAAATAAATAACCGATGTTTCAATTCCCAAAGTTCTGCAAATTTTTCGGATCGGAGCCCCAAACACCACCTTCAGTTACAGTGCTGCAGGCACTGAGCATTTTCTTCATTGATGTTATATGAGATGCTGCTTTCGAAATTTTGTGAAATAAGCAACTGATAACGAATATAATTAACCTGTGTTTTGCTCTCATAAACGTTGAAATTCATGCCAGTGGTAATATCTGAAACCTTCCACCATATGAGTTATAATGCATTCTTGAGACCAAAGTAGAACGTGGCGTTTGAAACAGTTTGGCCGTAATAAGCAGCTCATGGGGTGGAATATGCACTCGAAACCTGCACGATTCTTCTACTGTTCTTCGAACATTAGTTTTTCTAGCGGTTCAGGTGCGCTAGAGTTTTTTTCTTTGTAATTTTTCAAGATGGCACCACTGGCACAGAGTTGCCCAGACCTGGTCCTACTTAAGTCCAGACCTGGTCCTACTAAAGTCCAATGTTTTCTGTAAATTTCAATGGTATCTGATCATTGATTCGTGAGTTCCCGTGAACAGAAGTTTTTGATGCTAAAAATATAGGTTGACTGGGAAAGGGTTACCGTTCTTGTCCGACATGAAGTTTCCAAAGTTTTACTTTGAACGTGTAGATTAAGCATAAATTTGTATACAGATTGGTTTTATTGTAAGAAACGGACATTTTTAGGATAGTCGATGGTTTGAATGTTTTCACTTCCAAATATTTATTTTTTCAAATTTAAGACACCAAAATTATCATAGCTGGCAGCTCCAACCGAATTTTTCAACCAACTTTCTACCAAACGTGGTTTAAAATAAGATCCAGCTACTGTGTAAATTTCGTCAAAATCGGACGATTCAATTAGAATTTATAGGGCTAAAAGCAGTTATCTTTTTTAATGATTTTTCAAGATGGCACCACTGGCACAGAATCGCCCGCATTTCAAAATCACTTCTATCAGACCTGGTCCTATTTAAGACCAATACATGCTGCAAATTTCAATTAATTTTGCTCATTGGATCGTGAGTTTCCGTGAACAGAAGTTTTTGATGCTAAAAATATAGGTAAATTGGGCAAGGGTTACCAGGCGTACCCGTTATACCATATCAAATTTTATTTTTTGTCGATGTAAAAAAAGCATGAGATTTACATATGAGTGGCTTTTTTTTGAAGAAGCGGCATTTTTTCAAGAGAGACGATGATTTTGAGGTTTTCACTTTCAGTACCTGCCCTAGCTACAGGGTTGCCAGCACGCCCAGCAAGAGCTACACAAATCTACAACTAAATAATACCAATATGTCCTGAAAGTTTCGTATTGATTGAATAGCTTTGTCAAAAGTTATCGCAATTTAAAAATTTTCAAATTTTTCCGTTCTCTTTTTAGGCACCCAGCGCACACATGGGGTTAAAAAATTCCAAACCATTATCTGATTCACATGTAAAACACGTTTGAAATTTATTTGGTCAACTTTATTTTTGCAAAAATTATTTGTGTACGGAATAATAGGTATAATAAAAATATCACTAAAATGGCCGCCGGCGCCAAAGGGTTAAAGATTTTCATTTTTTTCTGAGACCTGGCACTATTCTGCACATACACCCATGTGTTGTGAAAATTTCAGCTCAATCGGATGGCGCGTTCCTGAGATTTTTTTACTGAAAATTTTTGATTATATATATATATATATATATATATATATATATATATATATATATATATATATATATATATATATATATATATATATATATATATATATATATATATATATATATAGAAATATGAATTTTTGGCCAAAGTGATTTTAATACTAATGTTCTTCTTCGAACATTAGTAAAAATGGTGACCCCGACGTAGGCACGTACGCCTATTCTCAAACAGGAGCTATCGATCGGACTGGAGCGCTAATCTGCCACTGATGCTACACCTACAGGAATGTACATCGTCATCAACTTCAACAGAAACGGCTCCAGCAACAAACACAGCGACCAGGACAATACCGTAACGTACGGAGCTGTCATCCAAGTCAACATTTTGCGCGACTATTAGTTTCAAAAGAAATGCAACAACTTAACGAATTTACTGCTGTAAACCGACAAGGTACGGACTGCGGACCACACCAGATATCACGAACGAAGACTACTTCCGACTAGGAAGGTACGAAAAATTTCGATCAAGTGGTCCTTTTTGCAAGATTTTCATCAAGCTTAACAGCATGAAGATTAATCACTAAAAGTCAAACGAACGAAGCTTCATTTCAAACTTTAATTTAAAAAACAAATTTCCACGAATCGACGTTGTTTTTACTAATGTTCGAAGAACATTAGTATTAAAATCGATTCGGCCAAAAATTCATATTTCCATATATATATATATATCATCAAAAAATTTCGGTGAGATAATCTCGGGAACGCGCCATCCGATTGAGCTGAAACTTTCAGGATACATTGGTGTATATGCAGAATAGGTCCAGGTCTCTTTAAATGTCAGTTATTGTTAACATATTGGCGCCGGCGGCCATTTAAGTGATATTTTTAATATACCTATTATTTCGTGCACAAATAATTTTCGCAAAAATAAAGTTAACGAAATAAATTTCTAACGTGTTTAACATATGAATCGAATAATTCTTTGGAATTTTTTAACCCTATGTGTGCGCTGGGTGTCTAAAAAGAGGACGGGAAAATTTGAAAATTTTTAAATTTCGATAACTTTTGACAGAGCTATTCAATCATTACGAAATTTTTAGAACATATTGATATTATTTAGTTGTAGATTTCTGTAGCTTTTAATGAGCGTGCTGGCAACCCTGTAGCTAGGGCAAGCACTGAAAGTGAAAACCTCCAAATCATCGTCTCTCTTGAAAAAATGCCGTTTCTTAAAAAAAAAACTACTCATATGTAAATCTTGTGCTTTGTTTACATAACCAAAAAAAAAAAAGATATGGTATAACGGGCACGCCTGGTAACCCTTGCCCAAGTTACCAATATTTTTAGCATCAAAAACTTCTGTTCACGGAAACTCACGATCCGATGAGCAGAACTATTTGAAATTCACAAAATGTATTGACCTTAAATAGGACCAGGTCTGATAGAAATGATTTTGAAATGCGGGTGATTCTCTACCAGTGGTGCCATCTTGAAAAACCACTAAAAAAGATAACTGTTTTTAGCCCTATAAATTCTGATTGAATCGTTTGATTTTGACGAAACTCACACAATTGCTGGACCTTACTTTAAGCCACGTTTGGTAGAAATTTGGTCGAAAAGTTCGGTTGGAGCTGCCAGTTATGATAATTTTGGTGTCTTCATTTTGAAAAAAAAAAATTTGGAAGTGAAAACATTCAAACCATCGAATATTCAAAAAAATGTCCGTTTCTTACAATAAAACCAATCTGTATATAAATCTTATGTTTTATCTACACGTTCAAAATAAAACTTTGGAAATTTCATGTCGGACAAGAACGGTAACCCTCTCCCAGTTAACCTATATTTTTAGCATCAAAAACTTCTGTTCACGGAAACTCACGAACCAATAATCAGATACAGCTAAAATTTACAGAATGCATTGGATTTAAGCAGGACCAGGTCTGATAGAAGCGATTTTGAATTGTAGGCAACTCTGTGCCAGTGGTGCCATCTTGAAAAATTACAAAGAAAAAAAACTGCTTTTTGCCCTATGAAATGTGAATTAGTAACCAGATTTTCATGAAATTGAAACAGTAGCTAAACCTAACTCTAATCTCTGTTTGGTGGAAATTTGGTTGAAAAATTTGATTGGTGCTGCCAGCTATGGTAATTTTTGTGTCTTTGGTTTTGAAAATTCGTTCAGGAAAATAAAACTTTTTGCCCCATAACTTCCAGTGCAGTCATGAAATCAATACGAATTTCATACAATTAATGTAACCTGTCATTAGCATTATTCAGGCCAAATTTGGTTGAAAAGCCACGATAGGGTTGCCAGCTATTGTTGGTTTTGTGTTTAATTGCAATATCTTTATTAAGCGGTTTTATCGTAAAATTTTCAAATGGTAATGATATTGTAGTGACAATAATCAGCAAATATTAAGCTTTCGATCATTTGAAAAAACTCGCTGCAGGTAACCCTAAATTTCTTTATACTCCTATAACTTCGAATGTAATTAAACAACGTGAAGCAGATTTGATATATTCTTGGCTTTGATACTGGCGATAGGTTGCCAGCACGAGTCGGTTGTGCTACTTTTGTATCAATAAACGCTTACAGTTAGTATACATACCGGAAACATTTACAATGAAAATAAATAACCGATGTTACAATTTGCAAAGTTCTGTAAATTTTTCGGATCGCAGCCCCAAACACCAACTTCAGTTACAGTGCTGCAGGCACTGAGCATTTTCTTCATTGATGTTATATAAGATGCTGCTTTCAAAATTATGTGAAATAAGCAACTGATAACGAATATAATTAACCCGTGTTTTGCTCTTGTAAACGTTGAAATTCATGCCAGTGGTAATATCTGAAACCTTCCACCATATGAGTTATAATGCATTCTTAAGACGAAAGTAAAGCGTGGCATTTGAAACAGTTTGGCCGTAATAAGCAGCACATGTAGTGGAATATGCACTCAAAACCTGCACGATTCTTCTACTGTTCTTCGAACATTAGTGTTTCTAGCGGTTCAGGTGCGCTAGAGTTTTTGTTTTTATTATATGCTTACATAACTCCTGTTCCAAAATAGTTACAATATAAGAGCAATGGTAGACATATACGAATTGTTGTCGAATTTGAAGGAGGACATTGGCACCATTGGAACTCCAACGAATCGAAGCATAATCGAAGACGAAGAAGGGCGTAGAGAACTAGTACAAGAAAAGAAGAACAGTTGCTGCGGCTGCTACAACATATTGAGATTAAAACTGATTCGGAGTAAGTACTTGTTAAGTTTAAATTACACAAGGTCAGTGCAGTTCGTAGCGACAGCAACAGTGTAGTTCGTAGCGACATAGATAAAAACCATCCATAGGTCGTCGGTTGAAATCTGGCTACAATCCAATATTTTTTTAAAAAAAAGGCACTTTAAGATATTGTCCCCAAAATTATATTATGACAAAATTGTGTCCTCCAGCGGATCGAATCTTTCCGCAGTAAATCAAGCAAGACCACTGTTCGTAGCAGCACTCCATAAACAAGTCGGAAAAGAATTTCATCGCTGCTACATCTACGACTGACGTCGAAAATTCTTAATACTAGATTTATATATATTATTACTATTATTATAATTACATCTATATATATATATATATATTCAAACACTAATTTTCAGCCACCCTATTTCCTTGCCGCGTTCCGATTCTATTCGACCCGTCGCGTAACTCCGTTAGAATGTCGTTGGACAATGAGGATGCGGTTCCCTCAGGCGCGTCATCTGGTCCTGAAATTTTCGCGACATCCGTCAAACCACCCGTTTTTTGGCAAGAAGAGCCAGCTTTGTGGTTCTCCCAACTGGAGAGCCAGTTGGCAAAAGCTGGTATTAAGAGCTCGGAGACCAAATACCACTACGTGATCTCCTCGCTGGGCTCGGCGGAGCTGAAGGTGGTCAGGGACGTGGTTGCGAGTCCGGATCCTGACTTGCCTTACGAGGTCCTCAAGAGGGCGCTTGTATCGCGGCTTTCAGCCAGCGATTCTGTGAATCTCAAGCATCTCTTGGGGAACCTCTCGTTAGGTGACAGACAGCCTTCCCAGCTGCTTCGGGATATGAAGCAGTTGGGAGGTGCTAAGGTCGGAGACGACCTGTTGAGGACCCTCTGGCTGCAGCGGCTTCCGGAGCAGACGCAAGCCATTTTAGCCTGCTCTCCGGAAGCCAGCCTCAACAAGTTGGCGGAAACAGCCGACAAAATTGCTGAAGTATTTGTTCACCTACAAATAAATTCAGTCGCTGTTTCCCACCAGCAGTCAGAGGTGGCCGAATTAACGAAACACGTCGCTGCGCTGACGAAACTTGTACATCAACAACTAAGATCGCGTTCGAGGTCCCAAGGGAGATCTCGCTCGCAGCCACGTCGCCGAAGCCAGTCACGAGGGGCTGGTATTTGTTGGTATCACTTCAAATTCGGCTCCAAGGCTTTAAAATGCATCTCTCCATGCGCCTTCAAAGCTGGTTCATCTGACCCAAAAAACTAAGTCGCTGTTCTCTTCAGACGGTAAGAAAACGCGACTTGTCACCTAGCCGTCGTCTAATAATTCATGACAACTTGTCTAAACGACACTACTTGATTGACACAGGTGCAGATATTTCGGTGCTTCCAGCACCTGCTACCGGAAAACTTCCACCTTCTGGTATGCGACTTGCCGCGGCAAACCAGTCGACCATCAATACCTATGGACGAAAGGTAATCAAACTAGACCTGGGACTCCGTCGTGTGTTTTCATGGGATTTTATAATTGCCGATGTCTCTAGACCCATTTTAGGCGCAGACTTCCTCTGCCACTATGGGCTAGTCGTCGACTTGGCAAATGCTATCCTTGTGGATCCTCTTACTTCGCTTTCATCGAAAGGCACATTCACATCATACAAGTGTCCAAAACTTAGTGTTTTGATTGAGAAAACCTCTGATCCACGGATGCATGCCCTTCTCACCAAGTATCATGCCATCACGGTCATTTCAGGGTTCTCACAACCCTGTAAACACAAGGTGACACACCACATTTTGACCACAGGCCCTCCGATAGTATCGAGACCACGTCGACTTGCACCAGATAAGCTCGTGGCGGCCAAAAAGGAATTCGATTTCCTGCTACAACAGGGAATTTGCCGCCCCTCAAATAGCAGCTGGTCTTCTCCGCTACACATGGTACGCAAGGCTAATGGGGAATGGCGTCCTTGCGGCGATTACAGACGCCTTAACGCCATAACCGTCCCGGATAGATATCCGATCCCCATTATTCAAGACTTCTGTCATGAATTACATGGCAAAAATATATTTTCCACCATAGACCTGACTAAGGCCTACCATCAAATTCCAGTCGAGCCGAACGATATTCCAAAGACCGCCATCTGCACTCCTTTTGGACTCTTTGAGTTCACCCGAATGACTTTCGGACTTTGCAATGCGGCACAATCGTTCCAACGCTTCATACATGAAGTCCTACACGGATTAAAATTCTGTTTTATCTACCTCGACGACATTTATGTAGCTTCGACTTCCGAAGAAGAGCATCTTGTTCACTTAGAACAAATTTTCAAAAGATTAGCGGACCATGGTCTTATAATCAATATGGAGAAATGCCATTTCCTTCGACCTTCAATCAAATTTTTAGGTCTTGAGGTTTCGCCGAAAGGCATTTAGCCCTCCCCAGATCGGGTTGAGGCTATATCAACAGCTAAACTCCGCAAGACGGTTAAAGACCTAAGAAGATTTTTGGGGATGGTCAACTTCTATCGTCACTTTCTTCCTCATACAGCTGAGATGCAGCAACCACTCAACGCCTATCTTTGTGGCTCTAAAAAAGATGGTGCTAAGACAATCGACTGGTCAATAGAAGCTAGCAAAGCTTTTGAACAAGTCAAGACTGGTTTAACAGAAGCCACTCTATTATCCTTTCCAGACTCAAACGCCGAGCTTGGTCTATTCGTAGACGCTTCTGATTCCGCCATCGGGGCTGCTCTGCAGCAAAAATGTCAAGGCTCTTGGCAACCCCTTTTACTCGGCCAAATTAAGCGACGCACAAAGAAAGTATAGTGCATACGACCGCGAACTCTAAGCGGCTTATCAGGGCATTCGTTATTTCCGATACTTTTTGGAAGCCCAAAGGTTCACTCTATACACCGACCACAAACCACTGACTTTTGCTTTTAAACAAAAGCCAGCAAAGGCCACATCTCGTCAACTTAGACATCTAAGTTATATAAGTGAGTTTACTTCTGACATTCGGCATGTCCCTGGTTGCAACAACGTTGTTGCTGACGCACTCTCTCGTCTAGAAGAAATCATTCTTCCCAGTACTCCCGATTTTGCCGCAATCGCCACGTCCCAAAAATCGGACGCGGAGTTTCAGAAGATTCTAAAGGACTCTAAATTTCTTTTAAAAAAACAACCAATATTTGGCACCAACGTCGACATTTTTTGTGAAGTGTCTGGCCCAACCATACGACCTTATATTCCTCACACGTTCAGGAAACAGGTGTTCAACTCAGAACATAATATCGCTCACCCTGGTATTCGTGCTACAAGAAAGCACATTGCAACTAAATTCTTCTGGCCTTCGATGAACAAGGACATTGCCACTTGGGCCCGATAATGTCTATCTTGTCAAAAATGCAAGATAACCAGACATGTGAGCAAACCTGTATCGACCTTTCCTACGGTCTTCGAACGTTTTAAGGTCATTCACATCGACATAGTTGGTCCCCTAACACACTCGCAGGGATACACTTACTGTCTCACCATAATCGACCGTTTAACACGTTGGCCTGAAGCAATTCCTTTAGCCAGCATTACTGCCAATGACTGTGCTACTGCTTTACTAAGCACCTGGATTGCTAGATTTGGAGTTTCCCAATACATTATCACCGACTCCTAGCTGAGCTTGGTCGACTATAGGGCTTCAAACGTAATCGTACCACAGCGTACCACCCTCAGGCCAACGGTTTCTTAGAAAGATGGCATCGTACACTTAAATCGGCTATCATGGCTCACAACGATGTTTCTTGGACTAGAACTCTACCTATAATTCTTCTTGAATTACGATCTCTAATCCGAGAAGAATTCACAGCATCACCGGCTCAACTCCTGTATGGAGAAAACCTGCGTCTGCCTAGTGATTTTCTTCAAGAAAATTCTAGGAAGATTAGCCAATCAGACTTTGCCACATAACTAACGGCTACAATGGCAAAACTTCGACCGGTTGATGCTAAACATCACACAACTCCGAAGATATTCATCTTCAAGCAACTCGACTCTTGCTCTCATGTCTTCGTCAGAGTCGATTCTGTTCGTCCACCACTCAATCCACCGTACGACGGTCCCTTCAAAGTCCTAGCCAGACATATTAACTATTCACTCTGGAAATCAGAAACAAATCCGTCAATGTTTCCATTAACAGGCTCAAGCCTTGTTACTCGTCATCCTCTACGGAACCTGTTGACAATTCTTCCAGTAACCAGCAAGCATCAGCAACCTCGACTGCACCATTACTGCCTCCAGCTCCCGAAAAGAGACCAGCGAGGAAAGTTACATTCGCTCCGTACGTCTCTCTAGCTGGGCGAACCACAAATGTGCTACTCTCCTACGCCTCGCGATAACGCGTAAAACGCTGGCAGGGGAGTATTGTGGATACACAAACACCTCCACTTAACATTCTCACATTCACTACTCACCACACTACTGGACATCATACACACTACATGAAAATTCAGAAATCAAGTAGACTAAGTTAAAAAAATGTCAATGAAAATAAATGAAAAATAGTGAGTTGTCAATCTTGATTGTGATGAAAAAAAAGCTGTTCTTTGTTATTCTTTTTGAATTAAATATATCTATGCTAATAAACTTAATCAATGTTATGAAAAATGTTCATGATTAATATCAAAGCAGATATAAATATTATACGTAAAATTGTTATGAAATTTCTTGTTTTAGATATTTAATTTCAAATACTTAAGGTTATAGTTCGATTGACGGTATATAAATTTGTCGTCTCGTCGGCTCATCGATCATTGCATTATTGTACCCACTGCATCATTGTAGAGGTTAGTGACTATCCGGAAGCGTAGTCCGCTATGAAGTTCGCAATGCCTTCTTTTTGTTTTCATAAGGAAATAAATGCGTTTCCATTGCCTCGTGCACCCCATACATCGATTACAACCCCGTGTCTTGCGCGGATATTCAAATGTAGTTTTATGATCTGATTACTACTCTGCTCAGTTCAAAACCATCAGTCACAATCGGTAGGATATCGGCCGAGACGGCGTTTGAGTGTTGATATCGCTTTATATCGATTGTACCTCAGGTATGTGTGCCTAGGTTATTTATCATTATTCCTTTTGAGTGTTTATGTCTCGGTCTTCTCTGTAATTCAGTGATATGATGAACGTGCCCCGTATGCCCGTCCAATCTTATATCGGTCAAATATTGACCCAGGTCGGGAGATGCTGGCATCCGTGATCTGAGTGGTACGCTGCTCTGCCGTGCATTCGATGTTTCAAAGTGGGATGCATACCAACGTCTCAACTATTCGGTTCGCGCGATTGATGTCCGGATGCGTTATGATGTTCGTGACGTCGCAGTGATGTGGTTCTTATTAGCTACGTTAAATTAACTTAATAATCTATTGAGACAATATTTTCCTATTTCTTCTATTTGTTCTTGTATGGGTTGTGAATGTCTGTTTTATGTATATAATAGCGAAAGCTAATTGCGAAATATAAGACAAAAGTAAGTGCTCTGGTAAAAGAGAAGACCGTGACACGTTGCCGTAAGGTTTTATATATGCTGAATATTGCAGTCTTGCACTAGCTGTTTAAACTTCTTAGACGTGCTGGCTGCAACTCTATCTGAAATCAGTCATTGTGGTCTACCATACCAGCCTCGTACTACTATACCAGCTTCTGTCGTACCATAGGTGTTCTTGTAAAAGGGTAATCGTTTATTGATAGGCACTTTTTGGAATCATGCACACGGCTCAAAGGGTCGAAATGGCGCATTTTCTCAGCTGTTCAATGTTCAATGTTAAAGTTGTAATTTTGCAGCCTCATAGCTCATCTGGAAATTCTTCTATTAATGTCCTTCTTAAGCATTGTTAGTGCCAGGGAGTAACAGTCAGTGACAACTTTGGGAGTAACAGTCAGTGACAACAAATTTCTTCCCATATACGTAGCGATGAAATTTCCTTAAAGCGATGACCACCGCTAGGGTTTCCAGCTCAAATGAGTGACATTTATGTTCACAGGCCGTAGTGCGTGAGCTATAGAACATTGCTGAGTGAAATTTTTCGTTAGTTTCTGGCTTACCCTGCAGTAAAACAGCATCAAATCCATGTTACGATGCATCGCAGTGCACTTCCATTTCATATGTTGGATTAAAGATTTGTAAAATAGGTGGCTCACATAAAATATCCTTATAACACCGGAACGCTACTGACACCCATATTCACCACCCTGCAGACGCCCATATCCACCACACTGCATACGCTCCGACGCGCATATGCAAAATCCTATATATACGAGGTATCGAGTACGATAGGATCACTCTATTATCAGCGTTCACAGGCAGCACTCAAGGGTCCCTGGAACATCCTGAATATAGTTTATTTTTGTATTTTACACTTATATGTAATAAACTGTTTTCGTATTAAATCGTTTATTATAGTGGCGCCCAACGTGGGGCCTAACCATCGCCCCGAGAAGAAGTACCCGCAAGAAGAAGGCAATGGCGGCTATTCAGATGGCTGATAAGCTGCTGCAGCTGCTCATCGGTCATCTGAATAGCCGCCATTGCCTTCTTCTTGCGGGTACTTCTTCTCGGGGCGATGGTTAGGCTTCAAGTTGGGCGCCACTATAATAAACGATTTAACTCAAAAATAGTTTATTATAGTGGCGCCCAACTTGAAGCCTAACCATCGCCCCGAGAAGAAGTACCCGCAAGAAGAAGGCAATGGCGGCTATTCAGATGACCGATGAGCAGCTGCAGCAGCTTATCAGTGCTCTCCGACCATCTACGCCAGCACCATCAAAAGGATCGCTGGGAAGTTTTGCGAATTGCACCGCCCGCTACGATGGTACTCGTTCAAGAACGAAATTGGACGAATTCGTAGGCAAAATCAGTATCTACAAGCAAGTAGAACACATCGTTGGGTTTGCTGATAAAGCAAGACCACTAACCAACCTGACTAAGAAGGATGCACAATGGAAATGGACAGAGGAGCAACAAGCAGCGTACGACCAACTAAAGATGTGTCTTACCACAGCACCGATTTTGCGGCAGGCCGACGGAACAAAATCGTTCGCATTGCGAACAGATGCAAGCGGTTTTGCCCTTGGAGCAGCATTGTTGCAAGGGGAGGGTGCTGAAGAACGACCAGTTGAATACGCTAGCCGCCTCTTGACTAGCGCTGAAAGGAACTACAGCACCACGGAGAGAGAAGCACTAGCAGTTGTCTGGAGCACCAGCAAATTCCGTGGATATATCGAAGGGAGCAAGGTCACACTTGCTACTGATCATCAGCCCCTTTGCTGGCTCATGTCGTTGAAATCACCCACGGGAAGACTCGCTCGATGGGCGTTATTGCTACAGCCATACAATATCAATATAACTTATACACCTGGAAAGTCAAACGCAGTAGCAGACACGCTTTCTCGACCACCACTACCGAAGCACGAAAGCCAAGAAGTCAACAGTATAGAAGTCGACATGCCTAGAAGAACAGCACTACGTATCAATGCCAAAATCGATAACGCAGATCAACCTATCCAGCCTCTACGTCGACGAGGTCGACTAAAAAAGTTGCACCCGTAACTGCTTCATCATCGAGGCGATCATCTGAAGCAGAAGGGGAGTCTATAACACTGGAACGCTACTGACACCCATATTCACCACCCTGCATATGCCAAATCCTATATATACGAGGCATCGAGTACGATAGGATCACTCTATTATCAGCGTTCACAGGCAGCA
>OZ022264.1:163517028-163537028 GCA_963978885.1 Nemotelus pantherinus | reverse complement strand
AACGCGGTAAACCTCAATGTAACACCATGCGTTTCGGCCATCCGTGCGAATTCTCGGGAGCGAAATTGTACGCCATTATCACACACAATTATTCGCGGCACTCCGAACAAAAACAGAACGTGTTCCTCCTGTAAACGCACCACGGCCGCTCCGGTTGCCTTCCTTAGGGGATATAACAATGGCATCTTGGTCGCATAGTCCACCACGGTCAGAATATAGGAGTGTCCCCGCAGGGATCGTGGTAGAGGCCCCACGAGGTCCACACATATCTTCTCCCAGGGAGATGTGGCCCCTCCACACCTTGACACCATCAGTCCACTGGGAAGCATTCGCTCTACCTTTACCACCTGGCAAATCTTGCACCTCTGGATATAGTTCCTAACATCCGCCTTCATCTTTGGCCAATAGAAATCTTGTGCCAATCGATCCAAGGTTTTCTGGACACCCATGTGCCCCGCAGTAGGTTCGTCATGGCACTGTACCAACGCCTTCAGCCGCTCGTATTTCGGAACTACCTTTTTCCACTGGTTGTCTTCTTGGAGCTTGGGATACCGACTTTTTACCCGCTTCCACAAAATGTTTTCCACCACCCTCCATTTCGGATATTTGCCGGGGTCCTTCTGCACCTTCCCCACCATACTTTGGTACCACTCATTCGCCATCTGGGTAGCAGAAACACAGCCTAGGTTTGCCGCCCACCATAGCCGCCCACCACGCGAAACAGACGATGCTTGGAACCAGATTTGGCGTACGTGGGAACGGAAGGCACTGAGCGAGTCGCTGCGATGTCAAATGCCGGCCGGATCCAATGTTGGAACTGTAAGCGAGACGGGCATATGTCGAAAGAGTGCCCGGAGCCACGGCGGTGTTTTGGTTGCGGTCGCCAGGGGGTAATGAGGTCGGCATGCCCAACTTGCCGGGCGAGGGCTACTGGTGGGGAGTCTCGATTCCGATCAAACCAACAGGCTTCGGGAAACGAGCAGCGTGCTTCCTTAGCGGCCAGGCAAGCACGAGGACCCGCAACCGAGGACACAACGGCCAGTCGTGGACTACGCCCTTATGGAGAGTAGTAGTGATAGTCGTCCGCACATACAAGTGGATATTGAGGACGTAACTATGGAGGGGCTGCTGGACTCAGGGGCGAGCCGTACGATACTAGGAGGGAAAGGCTGGTCTCATTTGGCGGATAAAGGCTTGGTACAAATGCTGCCACTGACGCCCTGGTGGTATCCAACGTGCGTCCCATCTTCACGAGTTCAGAGATAGATGATACTTGCTTCAGACACAGCTGTTGCTGATAGAAAGGCGCTATGTTCCTTCTTAATGTTCGCATCTTCTCCTCCTCCGAGCAACCTTTCCTCAATCTACTAAAAAGGCGCTCCATTATCGCAACGTACACCCCCATTGACTCATTCTCCCCTTGAGTTCGCTTCCGGATCTCCTCCCAGAGGCGGTCCTCGTAATCTGAGGGTAAAAACTCTGCTTTTAATTCCTCTACTAACTTGTCCCAGCATCCGACAATGTTTCGGTTGGCCCTAAACCAGATCAAGGCCCGAGAATCAAAAAGGTCGACCGCTGCTCTAAAAAGCTGTGGCTTACTAAGTCCTCTTGCCTGACGAAGCTCCTTAACGCGCTCCAAGAAGGCATTCACTGACCCGGATGAATCCCCGCTGAATTTGAGCCCCCACTTGGCAACCTCTGCCAAACTAGCGCCCTTAACCGACTGGGATACGGATGTACCTTGATCTTCATTTGATTGCCCTTCTTCGTCATCGCTGACACCATCGACTCTTTCCATCAACGATCCCATCGCCAGAATCAACCTATTCCGAAAACTTTTTGCAGCTTCCCTTTGTTCTTTGGAAACCGCCTGTAAATTCGCCAAACGACGGAATGCAAATTCAACCTTCACCTTAGCCTTGATGAAGTCCGACGACGTCTTATCTTCCAAAACTCTGGCCACCAGTTCTTCTATCTCCACTGCCTTCGCGGACAGCTCGGCGTAGTCCGTTTCGTAGTCGAACGGATACTCTGTTTCGACATACGAAGTGTCCAATTCTAACTCTGCTTTCAACGTTGCCCGCAGAGACTTGCGCATATTGTCCACCGTATCTGCGGGAAATCCTCGGATGTGCGAATTCGTAAATGAGCTCATCCTTGCTCAGGCGGTCCACTAGGATCTTCATTTGTGCTACCATATAAGTCCCCGATACGCTCGTCTCAACTATAGTTCTACACTACTAACCCCGGCTAAAACACTATTTAACACCCTGCCTAACTCAATAAGGGTGGACCCTAGGGCCAGTACTCAACCACAATATAATGTAAACTTTATCTCAACTCTATGTTCACTAAAGAAAACCAAAATCCTCCTGAAAATTCATGCCTCTTAACCTAAGAAACCAGACACACTTCCATACACTCAAAATTCAATATTATTCACTTGCACTTCAATCACTCATCGGAATCCAAAATTCAAGTCGTTTAGATGCTATAAAAAACTAAATAATTTTCATGCAAATCATAAATACGATTATGATCCCATATATATTCAAACACAATCAACTCAATATTTAATCCGACCGACGATTTAATTGTTTGCCCAAAAAGTGACCAGTTAACCGATATTCGAGTATCATCTTTTCAAATACGCCTTACGGATCTTTTTAGACTCAAAAATTATGCGCCTAACAGCCTTCCCACAATTTGGGACTTGGCACTTAAAATTTTCACGCGTACGGTTTTTCACCGTTAGTACCGTTAGCCCCACGTTGGGCGCCAATTTGTTACCGTTTTAATACAAACCGTCTCATAAACCCTTCATCCCCGACTGGGACGCTAGGGCAGCAGTTTCGGGTGCCTCTGCTCTTGGAGAAAGGGGTGGGTTTGAGCGCCACTCGCTTTAATCGACCCGAATCTACTACGGCACCGTCGCCTTAAAGCGAGAAATGGGCGACGTGCTTTCGCCCTACCTACGCGTATTTTCCACTTACACCGTCGGAATAAATTTGAGAGAGAAAACATCTTCACTTCACTTTCGATACATCACTAGTGAGATTTTACTCGAATTTCAAATTTTTGCACAAAGAAACAACTTAACACTTAATTCAAACTTTAAATCTTGCGGCCGCGAATTTACTTACTAGCTAGTTGTAATTTTTCTTAAGCCTAGGTATTTCTGTTCAAATTAAAATATTCAATTAAAAAAACTAACCCTGGCTACAATCCCTCGCTGGGGCCCTGATGAAATCGCCGTCGCCACGCGCAGTCGATCCTTCCACTTTAACTTCCCTTGTTCGCGTTCTAATCCGCCAGCTGCTGTAACACCTTCGTTTATTTATCACTCCACCGTTTTTTCGCCTCTTCACATCCGCTTCAACTTCAATATCGCTTCCCTTTGCCTCGTCGACATGTAAAATAACAGATAACCGCCAATCAGTTTACTATTCCGAGCTCTCGCTATCCGACTACGTCCTTACCCAGTTCAATTAGAAAAGAAACCAAAGCTTTCACTTTGTCTGGTCGGAGCGCAAATTTTCAAAACTATCGGGACTTCCCTGGTCCGCTAAGTCTATTCACCCTGGTTCAGTTTCGCTCGAGTTGAGTTTTCCATTTTCACCTCGCGATCCAATCATCTGGGACATCTCACTTTCCCCTACTCACTCATCCGTGAGTTGTATGATTACAGCCGGTAACATTTATCGAATTGTCAAAATCGTCAACTGGTGTCGGGTGTGTTATTTTCGCTTCGGTTCCAGCAAAATTGATCATCAGGTAAGTAAATCTTTTACTTTCTCGTGTAGTTGCCAAGGGAGGAAATATATCTTCCCATCTACAGTGCTACGAATGTAGTGTTTGTTTCATAAACTCCGTCTGAGGAGCGACTTGACGCGGTAGTGATTACAATCTCTTTCACCTGCTCGGAATAGTTTTCGGCTGATTTTGTTGATTACAATTTCCTTCACCAGCTCGGAATAGTTTTCGCTTGACTCGCGGGGCTTAGCTCATTCATTCATTCATATCCGAATTCCATTCGCGTTGTGTTTCCCTTCCATTTGGCTTATGTCGGGTGTGGTAAAAGTTTGTTGGATACATGCTATGCTCGTAGTATCTGGGTCAGATGTTGCCCCAGGTCAGGAGCCGCCGGCGCGAACAACTAGCATTGTGCGTTGCCTCGCGTGTTCATGCGTCAATCTCGGCGTACCGCATCAGATATGGACCAGATCCATCCCCATATCTGCGCATATTTAAAAGTCCGTCTGGTCGTGATCGTATTTGTGCCAGACATCTCTTTGTGAGTTTCATGTAGTATCCTAGGTATCTATATATTTTGAGTGTTGTGGATCGTTTCGTGGTGCTACGAATCGTTGTGATGGCATCGTAGACGGTAATCTTGAATCGTGTCAGATGTGTAGTCGTGAATCGTGCTGAATGTTTCGATTATTCTGTCACTCTTAGTTGCATGTAGATTTCGTCGCTTAGTCTACTTCCCTATCGATCCTAACTGTTACCTTATCTTAACCAATTCAAACATAATAGAGATAATTAATTCCTTGGTGATTGTGATTCAACCTCCATCGACCTTGCTTCCGGAGGACGGTGGAGGTTTTTTTTTTAAATCGAGTTTATATCTAATATACGAGTGACCGTGACAATATATATGAGTTATCGAATTTCATACAATATATATATATATATATATATATATATATATATATATATATATATATATATATATATATATATATTATATATATATATATATATATATATATATATATATATATATATATATATATATATATATATATATATATATATTTATATGTGTATACATATTTTTATATATATATATATATATATATATATATATATATATATATATATATATATATATATATATATATATATATATGTGTATACATATATATATATATATATATATATATATATATATATATATATATATATATATATATATATATATATATATTTACATATATTTATGTATATATATATATATATATATATATATATATATATATATATATATATATATATATATATATATATATATATATATATATATATATATATATATATATATATGTATATATATATATATATATATATATATATATATATATATATATATATATATATATATATATATATATATATATATATATATATATGTAAATAAATATTTGGCCAAAGTGATTTTAATACTAATGTTCTTCTTCGAGCATTAGTAAAAACACCACGTTTACACGATTGCATATTTAATAATCAGTTTAAATTTAAACAACTTCTTTTAAGATGTTCGATGAGTTTGATTAAACAACTTGTGAGGATTTGCAACCGGGTCAAAGAATAATGTCAAACTCAACTTATATTTTAAAAGATTTTTCTTATAAGCTAAGAGAACTTAATCTGGGTACGTACTTGAGAGCAAAAAAGGATGCACCATCAGAGATATGATTTTTGTTGAGAAAAGTAATTTACATTTGAAACGCGTCAAAATATATTTGGTCCAAGTCCATTATGAGTTTTGAGATAACGCAAATCAGAGCTCTATGCATTCTTTGTTAAAGAAATGTGTGTTTACAAAAACGATAGAATCAATGAATCTCAGAGCAATATGCATGCCGTGTGTCAAATAAATAACACCGGCGATATGTTTAATTAATATGTTTATCAAAGAACTAGGTAGATTGACAATCATGATATTGATATTATGTGCGTCTTGAATGATTTAGCGTTAAGTTCCAACTAACTTTTAGCTATGAAAAGAGAGTTATCACTTCGTTGGGCAATTTAATTTCACAAGTTTATGTGCGGCCATCTCGTCCCAAAAAAGTGTTTTCGATCTTCGCTAGCTTCCAAAAAAGTTGCGAGCATGAAGTATCGTGAACAACTACTACATCCCCCGATTTGACCCCACGGGAGAAGGGGATGCAATTGTGATGAGTGCTTCTAAGTGCACATATGTATTCGTTTCTAAAGCACCTGAAAAACGAATAAGCAAGCTTAAACCTGGATTGCGACTTCGAACGTATTTCTTGATCGGCAGCAAAAGTCGATTTGTTTATAGCTTAAGTTGAAGGAAAGCATCCAAGAAGGAAATGAGCAGGTGTTAGCGGTGGCAAATCAGCTGGATCACAACTAACATATGTTAGAGGCCGAGCGTTTGTAATAAATTCAACCTCCGTCAGATATGTGTTCAGTTGGTCGAAATTTAGAGTGGCGCGTTGAATAGGTACCTTTAGAAGGTTTTTAACAATTTTCACCAACCGCTCCCAAAAGCCATCCCACCAAGCAGCTCTTTCGACGATGAACCGCCAAGATATTCCTTTATTGGTAATATAATTTTGAAATTCTTTAGATTGGATTATCATATGCAACTGTCGAAACTCCAGCGCTGTTCTTCGAAACGTTTTTGCGTTATCGGACATTAAGAGACTCGGGATCCCAAGGCGAGCAAAAAATCGTCGAAGCGCCGATAAACATGATTCCGCTTTAAGATCTAGAACAAGTTCTAAATAAACTGCTCGAGTGACAGCACAAGTTATGAGTAGAATATAAACCTTCTAAGTAGTGTCTTTCTGAGATGAGTTTCGTATATATAATGGACCGGCAAAATCAACTCCAGCTGTTTTGAAAGAGCGTGTGGATACTAATCGTTCCCTGGGAAGTCGTACGAACGGTTGATTCGCAGCTTTTCCTTTAAAGCGCTTGCAAACAGTACATTTGTTTATAACGCTTTTTATTGCCTGACGCACCTTAACAATCCAGAATTGAAGCCGTAGCTGTACGATCGTACGAGAACCATATTTGTGCCAACTTGAAGTACTCTTTCATGTGCTTGATAGATTAGCAGACTAGTAAAATGGGTTTTATACAGAAGCAAAATAGAAAATGTTTCTTCGTAACTGAGCTCACTTCGCTTAACCTACGATATTGGCTCAAATTTTTCAATGGTAATAAAGATTGCTTTTTAAGAAGCTCGTTGGGCTTTTCTGTCACTAGCATATTACACTCTGTTGTACCATCATTCAAACCCGCATCTTGAACGCGTCATTCACTTTCATGTTTCAACCACTCTGAACCATGACGCCAACATATTGAACTAAGCAATGTTTTAACAGAAACTCCTCAAGAAAGCAAATTTGCTGGCTAAGTAGACCCGCGGCAGTGATACCAGCTATTAATATCCATTAAATGGCGAATCTCATGAACTCGATTATTAACGTATGCATTTTGCCTAGAGTTACCCTTAACAGTCCAAAATAGAGCAATTTTTGAATCAGTCCAAAGGTAATGAGCATCAAATTTCAGTCTTAAAGTTTCCTTAAGATAGTTAAGCAGTTTAGTTGACACACTTGCAGCGGCAAGTTCCATTTAAGGAAGCGTGAGTTCTTTAGATAAATCACTGCCAAGTGGAGCTAGACGATTTTTAGAACATAAAAACTCTACGGTAGTTATTTTGTCGATATATATTGAACATATAAAAGCCACTGATCCATAGGCCTTAGGACTAGCATCAGAAAATATATGCAGCTCCTGTTTTATTCGACAAGGATGATTGAAAACGCAACGGGGTAAAGTTAAAGAAGGTAAAAGATGGAAATCAGAAGTGAGCTTAACGATATCGGTCATCAAAGTCGTTGGTAAAGTTTCATCCCAAGGTAGTTTCTGCCTCCACGTTTCTTGGAACAAAAGCTTCAATTTCATAGCGCACTGTGCGCAAATATCCAAGGGGTCAAAAATTGATGCAATTAATTGCAACAGTTTTCGTTTCGTTACACAGTGTTGCGTAAAAGAAGTAATATTTTCTTTTTCCACTTCCACCGAAAATTTATCGTTTTCAATGTCCCAAAATACACCTACGACTTTCACGTTCATTAAGCTGTAAGATTCCTTGGAGAAGATTTTTCGAAGCTGGTCATTGTTCGTTTTTCATTTGCACAGATTCATAGACGCGTTTTTCAGAATTTCGCTCGACTCCGTGTATAACCGCACAGCATCACTAAGTTCGTCGACACTTAGGACCAAATCGTCAACGTAAAAACTAGCTAATAAAAGCTTAATCGTTTCAGGATATTTGTGTTCCAGTTTCAAAAAATATTTCTTCAGCACAGCACAGCAAGAAAGGGCTGCAAGTAACACCAACAGTCATTCGTGTCAAATTTAAAACTATGATCGAATTCAAATCTTCTTGTCATGTCTTAACGAAAATAATTGTGTAAATTGTAGCCAGCTTAAGTATGAAGAATCAAATGTACCACTGAACCGAAACTAACTTCCTTTTAAAAAAAGAGTAGTAGAAAACCAGTTCCCCCGTGCAGTATACAATTGTCCGCGCTACGATTCACACTTTCTTAACATTGAATAAAAGTTGTTTTATAGAAATAACACAATCGGTGTTTTGTACTTACGATTCCGACATAATAACTGGCGACGAGGATGTTTTGGATATTTATTATGTGATTAGATCACATTGATTACATTTTCTCTCGGAATCACGTGCGGACAAGTTCCTGATACCCTATCATAGTCTGGTTTGCATGGTGCCGAAATTGCATCGAAAAGCATCGTTATAGAAATACACGAAAAAAGTGAAATTCGTAATTCAATTTGGTTACACCAATTGTAGTGAAAGCGCAGGTAAAATGAGTTTCGTTTTCGAGCCGTATGACAAAACAAGCTCTTGGTCACGTTGGGTCGAAAGACTAGAAGCAGCATTCGAGGTATTTGATATTGCATCGGAAAAACACAAATGCCTAATATTACATTACATGGGCTCCGATACGTACAGCACATTGTGTGATAAAATCGCCCCAGAAAAACCGAAAGACAAGACTTGTAGTCAAATCGTCAGTATACTCAAAGAATATTTTCAACCTGAACCACTAGAAATTGTGGAGTGTTTCCGATTTCATCTAAGGAAACAAAGAGATGGAGAATCTTGTGAAGATTTTTTGATTGCATTAAAGAAATTAGCGACATCGTGCAATTTTGGTGCTTTCCGGGACACCGCGATCAGGAATCAATTTGTGTTTGGACTAAGTAATCAACGAATCCAGAGTAGATTACTGGAAGTAAAAAACTTGGATTTACCTGTAGCGACTGAAAAGGCTTTAGCAATGGAACTTTCAGAGCGAGGCGGAGCAGCACTCAGTGAAAAAGTTAAAGAAAACATAAATTTAAATCAAATTAAATGCAAAGAAACGAAAAAACCCAGCAAAAAGTATCAGCCTACAAATAACAAGAATCGGGTTTCGCAAATGAAAACATGTAAATTCCCGTTAAAAAATTGTTGTTTTCGTTGCGGCAGTCCGCATCACAGAGCAAACGAGTGTCGGCATAAACAAACGAAATGTTTATTTTGCAAACGAGTTGGACACTTAAAGAAAGTTTGTTTGAAGTTAAGAAGCCGTGATCAAACTAATTTGTTAGAAGAAGGAGACAATAACCAGGAGGAAATTACAGTGGAGCAACTTCTTCAGATTGCCAATAAAACGGTTGTATCAAGTTCTTCTAAATTAAGATCAAAACTTTTTTGTAAATTAAATGTAAGTGGAATTTATATAAATTTTGAAATTGATACAGGTGCACCAGTGACTGTAATGAGTAAAACTGACGCTCAAAAGTGTTTTTCGAAGGCAAAGGTGCTCGCGAACGACACGGAACTGGAGAGCTACTGTGGAACCGAAATAAAGTGCTACGGGTACATCCATGTATACATTACAACCAAAGAAGGTAAGCGACCGTTTAAATTGTATATTGTAAATTCAAATAGAGGCCCATTGCTTGGACGTGAATGGTTAAGGCAGATTGATTTCGATTGGGAAAAAATTGTTGGGCAAAACGCGAGTGTTATTTCTGCGGTTAGCCACGTAGATTGCAAGTCTAGGTTACAAAAAATCTTAAATAAATATGAGGTTGTATTTACGAAGTCGATAGGGAAGATAAATGGCATGCAAGCTAGGATACATGTAAAATCAGATGCCTCACCAGTTTTCTTTAGGGCAAGGCGTTTACCATTTCCATTAATGAGCGCAGTGGAGCGAGAACTCGACAATTTAGTTGCCAATGACGTTCTTGAAAAGGTAGACACTAGTGAGTGGGCAACACCCATTGTAGTTGTGCCAAAGAGCAATGGAGAGGTTCGAATTTGTGGGGACTATAAAATAACTGTAAACAAATTCATTGAAGTTGATGAGTATCCTTTACCCAATATCGATGAGTTGTTTGATGGATTTGCAGGTGGTGAAAAATATACAAAGATTGATATCCATAAAGCATATTTGCATATGGAGTTACATCCAGATAGTCGTGAGTGTTTAACAATTAACACACACAAAGGGCTTTACAAGCCAAAGAGACTGATGTTTGGTGTTTCTTGTGCTGCTGCTAAGTTTCAGAGGCAAATGGAGAGTATGCTAAAAAGCATTGATGGTGTAAAAGTATTTCAGGACGACATTAGAATTACAGCTCCAAACGATGAAACGCACTCACGACGATTAGAAGAGGTATTAAGTAGGCTATCTGAAATGAATTTGAGGATAAATCGAGAAAAATCTGAATTTATGGTTGACCGTATTACCTATTGCGGGTATTTAATTGATAAACATGGAATCCACAAATTAAAAAATAAGGTTGAGGCAATTCAAGACATGCCTAGACCAAAGAATAAAGATGAGGTGCGAGCATTTCTGGGCTTAATAAATTATTACAGCCGTTTCATTAGGAATGCAAGCACACTTATATATCCCCTGAACAATCTTTTGAAAGAAAAGGTCGCGTTCAAGTGGACAGTTGATTGTGAGCACACATTTCAGGAAATTAAAAGCCAAATGCTCTCCGACACCGTTCTTGTACATTATGACCCCAAATTACCATTGATATTAGCAGTAGATGCTTCTCCAGTTGGAGTGGGATGTGTTCTCAGCCACTTGTATCCAGATGGGACTGAACGTCCAATTCAATACGCTTCACAAACTCTTTCACCAACTCAGCAGAGGTATAGCCAAATTGATAGGGAAGCATATGCAATTATTTTTGGCATCAAACGTTTTTACCAGTACGTATATGCTAGGAGATTCATCCTAGTTACAGACAACAAGCCTCTTTCACAAATATTTTCGCCTCATAAAAGGCTACCAACATTATCTGCAACTCGAATGCAACATTATGCAATATTTTTAGAATCTTTTAACTATGAGATAAGATACAAAAAGTCTTCTGAAAATACTAATGCTGACGCTATGTCAAGGTTACCCATTAAAAACGTATCAAAAAACATAGAAGAAATTGATTTAATTGAATGTAATATTATTGAGAATTTACCGGTTACAGTTATTGAACTAGGCATTGCTACACAAAATGACAGAGATGTAAAGATTTTGCTTCACTCATTAAAATATGGTCGAATATGCGATCCGAAATTTCGTTTTGGCATCGACCAGAATGAATTCGCTTTGCAGTGCAATTGTCTTTTACGGGGAATCAGAGTCTATATTCCTAAGGTTTTGCGCGAAAGAGTCCTCAGGGAATTACACACTGGACATTTCGGCATGACCCGGATGAAACAATTAGCCCGAGGTTATTGCTGGTGGAGCAATATGGATAAAGATATTGAAGATATAGTAAGAAATTGCAAAAATTGTCAATTGGTTCACCCGGAGGCAGCCAAACTTGAATTCACACATTGCTGGGAAACACCAAAAGGCGTTTTCGATCGGGTGCACATTGATTTCTTCGGCCCATTCCTGGGAAATAATTTCTTTATCTTAGTTGATGCTTATAGTAAGTGGCCAGAGGTTCACATATTACCAAATATCACAACTGAAACAACAATAAAGAAATGCAGAGAAATATTTTCTACATTTGGTTTACCCAAGGTGGTCGTTAGTGATCATGGAACTCAACTGACTTCATACGAATTCAAACAATTTTTAAAATTAAATGGGATAATTCATAAACAAGGTGCTCCATACCATCCTGCTACAAACGGGCAAGCAGAAAGGTATGTTCAAACTATAAAAAATAAAATTAAAGCAATGCGTTGTAAAAAACATGAAATCGACCAAGAATTAGCAAAAATTTTGATGGCGTATCGGAGGTCGATACATCCAACAACAGGTAAGTCTCCAGCCTTTCTCATGTTTGGTAGACAGATTAAGTCCAGATTAGATATAATGATGCCCATGAATAACGAAGTAGGAGACGTTACACCCATATCCAGAGAACTCAAAGTGGGTGATCGAGTTGCGGCTAGAAATTATTTATCTTCAGAGAAGTGGATATTTGGAGAAATAATCGAAAAGGTAGGTCGTTTACATTATATGATTAGGCTAGATGACGGCAGAACATGGAAACGCCATATTGATCAAATCAGGAAAACTGGTGAACGAGTTCGAGGGGAAAAAGGTGAGATAAATGACCATTCTGATATTGATATGAATACTTCATTTAAGGTCAAGCCAATCACGCCTCAAACCATTCCAACCGATCATGAAGCTGCTATATCTATTGAAACAGATCGAAGCACAGTAGCTACTCCAGTACCATTGAGTTCCAGCATCCAGCCATCAACATCCGATACGCGTACAGAGAAAGATACAGTCCCTGATGCACCTGCAGAGTTAGGAAGACCTAGAAGAATTAGTCGTCCTCCAGTCCGTTTCACCGATGAATTCAAAAGATACTACAAATAATTTTAAGTTTTCACTCATTTTCAAATATGAATTTAATAGAACTTGGCAGTATGAAGTCATATTGATGAGCTAATGAATTTGTAATAATTTTGTAAATTGTAGTCAAAATTGCAGGGGGAAGAACTGTCATGTCTTAACGAAAATAATTGTGTAAATTGTAGCCAGCTTAAGTATGAAGAATCAAATGTACCACTGAACCGAAACTAACTTCCTTTTAAAAAAAGAGTAGTAGAAAACCAGTTCCCCCGTGCAGTATACAATTGTCCGCGCTACGATTCACACTTTCTTAACATTGAATAAAAGTTGTTTTATAGAAATAACACAATCGGTGTTTTGTACTTACGATTCCGACATAATACTTCTAATTCAGATAGCCAAAAGAAACGATGAACACTGTAATCCTTAGGATCTAATTCAACTTGCAGAAAAGTATTTTCTATGTCCGCACACAACAGCATATTTTCCGAGTCGAAAGTTCAATAAGAGCGATAGTATTTTTGGAAGCAAATTTGGACCAGACCACAACACCTCGTTCAAAGAAAGATGTTCGCTTGATCGAGAAGAAGCATCGAATACAATTCTTTTTTTGTTGTATCTTTTTTAAAAGCGATAAACAGCACGATGAGGCATATAATATTGTTTTAGATTTGAAACATCGTTGCACTTCTTGGCAATACCCAAAAAAATCATCTTTTGGATTATCGCATCATACTGCCTAAGCTTGTGTGGATTCCTTTCGAATTTATTCGCCAACTTCTTAAATCGAATTAGAGCACCATGTCGATTTCAATCAATGGCACAATTTTCATTTTTCCACAGTTGAGATGCCTGATAACACTTTCCATTGTCACGTACATACTTATTGATAAGATCATCAGCATTAGAAGGAATATCGAAAGCCGAAGGAATCCCATCAATACACCACAGTTTTTCAATATGTTTTACCTCATACTTTGAAGAATTTGTGTTATCGTCAAGTTCATCAATCGCTAGGTTAACTGACGGTAACAGTTCCGTCCCACTGAGAGGGGCAAATCCATGCAACGTCCACCCAAAAATAGTATTTACAGCCACTAATTTATCAGTTATGCGTTTAAATTCATCTTTTACGATAGTCCAGTATGCATCCGCACCTAACAATACTCTGATCTTGTCGTCAGTTCTTCTCAAATTATAATCATCGGCTAATACCAAGCCATTCAGAACGTTTGGATCTGTAAGGTTGGGAGACTGCAGCACGTCGGGCATATGTCCGAAAGGATGACAACTAGAACTTCAACAAATTGATTCGTTGACCTACTCTGCAATTTTACCTTGACTCGCTGAACATTTTTCGGAGCATACTGTTTGCTACTGCAAAATGGTAGTATGTGCATTTTGATAGTGTGGTAGACTTGTAGGTGCAGCTTCATTACAACACTTCTTTTAATGAAGGTTCATTGAGATCCACCGTCCAATATAATTCTGATTAGAAAAGAATGAGAATCCTTCGAAACGATTACGAGAGCAGTTTGCAATAGAACTGTAGACAATATTAATATTGACGAGGAACATAGAGCGGCTGATGATTGCTTATCGTTAACTTCCGTGTCTACAGAGCTTATAGTGGAGTTCGAAGCACCAAGCAAAAGTCGAGCTGTGAATTCGGGATCGCACATTGACGAAGCATGTCAACCACAACAAACAGAACATTTGATCCTACAATTACAATTTCTCGAATTATGCCCTTTCTTTGTGCACTTCAAACAACAACCGTTTTGTTTTAATATGTTTTTCTTCTTTAACAGATTCCGAGCCGTATTGTATTGAGCCGTAGTGTGAGTGTGTGAATTACAAAAATAACACACAATAGTAGCTTCTTAAGTTGATGTTGGGAGCCCAGTTGCAGTTTTCAAAGCCTTACTCTGATTTGATTGCGTTCGTTGGGCTTTCTCCGTTGTAAGCTCAAAACTTTTTAGAGAGAAAACCTCGCGCTTTAAAAATGCTAGCATTGAACGTTGTTGCTCGCATTGTATGCCTCCGAGAGAACTTTTACCACTACAAGCCGATACTGAAACATTTTCGTCATCACTGATAGCAGAGGATAATTTTTCAAGCTTATTATCAGCACATTTCCTGCGATACTCCAATAAAAGCTCACGGAGCAAGCATCGTAGCAATTATGTTCTTAACATAATTGAATATTGTGTGAGTGGAACATTCAGCACAGTTAAAGATCTGGTGTTTTGCAATTACATTGTTATGCAATGTGCAAAGGCTAACAATATCATTTTGGGAAAAAATTCGAGGCACATTCATCAAATCATGCATGATATGGCTAACCAGTCGATCATTATCACCAAATTGTTCTGATAAGAGAGCACTGCTAGGCGTGAACTCGGCAATGCATTCTGCCGCCTTACCTGCGAGGTTGCTTGATAGGTAGTTAAATTTATCAGCACCTGATATATCCTGCCTTTCATATACAGCCGTCTTAAACTGTTCCCAAAAGGGAATCCATTCATTGAATGAAAACTTTTTCAGCCAAGTAAATACCATGGGTTCGACGACTTTTGAACGAGATTGGTTGCAGTCAAGGGCAACCCACAACTCTCTTTTGTTACAATGCGCCAGCAGAGAAGTTTATCATCAACCCAATGTTTCATCGAAGAACTAAACACATCGATGTAAAGTTTCATTATACTCTTGAGCTTATAGCAAAAGGTATTTTAGAAGTGAGCCATGTTGAAAGCGCTAACCAGCTTGTAGATAAATTTACAAAGGCTCAGACTAAGGATAAGTTCGAGGGCAATCGGAAGCTGATAGGACTTAAGGGGTTAGTCCACTGTAAAACTGCTCAGAATGAACTTTTTTTAAACAGCTACAAAAAGAAAACTATTCAAGACATCGATTTGAAATTTTACATACATCTTTATTGAAGTTTAAAGTTAACATTTTCATTGGAAAAAGTAATTATAAAACAAAATGGCAACCGCCCCAATGGATCGCCGCAGCACCGCCGAAAAAAAAGCAAATTGCGCCTCGTAAATTCCTGGACAAAATAAGCATCTGTGAACAAACTACTAAAAATACTTCATTAGTTTTGAGTATAAAGGATTGCACGGGCCTAAATTTAGAAAAAAAAAATTGTTTGACGATTTGGGAAACATTTTTCTGATTGAAAAAACCCAAAAAAATGGATAGCTAATGTTCAAAAGTATACACAAAATTTTTTTATCGCTTTAGGGCTCTCAATTTAGGCCCGTGCAGTCCTTTATATTCAAAACTAATGAAATATTTTTGGTAATTTGTTCACAATTGCTTATTTTGTCCAGGAATTTACGAAGCCCTAAATGGCTTTTTTTTCGGCGGAGCTGCAGCGATCCATTGGGGTGGTCGCCATTTTGTTTTCTAATAATTTTTTTCAATGAAAATGTTAACTTTAAACTTCAATAAAGATGTATGTAAAATTTCAAATCGATATCTTGAATAGTTTTCTTTTGGTAGCTGATTAAAAAAAAAGTTGAAAAAATTGAAATTGCCAGTAAACACCTTCAAAGCAAACTTCGGTAGTTTTGAGTTACAACAGCTACTTGAACGATATTGTTCCGTTTCGACACGTTGCTGGCGAGTACCGCTAGCTGCCAAATTAGACGACCCACGAACTGTCTTGAGGCGATGATTAAGCCTGGCCAACAAACCCGTAGCTTTATCCTCGTATTTGCAGATGTACTCGAGTTCTTTTATAGCATTCTCGGCTTTGATTGAAGGTCTTAGTTCACAGTTAATTTTATCAAGAGAAATTTGGGCCGCCGTTAAGCCATCGATAAATAATACCAATTGTTCTTTGATAACCGAAGAATCAACAGTGTCATGAATAGGAGAGATGTAACTTTTTAAGTACTCATGTGCACTTTTCACCAATTTCGTTATTTGTCCGCGATATACCATACGTTCACTGGTATCCATTTTGCAAGAAACGAGGTTCTAGTAGAATTTTTTACGATACGTTCTGCTCTCACTTATTAAAGGTTCCCGGGTTTTGGCACCAAAATATCAAATAAATAACACCGGCGAAAAGTTTAATTAATTTGTTTATTAAAGAACTAGGTAGATTAACAATAATGATATTGATATTTTGTGCGTCTTGAATGATTTAGCGTTAAGTTCCAGCTAACTTTTAATGATGAAAAGAGCGTTAAAAATTTTGCAATAACATGCGAGTATGCTACGTTAAAATATGCTGTAAATGTATTGTATCCTTTTTACTAATGTTCGAAGAAGAACATTAGTATTAAAATCACTTTGGCCAAAAATTCATATTTCTATATATATATATATATATATATATATATGTATATATATATATATATATATATATATATATATATATATATATATATATATATATATATATATATATATATATATATATATATCATCAAAAAATTTCAGTGAAAAAATCTCAGGAACGCGCCATCCGATTGAGCTGAAATTTTCAGGACACATTGGTGTATATGCAGAATAGTGCCAGGTCTCAGAAAAAGTTAAAAATCTTTAACCCTTTGGCGCCGGCGGCCATTTTAGTGATATTTTTAATATACCTATTATTCCGTACACAAATAAGTTTTGCAAAAATAAAGTTAACAAAATAAATTTCGAACGTGTTTTACATGTGAATCGGATAATGTTTTGGAATTTTTTATCCCCATGTGTGCGCTGGGTGCCCAAAAAGAGATCGGGAAAAATTGAAAATTTTAAATTGCGATAACTTTTGACAGAGCTATTTAATCATTACCAAATTTTCAGAACTTATTGGTATTATTTAGTTGTAAATTTGTGTAGCTTTTGATGAGCGTGCTGACAACCCTGAAGCTAGGGCAAGCACTGAAAGTGAAAACTTTCAAATTATCGTCTCTCTTGAAAAAATGCCGTTTCTTCAAAAAAAAGCCACTCATATGTAAATTTCGTGCTTTGTTTACATACACAAAAAATAAAATTTGATATGGTATAACGGGCACGCTTGGTAACCCTTGCCTAATTTACCTATATTTTTAGCATCAAAAACTTCTGTTCACGGAAACTCACGATCCGATGAACAGAATTTATTGAAATTTGCAGACTGTATTGGCCTTAACTAGAACCAGGTCTGATAGAAGTAATTTTGAAATGCGGGCGATTCTGTGCCAGTGGTGCCATCTTGAAAAATCACTAAAAAAGATAACTGTTTTTAGCCCTATAAATTCTGATTGAATCGTTTGATTTTAACGAAATTCACACAGTAGTGGTTTTACTTTAAACCACGTTTGGTAGAAATTTTGTTGAAAAATTCGGTTGGAGCTGCCAGCTATGATAATTTTGGTGTCTTAAATTTGAAAAAATAAAAATTTGGAAGTGAAAACATTCAAATCATCGAATATCCTAAAAATGTCCGTTTCTTACAATAAAACCAATCTGTATTCAAATCTTATGCTTAATCTACACAGTCAAAGTAAAACTTTGGAAATCTCATGTCGGACAAGAACGGTAACCCTCTCCCAGTTAACCTATATTTTTAGCATCAAAAACTTCTGTTCACGGGAATTCACGAACCAATAATCAGATACCATTGAAATTTACAGAATGCATTGGACGTAAGTAGAACCAGGTCTGATAGAAGCGATTTTGAATTGGGGGCAACTCTGTGCCAGTGGTGCCATCTTGAAAAATTACAAAGAAAAAAATTGCTTTTTGCCCTATGAAATGTGAATTAGTAACCAGATTTTCATGAAGTTGACACAGTAGCTGCACCTTACTCTAAACTCTGTTTGATAGAAATTTGGTTGAAAAATTCGATTGGTGCTGCCAGCTAGGGTAATTTTTGTGTCTTTGGTTTTGAGAATTCGCTCAGAAAAATTAAATTTTTTGCCCTATAGCTTCCAGTGCAGTCATGAAATCAATACGAATTTCATACTATTAATGGAACCTATTATAAGCATTATTCAGGCCAAATTTGGTTGAAAAGCCATGATAGGGTTGCCAGCTATTGTTGCTTTTTGTGTCTAATTGCAATATCTTTATTAAGCGGTTTTATCGTAGAATTTTCAATGGGTAATGATATTGTAGTGACAATAAACAGCAAATATTAAGCTTTCGATTATTTGAAACAACTTGCTGTAGGTAACCCTAAATTTCTTTATACTCCTATAACTTCGAATGTAATATAACAACGTGAAGCAGATGTGATATATTTTTGGCTTTGATACTGGCAGAAGGTTGCCAGCACGAGTCGTTTGTGCTTCTTTTGTCTCAATAAATGCTTACAGTTAGTATTCATACCGGAAACATTTACAATGAAAATAAATAACCAATGTTTCAATTCCCAAAGCTCTGCAAATTTTTCGGATCGCAGCCCCAAACACCAACTTCAGTTACAGTGCTGCAGGCACTGAGCATTTTCTTCATTGATGTTATATGAGATGCTGCTTTCAAAGTTTGGTGAAATAAGCAACTGATAACGAATATAATTAACAAGTGTTTTTCTTTCATAAACGTTGAAATTCATGCCAGTGGTAATATCTGAAACCTTCTACCATATGAGTTATAATGCATTCTTGAGACCAAAGTAAAACGTGGCATTTGAAACAGTTTGGCCGTAATAAGCAGCTCATGTGGTGGAATATGCACTCAAAACCTGCACGATTCTTCTACTGTTCTTCGAACATTAGTGTTTCTAGCGGTTCAGGTGCGCTAGAGTTTTTAATTTGTCACACCTTGTAAATGAAATGTGAGTTAATAGGAACACTCGGATAGATGTTGAATAATTTGAAGTGGATAAGAGGTATAATGGCTGCTAGCCATTTGCTGCTTGAAAGCCACGGCTTCTTTCTAGCTTTACAACCTTTCAAGCCTGCTTCTGTGAGACGCCTTCTTACCGATCGAGCACTTATTACTTTCCCCAAGTTTTCCGACAGGCTAGCAGCAAGCGCAGAAGATGTTTTTTTACGCTCCTTCAAAGAGTCGCGGACAAGTTTTCTGTCCTGACGTTTTGAAGTTACGCGTTTTCTGCCTGTTCTTGGCTTATTTTCGTAAGAACTGGTCTCCGCAAACCGCATGATTGCAGATTGCACTGCGCACCGAGAACATTTCACTAGGTTGGCAATCTCAACTTGAGATTTACCTTGTTCATGTAGAAACTGAATTCTACAGCGTTTTTCAATACCAAGTTCACTCGTTTTAGGCATATTGTATTGCACAGAGTGTCTTGTTTGCAAATTAATCACAAAAACAAGCAGCCTTACCCTATAAGTAACAAATGAA
>OZ022264.1:163494528-163514528 GCA_963978885.1 Nemotelus pantherinus | reverse complement strand
CTTTTTTCTTGAACTAAAAGTATTTAATAATGGTTTTTATGCTTTATTTCAAAATTTTTAATCTTTAGTAAGTGTTCAAAATTGCCACCTTCATTTTGAATACATGCCAAAGCTCGTTTGGCAAGCGTTCTTTTCATCTTCATGTCTCTCAGCTGTTGCCTCACTTCTGTTGCTGCATCATCGATCCTGGTATTTAGTTCTTCTAAAGTGGATACTTCCATTGCGTACACAAGGTCCTTCATCCGTCCCCATACAAAAAAATCCATTACAGTCAGATCAGGAGACCTCGCAGGCCAGTGTACTGGTCCATTTCTACCGATCCAGCGATTGGGATAGTTGCAATTCAACCAATCTATGACTGGTCGGCCGTAATGAGCTGGAGCACCATCGTGTTGGTAAAACATGGAAACCAATCGTTGCAGAGGAATATCTTCCAATAAGTCCTGCAGATCATGTGTTAAAAAATGCAAGTAGCTGGTACTATTTAGGGTAGGCGGGAGCCTAAAAGGCCCAATCAAATTATTGCCAATCACTCCTGCCCATAAATTTACGCTGAATCTATGCTGAAATGATGACATTCTTGCAGTGTTTGGATTGTTCTCAGCCCACGTGTGTAAATTGTGGAAGTTTGTGATACCGTCCCTCGTAAATAAAGACTCATCCGTCCAAAGAATGCTGTTGACAAAATTTTCGTCGTCTAATTGTCTCTCAAGGAGCCAATTGCAGAATTCCATCCTTTTGGGCAAATCGATGGGTAGGAGCTCCTGAACTGGTGTGTGATGGTAAGGATGTAGACGGGCTGCTTTCAAAATACTCCAAACTTTCCAGCTAGACACGTTAAATCGTAACGCTAAGCGTCGAATACTGGTTGATGGGTCAGATTCCACTGCATGCAATATTTCTTCTTCGGTCCGTACAGCGGTTGCAGTTGTAGGATTTGCGTTTACTCGGCTCGTTCTGACGTTACCCGTTTCCCGAATCCTTGCGTAAAGTTGTTGAAACACTCTCCTTCCAGGAATCCGTCGATGGGGGTATCTCTGATGATACAAAGATTGCGCCGCTGCTGAATTTCCCCGGCACTCCCCATAGACGTACAAAATATCTCCATATTCTTCGTTAGTGTAGCGAGGCATTTTCCATGTATTTTCGTAAATTTTATTTAGATCTTGTTGTTCGAGTAATGCACTGAAACTTACAAGAATTTGAAAGTGGTTCTGTTTTTGTGCGTTTTCAATTTTTTAAGTATCCCACTAATAAAGGCGAAGAACTGGACATGCTTTTACCTGTCACATCTAGGTAGGTGCATCAATTATGTTGAAACTAATTAAAATATAGTTAAGTTTATTGATACTTTAAATAGCAATAAATGGGTACTGAATTACTTTAGTACGACTAGCATATTAAACTTTGTTTTTTCAAGGAGGACCGTTTTATGACATATTTAGTTTTTAAGCGATATTTATTTTCGCTCAATACTTGCGAAATGGTAGAATCTAAGTCATTAAATTGTATGCAACTTTTGTAGCCAGTAATATGGCTTATCAAAATATTTAAATGAAAGTGGCACATTATAATGAGGTTTTCTAAGGAAAACGACCTGGAACACAGAATTTTCGGGGTTAAAACTAAAAAATTTTGTGTTTCGAAGAAAATATCTCAAAACTCGGTACAACTGCAATCAAGTGCGATACATTAAATAAAAGGTAATTTAGTTGTCTAATAAACGCGGTATAAAATTTTGAGTTTTGATTATTAGTTTTCAAGATATAACGATTCAAGTGAGTCAGGGTACCGGTCCGAACAAGTTTTTTTGAACACCCTGTAACTCGGTAGGTTTTGAAATCCGGACCATCCTGTAGAACGATTTTTTACTCAAAATCTGTCAAAGAACGCCTCCTTAAAATAGTGTTCATTTAGTACCAAACACTCTGTATATATATATATATATATATATATATATATATATATATATATATATATATATATATATATATATATATTATATATATATATATATATTTATATATATGTATCTATATATATGTATCTAAATATATATATATATATATATATATATATATATATATATATATATATATATATATATATATATATATATATATATATATATATGTATCTATATATATATGTATCTAAATATATATACATATATATATATATATATATATATATATATATATATATATATATATATATATATATATATATATATATATATATATATATATATATATATATATGTACATATATATATATATATATATATATATATATATATATATATATATATATATATATATATATATATATATATATGTACATATATATATATATATATATATATATATATATATATATATATATATATATATATATATATATACATATATATATATATAGATATATATATATATATATATATATATATATATATATATATATATATATATATATATATATAAATATGTATCTATATATATATATATATATATATATATATATATATATAAATATGTATCTATATATATATATATATATATATATATATATATATATATATATATATATATATATATATATATATATATTTATATATATATATATATATATATATATATATATATATATATATATATATATATATATATATATATATGTATCTATATATATGTATCTAAATATATATACATATATATATATATATATATATATATATATATATATATATATATATATATACATATATATATATATATATATATATATATATATATATATATATATATATATATATATATACATATATATATATCTATATATGTATATATATATATGTATCTTAATATATATATATATACATATATATATATATATATATATATATATATATATATATATATATATATATATATATATATATATATATATATATATATATATATATATAACTATATATACATATATATGTATCTATATATATATATATATATATATATATATATATTAGGGCGGGCCAATTTGTATGGAGCCGATATATATATGTATATATCTATCTATATATATATATATATATATATATATATATATATATATATATATATATATATATATATATATATATATATATAAATATATATATATATATATATATATATATATATATATATGTATATTTATATATTTATATATATCTAGATATATATATATATTTATATATATATATATATATATATATATATATATATATATATATATATATATATATATATATATACATATATATATATATATATATATATATATATATATATATATATATATATATATATATATATATATATATATATATATATACATATATATATATATATATATATATATATATATATATATATATATATATATATATATATATATATAGATACATATATATGTATATATAGTTATATATATATATATATATATATATATATATATATATATATTAGGGCGGGCCAAATTTTGTGTCGATTAGACCTGCCCCCTAAGATGATTATATGGACAATTCTAAGCAACTTTGCCGAAGGAACCATAGGTCTATCTCGATTTTCGAGTCTCCCACTTTTCAAAAAAAGATTTTTTCCCTATAAAATCATTTTGATTCAAAATTCGTTTTTTTATTCATCGTTATATTATCTTTTTTATGTGTATATGGGGGGTTTTTGGGGTCGAGAAATTCATTTCTGATCTTTATTTTTACCTATGACTACCGCCAGAGGGCGTTTCATGCATATTTTAACTATTTTTCGTCTATTTTCCGAGAAAAATTACAAGTTTTTCGGTAAAATTGATCTTTATTTAATTTTTTTCAATGAAAATTCAAATTAAAAAATAAGAACATGTGTAAAAAATAAAAAAAATGAATTTAGTGAGAAAAAAAGCGACAAAGTGTTGTTGCTTTCAAGTCAACAACGCATTTATTTAAAAAAAAACATCGGTAAAACATCATTACCGACATATTTTGTGAAAGAGCACAACACAATGACATTTATGAGTGTTCAGTTCATTAGTGTTTGAGCATCATTTCAGTGAAAGTGAATTATAAATTTCCTGCCAGTGAATAATTGTGAAATTCAAAAAGAATTAAAAGGTATGTGTTAAAATTTTGTAATTTAATACACATAGGCATCGATGTTGTTCTCTTGCTTGGTTACTTTTTTCTGAAATATGTAATACATTGTAATGTATTTATATGTATAGCATGTAGGAATAATGTGCGTTGGAATAATGTATTAACTGGTCCTTAGAGGCGAAATGTCGGTTGACATATGAGTAAATGCTGTTGATCACATATGAGTTATGCCAATTTGTAGGTGGAAAAAATATATTCGAACCAAATGTTTTGAAATATACTAATTTCAGTTTTTTAAAATTTTTTTAGTAAAATTATACAATGGATCCAAATGCATTGCCGTCTACATCTCAAACCGCAACAACATCAACAAGTACCGAAAGTCATTTGAAGCATTTGCCTTCGCACGATGTTGCTGTTTTTGGTGCATCTTGTGATTTGAGTGGACTCGATCTGCCAACGAAACAGGATATTTTAAGATGTTTTTTTTTCTTGGCCGAACGTGCTAAACTCCAAAACAAAATGTTTTCGTATAAAACATTCGTACCGCACGTAACAGACAAATTGATTGAAATTTGGAGTCAACTTAATGTTGAAATTCTAACCAAACAAAGTGTTGTTAGAAAATTGGGTACATTGATTGACAAGTATCAAATCGAAACTAAACATTCAAATATCGCCTCATTCAGAACGTTCGAGCAATCTACAAAAGAATTATTTTACATCGGCAAATGTCAATGTGACTTGAAAGCAGAATTATGCTCATGTGGATTGATTCCAGATCATTTGAAAGAGTTCATGCGAGATCAAAATAATGACAGAAGATTGACGATACCGGAATTCGTGCTAGAAGTTGAAGAGCCAGCACCAACGTCAACAATAATACCAACAAGCGTTGAACAGAGCCATTCAGCATATGAACCAAGTACTGATATAGATCAGCCAAGTTCAAATCCACAAGATATTCCGCCAATGATACGAGGACCGTATACTCCCAGATACGATGCTTCGAACTTCGCTGCGATGTGTGATCGATTTGGTGTGTCTGATAGAATAGCAGCAGCACTCGCAACATCTCTTATGCAAGACATTGACGTAAAAGATGCACATGGCAATCCTATCATCATGGATAAAAATAAAGTGCGTCGAGAAAAGGCCAAATGCAGAGAAGAACTGCTTCGTAAGCAGTATGATGCATCCAATTTGATAGCATTTTCATTCGACGGCCGAAAAAATGATGCTTTAACAATGGAAAAAATCGATGAGAAGTTGCATGCAAGGATGGTGAAAGAACCACATCTAGTTGTTTTGAAGGAACCAAATTCTCAATTGATAGGCTACACAAAAGTCGAAAATGAAGATGCTGAACACAAATTGATGACATTTAATGCATTCTTCGTCGAAAAAGAAATTGCTCTCGATGCATTAATCGGCATATGCTGTGATGGTGAGCCAACAAATACTGGCGTAAGAAATGGGATTTTGCGTCGATTTGAATTGCATTTGAATAGACCGCTGCATTGGTTTGTGTGCATGCTGCACTTTAACGAGCTGCCATTTCGTCATTTGTTTGACACTTTGGAAAGATCATCGACCACTGGACCACGAACAACAACTGGAACGTTGGGCAAACAAATTGAAACTTGTGAAAATCTTCCGGTATGTATCATTTGTCATTTTTCTCATCGATTTTTTCCATTATTAAATGGTAAAATTTAATTCATCTCATTTCTTTTTTTTCAGCTTGTAGATGAATTCGAGATAATCGTGCTAGAGAACATGCCACCTGATTTAGATCCATTTGAATTATCCACCGATTCAAAGTACTTATACAAAATGGCCAATGCAATTTCGAATGGTGTTGTTCCTGCGGATTTATCTCACAATAAACCAGGACCAATAGCACATTCACGTTGGCTCACCAAGGCGAATAGATTGTTGCGGTTGTATGTGTCAACTGAAAATCTATCAAGGAATTTGAAAATTTTGGCAACATACATAATGAAAGTGTATGTGCCGATGTACTTCAACATCAAGTACTATAATTCGGTGGTCTTCGGTAGTGTATTATTTTACAAATTCATTCGTTGGACACAATATTTGGATACAAATCTACGCGGAGTTGTGAATAATGTCATTAAAAACAATTCATATTACGCACATTCCGAAAATATTTTGTTAGCGATGTTATTTGATGATAAAAAAGAGACACGAAAAATCGCAATCAAGAAAATTTTACACTACCGAAGAAATCTGTACGACCCGGCACATCTTAGAGTTTATCAAAAACCTTTGATAAACTTCAATTGTACAGATTATACGAATATGATTGATTTAAATAGAGATGATGTCTTATTCGAACCACCGTTTACGTATAGCATTCCGTATGATCATTTGGAACAATATTTAGAATGCGATGATCCACCATTGCCTGATCCAAGAATTCCGGTACACATACAAGCAACGGAAAGACATGTTCAATTGCTGGCTAGCGTTTCTAAACGTGTTTTAGAAAAGAGTCGACACAGTGTTATGGCAGTTACATCAGAAAGCCGTGCAAAATACCCCCGACTTGAAAGCAAAAAAGACTTTCAAAAATAAGTTATTTCGCTTTTCTTCCACTAAATTCATTTTTTTTTTTATTTTTTACACATGTTCTTATTTTTTAAGTTGAATTTTTGTTGAAAAAAATAAAATAAAGATCAATTTTACCGAAAAACTTGTAATTTTTCTCGGAAAATAGACGAAAAATAGTTAAAATATGCATGAAACGCCCTCTGGCGGTAGTTATAGGTAAAAATAAAGATCAGAAATGAATTTCTCGACCCCAAAAACCCCCCATATACACATAAAAAAGATAATATAACGATGAATAAAAAAACGAATTTTGAATCAAAATGATGTTATAGGGAAAAAATCTTTTTTTGAAAAGTGGGAGACTCGAAAATCGAGATAGACCTATGGTTCCTTCGGCAAAGTTGCTTAGAATTGTCCATATAATCATCTTAGGGGGCAGGTCTAATCGACACAAAATTTGGCCCGCCCTAATATATATATATATATATATATATATATATATATATATATATATATATATATATATATATATAACTATATATACATATATATGTATCTATATATATATATATATATATATATATATATATATATATATGTATATATATATATATATATATATATATATATATATATATATATATATATATATATGTATATATATATATATATATATATATATATATATATATATATATATATATAAATATATATATATATATATCTATATATATCTCTATATATAAATATATATATATATATATAAATATATAAATATATATATATATATATATATATATATATATTTATATATATATATATATATATATATATATATATATATATATATATATATATATATTTATATAGATAGATATATACATATATATATATATATATATATATATATATATATATATATATATATATATATATATATATATATATACATATATATATATATATATATATATATATATATATATATATATATATATATATATACATATATGTATATATATATATATATATATATATATATATATATATATATATATATATATATATATATATATATATAACTTAACATCACCGGCTCCCACTTTCCATTCACATGGATTGCGGTCACACGGTCCGAAGCAACCCGACACCTGTCTGGAAACTACGAACCGGAGACAATAAACTCTCGCCGCAGCAGAATTCCCCAGCCTGGTCACGTTTGCCAACATCAGCATCCGAGGTTACCTTAGGTTTAAGCTCACAATTTGTAGTCAGTAATTAAGCAAGCTTCGAGCTGAATTAATAAAATTATTTTTTTAAAAGAAAACGTCGAGAGTTTTCTTAACTGGCACGCGAGCTGGGACCTGAAACGGGTTGAACAAATCGGCGTACGAAAACGGAACACGCGATATCGGTCGAAAGTATTCGCGAGAACATTAGTATTCGATTAAAGCGTTAAAGTACGGAAAGTCTACCGACCATAGTCGGCGCACGAAACGGAATACGCGAATTCATTCGAAACATCGCGCGAGGAACGAGAAACCGATAATTGCGTACGGAACCGCAAGTCTACCGACCAACGCCTTGCTCAGGTCCTGAAACCCATCCAAACGCAGACCAACAAGGAAAAGAGGCCCCTTAGTAGCCAACTGGCAAAAAGGAGTCGGCAAGCACCGGCAGCCGCCTTGAGGCCGAAATAAGCGAGGATATTAGTTTAAGAATTGTGAAAATTGTGTACGCTTGGTTATATTTCCAATAATTGTGAAGTGAAGCAAAAAATAATAGTGATATAAGAAGAAAAAGAAAAAGTATTAATTTAAGGAAATTTAGTTCAGTGTCAAAATCGATCGATAAGAATCGATATAAAATAGTGTTGAGTGAGAAAGGTTTTTGAAAAAGTGCATCCAGCTTTAATCAGAGGTAGACATGAACCTCTTTTTCATGTAAGTAATCTTTCTTTTCAATTGCGGACCAACAAATTTTACGATATTTGTATTCATTTACAATTGATATCAAACGGTTTTGTTTCAAAATTTAATAAACAAAAGTGATTTTGGTTGTCTAGTTTGCAACGACCTCCATTTTGTAACGTCTTATTAAAATACCACAAAATTTGCCTTTACTATTCAATCGAAATTTTAATTCGTGATCATGTCTCGAAACGAGAATAACTTAATTAGACCTCCAGTCCTTCAAGATAACTCTAACCCTCTACCTCCACCTCAACAATCTGCTGCGCAGCCTGCCCAAAGTGCGCAAATCACAAATGCTGCAACCGTTCAGGCCATCGAAGCACTCGTTAGGAATCTTCTCACAAGAGAATGCCCTAGGATGATCGAATCATTCCTTAACCCACAATTTGATCTGAGCCAAGAGGCCGATCAGTGAATTTACGCAGACCATTTGGGCAATATTGGGGACATGGATCGCATCCCCGATGTAGTGAAGAGCCTTCGCGAATTCTCCGGCCAAGCGGGAGAATTTGGATCCTGGAAAAAGAGCGTGGAAAGGATCCTTCGAATTTACGAGCCTCTGAAGGGCACGCCACGCTACTACGGGATTCTCAACGTGATCCGGAATAAGATAACAGGGCATGCCGACACAGCCCTGGAATCGTTCAATACGCCTCTTGACTGGGAGAGGATCTCTAAATGCCTGACGATGCACTACGCTGATAAGCGTGACATCGGCACTCTGGAGTATCAGTTAACTTGCTTAGTGCAAGGAAATGATACAATCCAAGGTTTTTGCCAGACAATATTTCATCACTTGTCTATAATCTTAAATAAGATATCCGTTATGGACTTGAGTAACGAATCGATGAGCTTGCTAGTTCGGACTTACAGGGACAAGGCATTAGACACATTCATACGAGGTTTGAATGGAGGTTTACCGAGGCTTCTTAGTATGAGAGAGCCGGCCGACCTGCCGCAAGCCCTTCATTTGTGTATGAAATGGGAAAACGTTAATTACCGGTCACAACATGCACATACAAGTAACAATAACTTTAGACGTTCTCAGACACAAGCACCTCCACCCGTTCCTCCTAGACAAAAACCGGTCCCAGCACCCAGATACACATTTTATCCTGATCTAATTAGGCAGCAACCACAGCCTGTGCAACCATATTGCCCACAAAACTATATCCTCAATAATTTTCGCCCCAACTTCCCTTTCTTAAACAACCCTCAGCCACCAAGGCCTCAATTCAATAGACAACAACTACCTCCAAAACCACAGGCCCGACCTGAGCCTATGGATATTGATCAGACCATACACTCCCGTATGGTAAATTATCAAAATCGACCTCAGCAGATTCCAGCTGCCAAGAGACCTCTTCCTGTCCAACAGCAGTTCCCTAGAAAGCAACAACGCGTCAATCTTACCGAGGGCTATGAAGTAGATCCTAGTGTTCCCGAATACGATAAGGAGCCTAACGACAACAACATCTGGGAAGAACAATGGTTTCCCGAAGGAACTGGGATTCAGAATATAGAAATTGGCCAAGATCAATCAGAACAAAAACCCGAAGCCACTGACAGAGAGGGAACCCAAGCTTGTCAAGGGTATGCCGAATTTCAAGACATTCATTTTTTAGAATGACTTGCTCTTCGCTGCCCTATTTTGAATTCGTAGTGAAGAGCGGCAATGTATACAAATTCCTGATAGATACAGGTTCAAATAAAAATTATATACAACAGTCCTGCGTCCGCCACATATACCCAAACGAGAAACCCTTCACAGCAAAATCAGTTGGAGGCAATGTGGAGATAACTCATCATTCCATCATTAATCTGTTCGGCCCATCAACCCCCAGTCTTAAATTCTTCATACTACCCAGACTCAAATCGTTCCACGGAATTTTAGGGAACGACCGTTTGAAAGAACTAGGAGCTGTAATATACACCGCTGAAAATTTCATTATGCTCAATAATAATATGCGAATTCCAATCAAACAACGTCTTTCAGAATCTGTAAACAACATTGATATCCGTACCTCACACTTAACGCAACAACAAACTATTAACTTACTCTCCTTAATAAAGCAGCATCAAAGCCTATTTTCAGAACCCAATTCTAAATTAACTTATGTTACGACAGTAAAAGCGGAAATACGCACATCCGACAATAGCCCCGTTTACTCTAAATCCTACCCATACCCTTACGCTCTCAAGCCAGTGGTCGAAATGGAGATCCAAAAACTGCTAGATGATGGCATTATACGACCATCGAGATCACCGTATAATGCTCCAATGTGGGTCGTGAAAAAAAAGTTAGACGCTTCCGGAGAGCAAAAATACAGGATTGTTATAGATTACAGGAAGCTGAACTCCGTAACAATACCTGACAGATACCCAATACCCGAGATTAATGAGGTTCTCGCAAATCTCGGCAAAAGTAAGTTGTTCACTGTAATCGATCTGAAAAGCGGCTTCCACCAGATACCACTGAAGGAATCTGATATCGAGAAAACTGCTTTTTCAGTAAACAACGGCAAATACGAATTCACAAGGCTCCCGTTTGGATTGAAAAATGCTCCATCGATATTCCAAAGAGCACTTGACGATATCTTACGTGAACATATCGGCGTCAGATGTTATGTATATATCGATGATATCGTCATATTTGGTGTCGATGAAAACGAGCACATAAACAACATTGCTTTTGTATTCCAAACATTAGAAAAAGCCAATATCAAAGTCCAACTTGATAAATGTGAATTCCTTAGAAAATCCGTAGAATTTTTGGGCTTTGTCATCTCTGAAGACGGAATAAGAACTAATCCGAATAAAGTCGAAGCTATTGCAAACCTACCCCCTCCTCTTACACTAAAGGAGCTAAGATCCTTCTTGGGAATGTCTGGCTATTACCGAAGATTCATTCGTGACTTCGCCAAATTAGTCAACCCATTAACATCACTCCTAAGAGGAGAGGAGGGACATATTGCTAAGCAGAAGTCTAGCAAGATCCGCGTCGAATTATCTCAAGATGCGATGAACGCCTTTCAAATAATCAAAGATTCCCTAATCTCTCGTGATGTAACTCTTCGCTTCCCAGATTTCCAAAAACCGTTCGACCTTACAACAGACGCTTCTCAACACGCCATTGGTGCAGTCCTGTCGCAGGAAGATAGACCAATCGCTTTCCTGTCCAGAACATTGAGAGCAGAAGAAGAGAATTACGCGGTAAACGAAAAAGAGATGCTAGCAATAATATGGGCTTTGAAATCACTACGCAATTACTTATATGGCTCTAGAAAGGTACGCATATTTACCGGCCACCAACCCCTAACTTACGCGCTTAGCAATAAAATCACGAATGCGAAAATGAAGAGATGGAAAGCCATCCTCGAAGAATATCAGTACGAATTGAAGTACAAACCGGGGAAGGCAAACATTGTAGCCGATGCACTGTCAAGGCCTCCACAAGGAAGCAACATAACCTCTTTAACAACCGCAACTCATAGCGATGACACGTCAGGTCAAAATCTAATTCCTTCAGTTGAGACACCTATTAACGCATTTCGAACGCAACTCGTCTTCAAAATTGGGGAAACAACTAACTATCCATGTGAAAGAGCCTTTCCAAACTATTGGAAGCATGTATTTTTCGAACCAGAGTATACGCGCGAAAACCTTATCGGAATTTTGAAAAGGTATCTTAACCCAAACGTCATTAACGGTATAATGACCACGGAAGATAGAATGGGAATAATTCAAGAACTTTATGGGCTCTATTTTAGTAATTACAAAATAAGATTCACTCAAAGAGAAGTAGAAAACGTTCGTGGCGAAACCGAACAAGACGAACTCATTCTTAAAATTCACAAACGGGCACATCGAAGTGCAAAAGAAAACATGCAACAAATTTTAGAAAAATACTATTTCCCAAAAATGAACGCTAAAATTAAGAAAATAGTAAAACAGTGTGTCGTTTGTAAAGAAAATAAATATGATAGACACCCAAATAACCCAATTCTTGGAAACACGCCAATCCCAGAATATCCCGGCCACATCCTTCATGTAGATATCTACCTAACTAAATCACGCATAGTACTCACAGCAATAGACAAATTTTCCAAATTCGCCCAAGCTAAAATGCTAAAATCTCGAGCTATAGAAGATGTCCGTCAGCCACTTAGAGAAACACTTATATTCTTTGGAATCCCTAAAAGCGTAGTAATCAACGGAGAAAAATCCCTCAATTCAGCATCAATTACCTTCATGATGCAAGACCAACTCGGTATCCAAATTTATCGAACTCCAGCCTATAAAAGCGAGGTTAATGGACAAGTAGAAAAGTTTCATTCAACCTTAACTGAGATAATGCGATGCCTCAAAACCGATGGGATTCACAGATCATTTGAGGAGCTACTAGAAAGATCTGTATATGAATACAACTGCAATATTCACTCAGCAACGGGAAAAAAACCCATTGAACTCTTCTACGGTAGAATCGTTTCTACTGACCCGGAAGGACTAGAAAAATCCCGCAAAGATAACATCGAACAACTGAAAAAGACACAAGAAAAAGACATACAGTATCATAATAAAATTAGGCAACCAATAAAAACTTACGAGGTAGGCGAAATCGTTTATGTAAAAAACAATAAGTGCAGTGGCACTAAACTTTCACCCCGGTACAAGAAGGAAATTGTAAAAGAAGACAAACCCTCTCTAATAACAACCGAATCAGGACGAGTTATTCACAAAAGTGACATAAGAAATTAATCTCTATTCCAGCTACCTCATCGCAGCTGCATCTGCCAGCGTCCAAATTATTGATTATACCAACACACAATTTTTGGCATTAAAAACCGGAATAGCTAAAATTCAAACAGGAAACCTTAAACTTATCCATATAATACCGCTAGACCAATATAAGAATTTTACAAAAGAAGTTTCATCAATCCTGTTAAAACACATTTTACCCAACAATCCCTTTTATTCCCTCCTTGATCACGAAATAAAACAGATTGAAAATATTATTAGCAACATCGAGCAACACAAAACCAAAAGATCGCTAAACTTCATTGGTTCTGCAATCAAATGGATCGCGGGTAACCCCGATCACGATGATTATGTATTAATGAAAGGAAAGATTAACGACTTACTTGAAAATAATAACAAGCAAATTCTCATTAACCAAAGTCAAAACGACAGAATTAACAAAATCACCAATATAACTAATGAAATTCTAAATACTATAAAAAGAGATAGCATTTTCGAAAATACTTTGGCACTAAGCACTCAATACAAAATTAGAATTGTGAAGGAAGATCTTGTCAATGTAGCTCAAGCCATCCAATTAGCTAAAGTAAATATTATTAATCCAAACATTCTTTCCAAACAAGAAATATCACACATTTTAGAAAATCTTTCAAAAAACCATGTACCATATAATAATGTTGAAAATGCACTATTATTTGCAGATATTAAGATTGCACAGAATTCGACTCATATTTTCTATATCATAAACGTACCAACTACTTCTGAAATTAATTTCGATAGATTTTTAATAAAACCGGTAAACAAACATAATTTATTAAATAAAATCGAATATCAAAACATCTTAAAACATAAGGAAACAACTTTTGGCATTTTAAATCGTTGTGAAACAATTAACGCAATTTCTATCTGTAAGAAACAAAACATTAGAGACATAAGCAACATTACATGTATACAAGAAATATTTAGAAATAAGGTTAGTAGTTGTGTTAGGACAAACAGTCACCACCTTCCATCGTTAGAGGAATTAGCGCCATGCTTAATTTTCTTAAACAACTTCAAAGGCACAATTAACATCAACGGCACGACCCAACAACTATATGGCAGCTATTTGGTAAAATTTCAAAACACGAGCATCATAATTAACGAGGAAAAATTCATATCCTCCGAAATTACCAGCGTTCAAATATTACCACCCCTAACACAACCAGAAGACAACAATCAGGATATAGAAGAAATTCTGTCCCTCGAAATGTTGAAAGAATTGCACTAAAATAATACAAAGCAGCTAGGCGGCCTAAATTCAAAAAACGAAACCAACTCCTGGACCATTTACGGAATCCTCATGATGATACTCACCTTCCTAGCTTTGGAAAAACTTAAAACCTACATATGCTGCTTAAAACAAAAAAATCCAAAATCGGGTAAAACCACCGCCATAACATTACCTCTAACCTTGAACACAGGACCACCCCAAGATGTAATCTTGGAGAACATTTCGGTTCACCCCAACAAGAAACTTGAAAACAGCATCTACAAAATTCCACTTTTCTGAGTGAGGACACCCAGAATTTAAGAGGAGAGGACTTAACATCACCGGCTCCCACATTCCATTCACATGGATTGCGGTCACACGGTCCGAAGCAACCCGACACCTGTCTGGAAACTACGAACCGGAGACAATCAACTCTCGCCGCAGCAGAATTCCTCAGCCTGGTCACGTTTGCCGACATCAGCATCCGAGGTTACCTTAGGTTTAAGCTCACAATTTGTAGTCAGTAATTAAGCAAGCTTCGAGCTGAATTAATAAAATTATTTTTTTAAAAGAAAACGTCGAGAGTTTTCTTAACTTATATATATATTTATACATATATATATATATATATATATATATATATATATATATATATATATATATATATATATATATTTATACATATATATATATATATATATATATATATATATATATATATATATATATATATATATATATATATATATATATATATATATATATATATATATGTATATATATATATATATATATATATATTTATATATATATATATATATATATATATATATTTATATACATAAATATATATATATATATATATATATATATATATATATATATATATATTTATATATATTTATATATATATATACAGCCCTAGCAACACCTACCGAGGCCCCAGCTTGGTATCCAAGTGGATTTCCCCCCTAAAGCGAAAAAAAAAATATATATATATATATATATATATATATATATATTTATAAATATATTTATATATATATATATATATATATATATATATATATATATATATATATATATATATATATATATATTATAATCAGATTTATTTCGAACAAATTTTGGGAATTACACAATATGTATATTTCTCGTTTCACTTTCTACGATTCGCTTCCGCAATCTACGATGGTTGTCTCTCGACTCCCGCCATCATCAATCGGTGTTGCCCAGTGTACCTTTTTGCTGCTCGTTGAGGATGCGTTCGGATTCCGCTTATTAATATCCAACGAGTACCGATAATTGCTCATATCATTAGGTGAGTGTATTCCACGTTTACAACTCGGCCGACCTGACAACCGATCGACCTCGATCGGGAGAGCATCGGAAGTGGCTTTTGCTTCAGTAACAGCAGTATGCAAATCAAATTCGTCCAAGTACTCCGCGTCCCATTCTTCCTCGTCCAACCATTCCTCGTTGGTATATTCCATCTCATTAGAGCCCGAATCATTTGGTATCATATTTTCTAATTCACTGGTTATCAAAGCGTCTTGTTCAGTGTTCAAAGGATCTTGACTGATTACAGGAATAGCTAGCCATCTCCTCAATCTACCTGCCTCAACAATTCCATCATACGGAAGCTGGGATTGCTGACAATCCGGGATGTCTCTAACGACATATCTATCATTGCCTAAACTTTTATGAATAACAAAGGGTCCGCGGAACTTAGGAATAAACTTCTTATTCTGACCTGGTGTAGTGTCAACATTTCTCATAACCACATATTCCCCCACTTTGAACTGCCTAGCCGGCTTATGACGTCGGTTGAAGTATTCAGCGTTATAACTTTGAGACTTCTGAATATTTCTAACAGCGGATTCTCTAACTTGGTCAATCTCAACACTTCTAACATCAAACTTGTTTCCCAGATATTCACTCAGTTCATCAATTTCACTACCTCGTTGATCTGTTCCAAAAAGTAGGCGACTCGGAGTATGTCCTGTAGTGGTGTGAACGGTATTATTGATAGCATATTCGACAGCGGCCAGTTTCGAAGACCAATCCGCATGATCTATCTCTTCAGTCAGTTTTCCTAATACATTTTTGAGAGTCCGATTGACTCTTTCGACCTGTCCATTGGCCTGCGGGGAGGCGGTAGCTACTTGCACATGCTTTATGTTATTACGTCCCAAAAATTCAGCAAACTCCAATGAGGTGAAACACGTACCGCGGTCTGAGATGATTCGGTTAGGTCGACTATAATAGTTAAAATATTTACTAAGGGCTGCGGTAACTTCTTTGGTGCTTGTACTATTTGTCGGGTACAATTTCACATATTTGGTAAAGGCGTCGATTACTACCAGTATGTGTTTTCTTTTGGACCTCAGAGAGGGCAACGGCCCAAAGTGATCGATATGCAAGGTATCAAAGGGCAATGACTTCTTGGGAATGTTGTGTAGATTCCGTTCTGTAGTGCTCGCCGGCGGAGAATACATGATGCACGGTATACAATTCCTAATGAAGTTCTCAGTCTTGATTCTACTTTTCGGAAACCAGTATCTAGTACAAATTTTTGAATGAGTCTTATCTACCCCTTGATGGCCAACGAGTTCGTGAATCCTTCTAATAATATTCTCTTCCATTGCAGCGGGTACATATAATAAGTGACTCCCATCATCTTTCCTGCGGAATATTACACCATTTAGCAGTTCATAATTATCAATATTCTCAACTTGGAGTTTTTCTTTAAGATGCTGAACCACCACATCTTGTGCTTGAGCGACTTGTAGTCTGTAATCGACATCCTCATCGGTAACAGCGGCTATTATGGGATTTCGACTTAATGCGTCCACATGGGGCATTCCCGTTCCTTTTCGGTGTTGAATGACATAGTCAAAATTTTCAAGCTCCAAGGCCCACCTGGCAATTCTTGGATTCACTTGTTTGCGGTTCAATGTTAACGTCAACGAATTGCAATCAGTTATTATGGTGAACTTAATTCCTTCTAAATAAACTCGGAACCGTTTTAAAGCATAAATGATGGCCAATGTTTCCAACTCAAAGCTGTGATACTTTGATTCGGCCGCTGACGCAGTTTTTGAATAATATGCTATCGGATGAAGTCGTTTATCTGCCTGCCTTTGTAGTAATACCGCACCAAAGCCCAATGAACTTGCATCGGTATGTAGCTCTGTTTCGTTCAGCGGGTTATATATTGCCAACACAGGTGCTTCTGTCAGTAATTTCTGGAGTTGCTTAAAAGCACAGATACATGCCTCGGTAAAATCATAACGAGCATCTTTACGCAATAGATCCTGTAACGGTTTGGCTATTCTTGAAAAATTCGGCACAAATCTTCGGAAGTAGGAAAATAGACCCAAGGTTGATTGAACTTCTCGAGCGTTTTTCGGCATTTGTAAATTTCGAATAGCTGTAAGATGGGATTGACTAGGAGCAATACCACTTTTAGTTACTTGATACCCTAAGAAGTCCACCTCAGAAAATCCTATCTTACACTTAGCCATATTTAACCTCAGACCGCGGAGATTGATTCGATATAAGACTTCCCTCAAAAGGTTACAATGTTCTTCAAAGTTAACCGATGCTAACATGATGTCGTCCATATATATGACAATTCGCCTTTTCTCAATTAGGTCCCGGAAAATGGTATTAATGAATCGCTGGAACACTGCTGGTGCATTTTTAAGCCCAAATGGCATTCGCGCATATTCATATTGCCCACTTGGAGTTACGAAGGCAGTATATTGAATGGAAGACTCAGCGACTCGGACCTGATGAAACCCGCTCCTGAGATCCAACACTGAAAATATTTGTTTTCCCTCCAAGTATTCTAAACAGTCTTCTATCAGAGGCAGAGGATAGTTATCTCTCACCGTCAACTTGTTTAGACCGCGATAATCGACGCACATCCTCATAGTTCCATTTCTTTTCTTGACCAAGACAATGGCAGAGGCATAAGGGGAACAACTTGGCCTTATTATTCCTTCATTGAGTAGCTCGTCAGTAATCTCCTTGACTTTCTGCTTTTCGATCACCGATAACCTTCGGGGTGAGCAATGGAAGGGTACATCGGAGGTCAGATGAATTTTCATTTCAAAGTCCAAAGGTTCCGGAATTACTTCTCTTTTCTCGTTATTCATTATTGTTAATAACTCTTTGTAACAATCAGACGGCAATCTAAAATCTATATCTGGAGACACTTCATCTTCATCAATCTCTATGTTAAAAATTTCATTTATTAATTCAGGTTCGGAGGTGGCAGACTGAGGTGGCAGCGTTAGTTCATTTTTTCCTATCTTTACTAAGTCAAGATTCTTTAATTTCCTAAGAACACTATTTCGAGCACGGAAACACAAACATTTCTTCATTTCAATATTCTCTTTTATTTGTAACAACTTGTTTTTATCATAATTGTAACATCGGACTTTAACTAGATGAATGTTACCATGATTGAGGTAATCTCTCCCTAGGATCAGCGGGAACAGCGTTTTTTTCTCATTAATAACGTACAACTTAACCGGTATCTTTTCGACTTTGGCTTCAACACTTCCGCATAAATCAATTAAATTTCCACTTAGGCCTCGGTACCTCGGACTCTGCGGCTGAATGTTTATCTCGGGCGGTACTAGGGTTGAGCTAATCAAACTGATTGGACTACCCGTATCAAGAAGAGAAATACATTTGATTGTTATTCCGTTTCCGTGCTCAACATTTTGAAACAAGACACTTACCATATTTGTGATGTTGAGACGATTCATCCGTTCTTCGGTCTCATCGATTGCTGCAGCGGCTACTGGAATATTCGGGGTGGACATCCTAGCTCGGCTAGCGTTCGCAGCAGTAGGCGGGATTCTTCGGCTGTTGGGACATTCGTAATGATCATGTCCCAGTTTCCAGCAGTTAAAGCAACTGCCCGGCGGTCTCTTCGGATGGGGACACCGATTCTGAAAGTGTCCCATCTGGCAGCAGTTGTAGCATCGGGTTTCTTCATTGTTCACTCTGAACTGCGGACTTCGGAAACTATTCAGACTTCGGGAAACGGTCGGACTTCTTGAAGCATTCGGCCTTCGGAAAGTATTCGGACTCAAGCGATTTCTCATCGGACTTCGGTTTCTTGATATCTCTGATCTCGAACCTTGTAAAGATGGTATTCGAAATCTTTCTTCTACTGGTTCGCAGCTTACCTGCCTGTAGTAACGTATAGCCCTGTACTTTAGCTCCTCCAATGTTCCTGACCCAATTAGTACTGAAGGATCATAACCGCTACTTCTGACCAATCCTATAG
>OZ022264.1:163469528-163482028 GCA_963978885.1 Nemotelus pantherinus | reverse complement strand
TATATATATATATATATATATACATATACATATACATATATATACATATATATATATATATATATATATATATATATATATATATATATATATATATAGATATATATATATATATATATATATATATATATATATATATATATATTTATATATATATATATATATATCAGCATATTCAGCATATTAAGCATCGATCGTGCTCTGACGTGCGCTAACTTACTCTCTGATACCTTTTCATTTTGTTCGACTTTGGGTTGGTTAAGCCCTCTGATCTTCGCGCGAGTGCCCACTTTGACGGTTTCTCTGTTTAAATCAATCGGTTTCTCCGCGTACCGTATACATATTCAGTGTTTTCTGACAACGTTTTCTTTCCTGAAAACTGAAAACTGTTAAGTGAAAATAACAGTCTATTTTTATAATCCTAGACATTTACCTCTGGATAGTGCAGTGAACTTATATTACCTTTACCACTAGATAGTGCAGTGCTCCTTTTGTGAATTTATTTCCCTATTGATAGTGCAGTGCTGCTTCGGTTGTTTAATATCGCTAGTACAGTTTTATCGTAGACGGATACCAAAAGTTATCATTGACACTTCTATTTTTTGACGAAAACTTTTATGAATCGTTGCTGTCATTTGATACATTTGAGGGTGTATACTTTAGTATCGATTTCTAATTTAAGAAACTACATTGCGTTCCATAATGGCTCTTTGCCTAGCTTCCAAGTGCATAGATAATACGAATAGAATACCTATGGTGGTTTGCTCTGGCTTTTGTGAGCAGACTTTTCATGCGAAGTGCATTGGAATGCACGCACATGTTGCAGAAGCAGTTCAGTCGTCGTCATCTTGTGTTTATTGGTTTTGTTCCAAATGCAAATCCAATTCGATGGGCTCCTTTGTTGATCGACTACGCTCCGCAAAACGGGTAGTGGACTCAATTCAGGCCGAATTCAATGCCTTGGGCGGTCGGCTCGATTCAGCCGCTAAACAGCTGAACTCTCTGGCTTCAGTGGCTGATGCAGAGCATAAATTGACCACAGTGCCAGCTATGCCTAACAATCAAGTGGCTTCGATGACTTCTGTGAACAACTCCTTGGGTCCTTCCTCCGTGGACACTCTGTCTCCAGCCATTGCGGATTCTAGACCTGATATGCGTGTTACACGGAATCGATCTCAGCAACAGCTGCAACCGCAGCAACATCTTCAGCCCTCATCGCTTCCTCATCGTGAAAATGCACAGGTACCGCCTCATGATATTAATCTGGTTCCTCCTCAGCTGATGCAACAGCTGCATTTGGATACTCGATCACAGCCTGATAATTTGACTCTGCATTCATCTAATCCAGCCTCACCAGTCCCTAGTCTAGATGTATCTACAAGGAATGCTGATGCTGCTTGCATTGCCTCATCTACTGCTTCTTTGCAATCTAATCTACCTACGTTTCATTTACATGGTGCTGTTAACGACACCGCTAACGATCTCGCTTTGCATATAGTTGCGCCTCCTCTCCAGATTTTTGTATCGCGATTTGCTTATGATACTTCTGTGGCTGCAGTGGAACACTATATCTGTAAGAAGCTTGGCTACAAACCTCATATTTTTGACTGCGTCAAATTTACGAAAGATAGTCAGCCTAGAAGATATGTGGCTTCTTTCAAAATAACATTGCCTGCCAATCTCAATATTGTCGCTGATTCCAAATTTTGGCCTACTGGTGCATTAGTCAAAATTTTTGAAAAGCGGCGAAATTTTCGATCTTCAATCAACCGGAGAGCCCGAACCTAGTTCTTAAGCGTGATCAAATTTCTCTGTATTATCAAAATGTTCGTGGCATGAGAACCAAACTCGAAGACTTTAAAACTGCTGCTTTTCTTGAAAATGATCACCTGATTTGCTTGTCGGAAACTTGGCTGAATGATGACATTTTTAGTTCCGAATTTTTCCCTGCATACAATGTTTACCGCCGTGATCGTAATCGTTTGGTAACTACTAAGGCTGATGGTGGTGGCGTGCTTATTGCTGTGCTTAGGACTCTCAATAGTAAACTTTGCGCTGATTTTATCCCCAGTCTTCCTGTTGAATGTGTTGCTGTCTCCATCTCTTTGTCTCCTATATCCACTTTGTTTGTTGCGTCCTTATATATTCCTTGTAACATGCCCTTCTCGACTTATGATAAATTCTTTTCTGAACTTTCCACGTATCTTAATAGCTACTTTCCCTCGTCGTCAATCATTATCTGTGGCGACTTTAATATGCCTTCTGTGCAATGGGACCCTTCTTTCTTTCGCACTGTGTCCACCAACAACCTTTCTATTACCTTATCTTCTTTCCTTTCTTCCTGTTCTCTTTCTCAATTTAACTGTTTCCCCAATGCTAATAACAAGATCCTTGATCTCATCCTCTCTAACGTTGAGTCCTCTTCGATTTTACTATCTCCTGTCCTAATACCCTACACCAACCCTGACCCCCATCATCCTCCTCTTTCTATTAATTTGTCCATCTCATTTTCAAATCGTGTTAAAACTTCTACTGCGCGACGATTTAACTTTAAAAAAAACTAATTTCGACCGCATGTCTAATGATCTGAATTCAATCAATTGGTTTAATTGCTTCCGTGGTCTCGATATTGACTCTGCTGTGTCTAAATTTTACAGTATTCTTACAGAGTTGATCTCGACGTATACTCCTGTTTACAGTTCTCGTAAGCTCCGTGATCCCCCTTGGTTTACCGTGAGGGTAAAGAGTGCCCTTAGAGATAAAAATGCAGCACGCTCGAAATTTTCGAATTCTCGATCTAGTGAAGATTATGCAATCTTCTCTCGTTTACGTGCCTCTGCCAAGAAAGAAATTAGATTAGCACTACGCAGATATTCCTCGTCTGTTGAAGCTTCCATGAACTCGAATAACCCACAAAATTTCTGGTCTTTTGTCCGCTCCTTAAAATCTTCCTCCTCTCTTCCTGACTCACTAGTGTTTAATGCCTTTACTGCTTCCAACCCTCTCGACATTTGTAATCTCTTTGCTATGTATTTTTCTTCTGTTTATACTATCCCATCGATTCCTGCTACTGACTGCTTTTCCTTTGATTTCCCTGCTTGTCTCTCCTCAGTCGTAACTAACCCCATAGAGGTTGAATTGCTTTTGTCCTCACATGACACTAACTGTTCCCCGGGCCCGGATGGTATTCTCAATTTTTTCGTAAAAAGTCTTGCGTCTTCCCTTTGTGTCCCTTTAGCCATCTTATTCAATGTCAGTCTCTGTGCTGGCAAATTTCCGTCCTCTTGGAAGCTCTCTAGCATTCTTCCCATTTTCAAATCGGGTGATAGGAACCTTGCTTCTAACTACCGCCCCATCTCCATTCTTCCTTGCCTTTCCAATTTTTTGGAACGCCTCGTTTTCAATCGTATCTATGATACCCTCTACTGTGTCTTTGCAGCGCAGCAACATGGCTTTGTAAAAGGCCGGAGCACCTCTACGAACCTTGTTGAGTTTACTCATGTAATCGCTTCTGCAATTGACAGCAACAATCAAGTTGACGTCATTTATACTGATTTTGCCAAAGCTTTTGACACTGTTAATCATATGCTGCTTCTTGTCAAACTGAAGCATTATGGCATTCGTGAACCTCTGCTCTCCTGGATCTCTTCCTTTTTAACTGATCGCACTTGTTTCGCCTCCCTCTTTGGCTTGTCGTCCTCACCTTTCTCCCCTTCTTCTGGTGTTCCTCAAGGTTCCATCTTGGGATCTCTTCTGTTCAATATTTTTATCAATGACCTTCCCCCTATTTTTAAGTCTTCATGTCTTCTTTATGCAGATGATTTAAAAATCTTCCGAATCATCAAAAAAAACTGCTGACTCTCTGCTTCTTCAGGATGATTTGCAAGCTCTCTCTGGTTGGTGTAACTTGAACTGTTTGTCCCTTAATGAGCGTTTTTACAGCGATTCCCAATTCGGGATTGGGAATATACCGTAATTCGTGAGCTTTCTCTGCGTGTTATTGTATTTGTGTGTACACGATAATTCTGTGTACGTACACGTAGATTTTCATTATGGCGGCATCTGACTACTGCTGTTCACTTCGTTCGAGCATGTGCATGGACGCAGCTTTCCGATATGGCGGCTTCTGACCAAGGCTGCTTGCTTCGTGTCAGCACGTCCGTGTAGTCAGATTTCCAATATGGCAGATTCGGACTTATCCTATTCACATCGTGCGAGCATGCTCGTGCAGAAGATTTCCCCTAGCGGCTTCTGCTGATTGGTGCTCATTTCGTAAGGGCGTTTCCATACAGGGAAATTCTTTACACGGTGACTTCTGAAAAATGCTGTTCATTTCGCAGGAGCGTGTACAAACGGGCACAATTCTAATATGTCGGCTTCTGGCGAGTGCAGTTCACTTCATAGAAGCATATTCATGTAAGGGAATTCCAATGTGGCGGCTTCTGAAATTCACCGTTTACTTCGTTGAAGCGCGTGGAAACAGGGAAATTTGTTTTATTGATGCTTCTGGCGAGTGTTGTTCAGTTAGTTGGTGCGTGTCTGGTGAATAGCGACGTCGCCACTTCATGCATACACGTTACATGAACCATTTGAGATGATGGTTATGTGGTTTAGGCATTTGGCGGCACCGCGGCCGTGAATCGCATTCATGTTCTAAGCACATTTTAGCACTTTCGAGATATTCGATGGTTTGTGTTTTGATTTGTACTGCAAATAAACAAATATTTTCGTTTTTTTTAAGTTAGCTGTATAACCATACAGCACACAATTTTAGCAGGAGATCAAGAACGGAGGTCATTTTTGAATATTGATTTTAGCATACTTCCACAAAAGATAAGTATTTAAAATTTAGCAGAATGATGCAGTAGAGCAGGGGTGGGAAAACGGTCGATCGCAAACAGTTCGACAGTCGATCACAGACATTTTTAATAATTTACTAGGTTAATTTAAAATGTGAACTAAAAATTTAGTTGACGATTTATTCAGTACATTTTGGAATGGGCCTTGGTAGATCCAATCGGACAGTCCACGCAGTTTCAGTTCACACAAAAGCTCGCAGAGCCTTGGTGGCGGAGAAGCCAACGAGATAGCTATGCTCTCGATTTGTGCAATTTATAGATTTATATCATTTTAGTAAAACCGCTTCACTAAATCTCGTATACTTATACGGTTGTTTCATTTCCTTAAATCTCTCTGTTCTATTCACCTTGCCTGCATTTGCATTCGTCTCCCTGCTACCGAGATACATTGATATAAAAGTATAGAGGATATGCGAATAGCATATACGTATACTGTCCGTGACTGTTGCCAGAAACAATTGTATTAATATGGGTGAGAATGCAGTGTTCTGACAATCTCAGGTGTTCCAGCATCGTTCCAGTTACTGGGACTGTCAATTTTCGTTTCATAAAATCGATTGTCTTCAAGCCGCGTATTTATAAAACGCTTTATAATTCGTGATCGGGAGCTGCATTCAAAAAAATATTGCATTTAGTGTCGTGCGCATATGAGTGGTTATTTCATTAAGCTAATGTGTATACAGAATTAGGTAAAGCAGGTTTTATGTTGTGCGGTTTGGTTGTGGTGAAAGAAAATAAAGTTAATGAGTGAACGGTTTAATATTTTTAAAATATAGCTTTTGTTAGAGAATGCGTGAAGTGTTTAAATTTCAAATACGCCTGTTTATTTCGTTCGCGTGAATGATAGCTTGGCAATTGTCGCGAGAACGAAAACTTCACCCGGTTTGTTTACATTTGAAGCAGTGTGACATGTTGACTTTGTAAGTAGGTCAAAGCGGGTACTAAACTAAATAATGAAAGGGGGCATTTTCAGCATATGCTCAGGTACATGAAAATAGAAAATGAAATAGTAAAATTGTAGTTTCTGAAGGCAATAAATAACAGTTAATTATGTAACGAGCATTGTAAATCTGCCATAGCCGGTCCCAAGCCCGGTTGAGAAAAGAGGAGGGAGGTGCGAAGCTGTGAGAATAGCTGAGTTTTTGCACCTCTATCGCAAATATGTGCAAATATATACATAAATAAATATATATATATATACATATATATATATATATATATACATATATATATATATATATACATATATATATATATATATATATATATATATATATATATATATATATATATATATATATATATATATATATAAATATATATATATATATATATATATACATATGCATATACATATACATTTATGTATATATACATTTTTATGTATATAGATATACATATATATATATATATATATATATATATATATATATATATATATATATATTTATATATATATATATATACATATATATATTTATATATATATATATATATATATATATATATATATATATATATATATATATATTTACATATATATATATATATATATATATATATATATATATATATATATATATATATATATATATATATATATATATATATATATATATATATATATATATATATATATATATATATATATATATATATATATATATATATATATATATATATATTTATATTATATATATATAGATATGCAAAGATCATGCACACGTAAATGTATTGTAATGTCCTTTAGTACTCTTATAAATGGTCTATATTTAAATGAATGTTTTGAAATTGTTGTTTGCAGAATATGTATTCAAAATCGTAGCCTTAACTGTCTTGGATACCGCAATTGCATCATTATAAAAAGTGCAAATTGCATTAGTAAGTGGAAGTGATAAATGTTCTGGGGAATAGGTTATATTGTGTTTTTTTCCCAGATAATGGAAACTACGATTGAATTTTTAAAATATTTTACAATCTGCTGTATTTAAAATTAACTAGCAAAAACTTACGCGAAATCATATTGAAGGAAAATCATATTGAAGATTCTAATAGGTCTGTTCACGTACCTGAATCTATTATAATATAGGTGCGTTTTTTTGCACACCCGAGCAGATCAATATCTGTTAAGTGTATTGAATACAATAACAAAATTGTTATTGTATTCAATATACTTAACAAATTTGGATCTGCTCGGGTGTGCAAAAAAACGCACCTTATATTAAAATAGATTCACAGCAAGTCGTTTTAGCACTCTTGCTGCCACCCAAATTTTGCCACAGAAAGAAGCCAGCTGCAAAAATATGTTGCTGCTGCAGTACGCGAACAGATCTAATCTCTCACATATTTTCGAATGTAACTATTCTCTATGCTTCTAAATAATAACCCGGATTATATTATGAATTAAATTATCCAAGGGAAGCCGTAAATCCGCCAACGCCGGTCCAAAGCCCGGTTGCAAAAGGAGGAGGGGGGCTGGTAACTTAAGATTTGGTTCTGTGGTAAGATTCGTATTTTAAAATGCATTTTAAATATTCTGAGTTTATGGTTGATAAATAATTTGAACAGAAGTTATTATTATCAATAACATTGGTTTATAAATTTAATAACGCGCACTGATTTGTGTTGCATTTTCTCGGGATAAAATTCAGAAATTTATTCAAATCATTGATTCAATTTCTTTTATTTGAATTCATCACAAATGTTAATAAATAAAATATCCACGTATTTCATCATTAACCGTTCATAGATATTGTGAATGTATTTTACTATTAAATTCTTCCAGTTAAATCGAAACACCATTTTAATATATTTAAAATATATTGGCCCCTTTAATTATACGAAATCGTATAATCACTACACCTTTGTATTTTTATGCCAGATGCATGTATTCACTACAACTATCAAACAATCCAAAAAATTGCAACAAAAATTTCGCTATGCCCATATCCTCTATACTTTTATATCAATGCCGAGATAGTACATTTTCACACACAGCGTAACAAAGGTTAATCTCAATTTTAGATAAAATAAAATACAAATATTTTCACGGCAATGTAGTTTGTGTAGTTCATTCTTTCGAGCTAAATAGTGACATTTGGTGTTTGAATTTTTAAAATTGAATTGTGTAAATGTCTTTTCAATAATAAAATCGTTGAAAAATTAAAATTCTTGACATCTTTTCCGTCAGATGTCAAGAATTCTGCATTTTCAAAATTTTTGCTCGAAAGAATGACCAGATAATGGAGACATGTCAAAATTTAGCTTCACGATTAACTCAGTACTAGCCTAAAAAATGAACTGCACCTACTAAATTAGCGTGAAATGATTGGAGCTATTTGCATTTTCAAAGCGAAAGCATGTTCCAAGCAATTTTTCACGCTTAAAAGTGAGTACAACTCTTGTTATTTTCAAGCTAAATTTTCGCCGAAATAAATTTCACGTCAAAATTTGCATGAAAATTTAACGTGAAATCGAAAACTGTACTAAACTTTAGATGGCTTAGCACAGGAAGATTTCTAAATCTTTTGCCTGAAATTATTGCATTTTTGGACACATTGAGAGAAAAACTTGAACAATTGGAAGATCCAGTATGGGTAAAGATATTAGCATTTCTTACGGATTTTATGGGCCGTTACAACTTGCTAAATTTACAATTACAAGAAAAAAGAAAACATTGTTGACTTGTTGAGTTCGGTAAATGTTTTTTAAGTAAAATTAAAACCTTTTGCTTCACAATTAAATAGGCAATTTTTTTAAATATTTTCCATATTTTGAAAAACATATTAAACTTACTAGTGAATCTAGCTGAAAGCTGAAAGACATTCATCAGTTCGCGAAAGAGTCCGGGGCCTTCGATGGCTGCTTGGACTGATTTTTTTTCTCCTGCCGCATTTATCTCGTAGCAATATGTACCAATAGGTCCATGTGTGGCCTTGTGCCAACTGGTACAACCTAACCTAACCTACTGGTGCATGTAATATTGAAATGTTTTGTCCTGAACTGGAAAATTTTAAACAAGAATTCGAGAGACGATTTGCAAATCTCAATAACCTTCAACCGATTTTTGAATTTATTTCATTTCCTTTTAGAGAATTCGATAACGAGGGTATTTCATCAAATCTAGCATTGTGCTTCAGTGCTTGCAAGCCTAACTTTACAATACTTTTTGATGAAATGGAGAGTCACTCATATACATAAAAAATTAATCCAAAATATTTATTAATAAAGTACATTGCACAAAGTAGTAATACAATGTAACTAATATATTAATATCAATAAAGACCTTAATTTAATTTTTATTTGTTTTTAATTTAACCCTTTTTTCGAACTCGATCGCGCATAAATTAAAAAAATTAATGTCGATTATACCAGTATTACGTTTGCCCACCCCTGCAGTAGAGTATGTAATTTTCGAGTATTACTAACGCAAAAATGACCAAAATTTTGAAAGAAAGTTTATGGAAATCAGGGCAGAGAGAGTGTTTGATCTAATTTCAAATTACATTTATGAGAGAAAATATATTTAGAAGAACCAAGACAGCACATTTTACTAATTTAAAATAAGGGGCATTTCACGTGAAGCGGACAACGAAAAAAAGTCGTGGCTCTGGATTTCGTTCAAATTGTGTATACCGGTTTTTATTGTCAAACGACAACAACAGTCTAATCATTTTCATAAATTTACATAGCCATAATAGCAAATCGTTTATGTACTCACGCCCAGGGTTTACACTTTACTAAATTTGAAGTAGGTTTACTTCATTTCTATTTTGAAAATAATAGCTACTTCACTACTTCACTTTTTTCGGATTCTAGTCCATGTTCGCTTCAAATCGAATCAGAGAGAGTTTGTTTTTCTTTTTCACTTTTTTTTCCTGCACCGAGCTTCGACAGCAACACTTTTCTAGTCTAATGGTGTTTCAATGCAACGAACAACTTACTGCAAGTCACTAACGCTAGGCTTAACTCAAAAATAATACAGTTTGGGAAAGAAATGGTCAAGAATGCAAATATCATTATGTTTTGTGTATAAAAGTTATATTATGTCTTAATTTATGGTTTAAATAACTTTTAATTGGAGTTTTTGACGTTGTTTTACTTAATATTTTTTCCGTTATCGTCAAAATTATGTTTACCTAGTTTATATGAAAAATAAATTGATGCTTTACATTAAGTGACCCCAATCGTTCATCTATTTCATTTATTTCTACTTCAAATCTACTTCAATTTATTTTCAACTTCTACTTCAATTTTTGTCCACCAAGTGCAAGCCCTGCTAACGGCAGCATAAAGTACCCAGCAAGCAATTTAGAAAGCGTTTCCTAAAAACGATAGTTTCTCGATAATCTACAGACATATCCCTTATTCGAAACCGAGCCTGTTCGCAAGTATATCAGAAACAATCAATTTCCTTACGATTAGCGACATATAATAATAATGCATGCCATGTGTATGTACCCTATGGCCGATGCAACTAATTAACAGGCAACATTACCAAGATTTTTTCCCTACTTTGCTGGTCGCGGTATGCCGAACAATTTGTCTGTGCTGAAAGGTGTTCTAATGCTACGATGTTTTATGTTCAACTTTAGCAGCCTATATTGCTTCATTCTTCCAGTCTTTCAAATTTACTCTACCATGCGTAAATAATTTTAACTCATTTTCAAATCGCCAAAGCTTATATATTTTAAATCGTTAAAACTATCGCTAATAATTCATAAAAGTGTATAGGTGATATATACTCGCTAAAACTGCATGTTTTCTAGCCCATTAATTAATTGTTACAGGCCGCCTCCATTAGCAATTTCCCATGGCATAACATTTCAAATTGCTAATGGAGGCGGCCTATGGTATGCAATATTTGATGGCATACCATATATGGTAGGCAATATGGTATGCCATTTGCTTGTATGCTATCAACAGCAGAATTTCTTCACCCTAAACTTAAAATAAATCCTTAAGAGCATTCTAGTTATGGCACCGTCAGCACCTAACCCTCAAGTACCGACATCCGGTCTAAATCTTTATCCAACGGTAGAGTGAAGAAATTCAATACCTTTCAAAATAAATCAATCTTCAAATAAACAAATCCATCATATCAATTCAATACTCTTCAATCTTCATATAAACAAATCAGCCTTCAGATAAACATATATGTTTATCAAAAGAAAAATTCTAAGATCAAAGCGAAATACGCACAGATCAGGCTACACAAATCGCATCTAGCAATTTCTGCAACCACAGCAGTCCTAACACTATAAAATCAAGAAGATCAGATCGAGGGAGATCAGAAAAAGAAGATGTGTGTATCAAGTGTTTTCTCAAATTGAGCAAAATCAAGTGAAGTACAAGGACAAAATAAGTAAACAAAAAAGTAAGAATGTTACAAGTGATTTGTGTGAAAAAAGACCGTGTACTTATTCGATACGATGACAATTTGATTGTATTATTCAAAACACACTACAAGATCAATGGAAGATCCTTTTTATATTCAAAATTATAAATAAAAAGTGAAAATGTTTAAACAGTATTTGTTTTCAATTCAACTCTATTCAACGCTCAGATACAACGCACGTGCTTTCCGCTCAGAGGCATTTTCGGAATGATATTGCATTCCGATGCATGTTGTTTGGTGGATGGCCACCAAACTGTTCGACGAAGTGAACAGCGGCCGCTAGAAGCCACGATATTAGAAATTTCCCTTTTGGATACGTCCTATTGAAAACAAATCACAATCTATGTGTTTGTAAACCAGATCGCCGCTCAAATTTCTATGGTTACACGAGATCGGGATTTCAAACCGGTTTTAATCCGATCTTCGTGTAGCCATATAATTTGATCCGGCACACATACATATGAACGCTTCGTACAAAACCGGTATTCGCAAATCAAGCTCCTGAAGAGCTTCCGTGCACGTACACAGTCTGCGCACACATACATGGAAATCGGGCTAAAGCTCACGAATTACGGTATATTCCCAATCCCGAATTGGGAATCGCTGTAAAAACGCTCAATGTTTCCAAGTGTTTTTCTATGTCTTTTTCCCTAAAGCTTCACACTTATGTCTTTCCTTATGCTATTGATGGCACTGTCCTCTCTTGTGTCGATCATTTCTCGGATCTTGGGGTCACCTTTGATCGTAAACTGAAATTCGACGTTCATGTCCTTACTATCACTAGGAAAGCTTCTCGGATATCTGGTTTCGTGATTCGTTCCTGCCACAATTCATTTAGTGTTTCTACTTGTGTCCACCTATTTATTAGCCTAGTCTGTCCTGTACTGGAATACTGCAGTCAAGTGTGGTGTCCTCGTTTCAAATACCTCTCTGACGCTGTTGAATCTGTTCAGCGCAGGTTTACACGTACTTTACTTTTTAAATATAGTCTGCCGTATTTACCCTATTGTGAACGTTTATCTCTTTTTAACATTCCTCTCCTTGAACAGCGCAGAGTTTACTTGGATGAGTGTTTCCTGTTCAAAATCTGTCGCGGCAACCTATCTTTCTCATTAGCATTTTTGTTCATTGAGCGGGACTCCGTAAGGCCAATCAGGTCCTCCATTCTATTTGAAGTGCCGTATGCCCGTACTGACACTTTCTTTTACTCTCCCGTTTTACGACTCTTACGCACTCATAATAGT
>OZ022264.1:163454528-163464528 GCA_963978885.1 Nemotelus pantherinus | reverse complement strand
GGGCAGCAGTTGAGTGTTGAAAGATATTTGTTGATGTTGAACAGCTGGGCAATCTTCCTGGTGAAGCTGATCATCGGCAGGTGCAGGTTGAGAGCCAGAAGGTTGCTCAGTCCTAGCAACTGACAAGAGTGTATTTATATCACCACAGACACTCTCAAGTTTTGAGCCCAGACAGGAAAATTCTTTGAAAAGTTTGTCAACTACACATTTGGTTGACTTTAAGCAGTTAACAAATGATACCATGGAGTTGGCTTTACAACGGGAGCAAAACCAGTATACACCAGATGAGGTTTGTCGGACAGCATCTGCGACATGGGCATTCATTCCAACACATTTCGAATGAAATGATAGCCCGCAAAAACCCGCACACATCACATAAGGCGATTTATTTGCCTTATCAGCACACTTTGCAGCTGTGCAGAAAGACATAGTGATTTGGTCAAACGTGTAAGCAAAGTTAACAGGACCAAAAAGTAGAAAAGTTGAGGCGCACACACTTTCAGTGTGTGTGTGATATCAAAAAAAAAATGTCAAAAATGACAAAAGTGTCAAAAATCACTTCACTCCACGTAGAAAAGTTAAAGACACCCAAAGAATGTTGAGGCGCACACACTTTCTGTCAAAAATGTCAAAAAATGTTAAAAATCACTCAAAAATAGCACAGGCGCACTTCACTTGGAAAATGACACGCAAAGCTTTAGGAAGCGATATCAAAATGTCAAAAATGTCAAAAAAATGTCGAAAATCACTCAAAAATAGCACAGGCGCACTTCACATGGATGGAAAAATTAATGACACTCAAAGCTCAAGGAGAAGCGGTAAAAAAGCAAAATTGAAGATCTCGGTGCAAGAAATTGAAGAACGGCACCAACTATCGCACAAAATCACGAGACGGCGGCGCGTAGGAGAAACACGGATAGCCTCCGGAACTATGTGTGCGATTAAAGCGACGGGTGGAGCACAGAAATTCAAAATAAAACTCGGAGCCTACAGCAGACAAGTGTGTTGTCAACAAGTGTCAAAGCTCCTACATATATATATATATATATATATATATATATATATATATATATATATATACATATATATATATATATATATATATATATATATATATATATATATATATATATATATATATATATATATATATATATATATATATACATATATATGTATATATATATATATATATATATATATATATATATATATATATATATATATATATATACATACATATATATATATTTATATATATATATATATATATTTATAAGTTAATAAAACAAAGAGTTTGATTGCACGATTAGTTGATTGTTACAAAAGTATCGCGGACGCATCGTCAGCGATTATGCTGCACGTGCATGCAGGTAAATCAATTGGTTTGACCTGGATGCTATTGTCGCGTGTTAAGTCTTCCCCTCTTAAGTGCGATTGTCCTCGCTCGCCCAGAAATAAGGAAGGTCGTTGAATTTCACGGCTTTCGAACTTCGATAGGGTTGGCTCGAAGGCGGTGGTGACTCAAATGGTAATTCTGCTGCTATTTTCTCCTCTGGCCTAGATGTTGGAGTTTGGATGATGATTTCATTTTTGCCTGAATTTTTGTATCGGAAATTCACGACTGTTACGACGATGAAAAGGATTCCAATAAACGTGATAAGCCTATATGAAGTGAAAGTATGCATGTCTTTCTCAGTCTGCAGATTCTGGATTTCGTGCAAGTTATTTATGTGAAGTTCTTGCATCATTTCAAGTGATAGTAGTTCTCGATACGCGTTGCTTGCAGGAGATGGTTGTAATATTGCGGGTAGTTCACGAATTGTGGATGCCTCCCTGGAGATGAAGGTTTTCCCATTCACTGTTACGCTTGTGTTGCTAAATTTAATAAAAAATTTGCCATTGAGATCGCGAGATGTTTCTTCAGTCCTCAGGGTACCGCAAAATTGGTTCAGCATTACCACGCCTGTTGAGATTTCTTCAATTGCTGGTACATGTTGATTGTTGATCTGTGCACAGACTGCTCCTAAACTTTTTAACAATTTTGGAATACATGTATCATTTCGAATATCTATTATATGAACTGATTTACATATTGACAGATTATTAAGTGATTTACAATTTCCCGTAATGCCATAAACTTCTTCTTCATTTTTAAAAATCTTACTGTACAAAACTTCACTAATTAGATTTTTCCTCTTTACTGGTTTATCAACAACGTTTGGTAAATTTTGCTAGTTGTCAAAGGTATGTTAACGATATAGAGAATTGATGAACTGTTTGTTATAATTTTCGCTTCAGAGAAATCTAATGCCTCTTCTACAGTTGAGTATGGTAAAATTTCTTTATTTAATATGTTTGTTGCAATTTTTATTTTGGCATTTGACAGGATCAAAGAGTTTACAATTCCTAATTTAGCCCAGTGAATTGCTATATTAATATCTTCCAATTCTTCCTTAAGTATTCTTATTCTAAATTGTACATCAAGTATCAGGTTAATATTTATTTGATTATTTTCCTTAAGCAGATTTTGTGTCTCATTGGTGACCCTTGTGATATTATTGATTCGATCATTGTATAATCGGTTAATGACAACTTGCCTGTTGTTGTTCGCCACGACATCCGAGGTTATTTCCTTTATCGTTTTGAAATCCTCATGGTCAGGATTGCCTGCAATCCATTTCCACGCGGTTCCAATAAACTTTAGTGATCTTCCAATTCTGCGCGGTTTCAAGTTTTTGGCTAGGGTTTGAATTTGCTGAATCTCATAAAATAAATGTAAGGAAAGGGGATGATGCCGAATTGCTGAGAGGTTAAGGACTGGTTCAATTTGTGAAATGAGGCGTTCGTAATGGTCTATGTCAATCACATGTATTAATTTAAAATTTCCGTCCTGTATCTTCGTTAGGCCCGTGTAAAATCTGACGATTTGTGAGCTCGAATAGTCCAAAATTTGAACTCTACTTTGGCTGATGTGGATCGTAAATCTGAAATAAGGAGTTAGTTTCTGATGTTACTCTTGTGCACTATTTTACCAGATTCTGTGAGAATAGTAGTGTTATTATTTTCTTTGACTGTTTCTTGCTTGTATTTTGGTGTTAGTTTGGATCCTTTCCTTTTATTTTGTTTGACATAAATAACTTGCCCTATATCATAATTTTTTATTGGCTGCCTATCCTTATTGTGGTGTTTGAGGTCTTTTTCCTGTTTTCTTTTCAGTTTCTCTATATTCGCCAGACGCACGTTTTCGAACTCGTCGAAATTATATTCGTTGACGGCTCGTTGTAGTAGATCCTCGAAGGATCTTGGGGGCCCCTCCTTCTTCAGGCACCTCAATATCTCAACAAGAGTTGAGTGCCAACGCTCGACTTGTCCGTTAACTTTACTCTTGTAAGGAGGAGTTTTGTAAACCCTAATTTGGAGTTCGTCTTCCATTAGGGACGTTAAGGATGCTGATTTAAGCGCACTTTCATTGTCAACTACGATATTCTCAGGGACGCAGAAGAAAAATAATATATCTGCTAGAGGTTGTTTAATGTCCGCGACGGATTAAGACGCAATTACCTTAGCTTAAGCAAACTTGGTGAACTTGTCCACAGCCGTCAGAACGCGATATTTCTCGGTCGAAAAGAGATCTATATGGATAGTGTGCCCTGGGTAGGCTGGAATGGGAGTCGGGCTTAAAAGTGGTTTGTTGGGGTGCCTCTCATACTTATTTTCCTTACATATTGTGCAACGCTTAATGATGTATTTAATTTTTGCGGACATTCTTGGAAAATATAACTTTTCTGGGAGTTGCAACCTGTTTTCCTCTGCGTTACGATGGGCTCTCCGATGTACCTGGAGAATCCTTTTGTCCTGCTCAGCGTCACTTGGGACATCCTCAACAAATTTCCGGGCAAACCGTACACGATAGTCCCTAAAGTGGTGTAGATACACCGTCTGAATTTTACCCATGATAGCTTCGCTGGTACAGATCCCATTCACTTTGTTGGGGTTAAGATATCTTCTAAGGATGCCGATGAGATCCATTTCTGAATAGTGCGGTTTTATTATGATGTGTCGTGTATAGCTTTCAAAAGGTGTCACAATTTGGTAGCTATCTTCGTTTCCGGTCTTCAGAAGCAGTTGATTTCGAAAGGAGTTAATAGGAGTTTCGACAGTGACAATAAGGTTTTGTGATGAGCTATCATCACTATGCTCTGTGCGAGTCAAAGAGTTAGCCTGGGTGAGTTGAGGCGGTCTTGAGAGCGACTCTGCAACTACATTGGCCTTACCTGGCTTGTACCTAAGCTCATAGTTATATTCTTCTACGATGGATTTCCACCTTTTTAGTTTGGAGTTGGTGTTTTTATTGCTAAGAGCGTAAGTCAAAGGCTGATGGTCGGTGTAGATTACGACCTTTCGTGAACCATAGGGAAAACTTCTAAGGGATTCCAATGCCCACTTTATGGCAAGCATCTCTTTCTCATTGGTTGCGTAATTCTCCTCCTCTTTTCTTAGGGTTCTTGAGAGAAATGCGATGGGTCTATTGTCCTGAGAGAGAACCGCACCAATTGCATAGTCGGATGCATCGGTGGTTAATTCAAACTCCTTCTCGAAATTTGGGTGCACCAAAGTTACTTCTTTAGAGACGAGTGAATCTTTCAATTTTTCAAATGCCATCATTGCCTCTGCGTTCAAATGAATGGTTTTATTCTTCGAGAGGTTTTTGGACACATGTCCATCTTCTCCTCTAAGAAGGGATGTCAGTGGTTTGGCTATTCGAGCGTAGTCTTGAATGAAGCGTCGATAATAGCCTGACATCCCCAAGAATGAACGAAGATCTTTGAGAGTTTTTGGAGGAGGTAGATCCATGATGGCCTGTACTTTCTTCGAGTTGGTTTTGATACCTTCTTTGCTGATGACGTAGCCTAGAAATTCGACTTCTGTTTGGAGGAACTCACACTTGTCCAACTGAATTTTCATGTTGGCAGTTTCCAGGGTCTTAAATATTTTGTCTAGATTTGAGAGATGTTCTGTCTCATTCCTTCCAAAAATGATAATGTCGTCGATGTATACATAACAACATTTTCCTATGTATTCTCTAAGAATGTCATCTAATGCCCTCTGGAATATTGAAGGAGCATTTTCGACCCCGAATGGGAGTCGAGTGAACTCAAACTTCCCGTTGTTTACTGAGAAGGCTGTTTTTTCAATATCAGACTCGCTGAGAGGAATCTGATGAGATCCGCTTTTAAGGTCTATAACGGAGAAGAGGCTACTCTTGCCAAGGTTAGCAAGGACTTCATTAATTTCCGGGATAGGATACCTATCCGGAACCGTAACCGAGTTTAGCTTACGATAATCGATCACCATTCGGTATTTTCTCTCACCAGAAGCATCTTGTTTCTTCGGGACGATCCATACCGGAGAATTGTATGGTGATTTGAATGGTCTAATGATCTCATCTTCGAGAAGCTTGTTGATTTGCTTCTCAACTTCTCCCTTTAATGCCATAGGATATGGATATGATTTAGAATAAACCGGGTCATGACTGGTAGTTCGAATCTCCCCTTTAACCGTTGTAGTGAAAGTCAGTTTTTCGTCAGGTTCGGAAAATAGATTAGGATAGCTATGAATTATATTTTTAAGTTTAGATGATAGTTCTTGACTTAGGTGGCTAGTTCTTATGTTAATATTGTTAACTGTTTCCGATAGATGTTGTTTCAGAGGGATTCGTATATTCGGGTGTATGGTCATATAGCTTCCATTTGTATGGATGATAGCATTCAGCTGTTTGAGGGTGTCATTCCCTATTATGCCATCAAATGCTACAAGGGAAGGTAAGATAAAGAATTTTAGCTTACCCGTGCTAGGGCCAAATATAGGAATGAGTGCGTGATGTGTTATTTCGACGCTTCCCCCAACGGAGCTAACAAAGAAATTTTTTTCGTTAAGAAGTGGATTCCTGATATGCCGGGGCTGAATATAATTTTTATTAGAGCCGGTATCCACTAAAAATTTAAATATCTCTCCGCTCCTCGTCACGTACTCAAAATAAGGAAGCGAGGAGCGTCTTATCCTAAAAAATAAATGTCTTCGACTTCTTCAGAATTGGCTTGGTCGATGTTGAGTTGGTCAGGTTCGGGGCTATCCTCCAAGTCTATATAATTATTCAAGGTCTGCTCATATTCCTGGTCCGCCTGTGATATATGTTCTTGGTACTGTTCGATAGACTGCTCGTCATCTTTATTACACTCGGTATAGAATACCCGCTGCATTTTGTTCGGTACGTAAGCCCCCTGGATTTGAGGACGCTTTTGAATCTCATGTTGATGCCGCGGCCTATTCGCGTAGTTTGCCGCATGCGTTCGTACGGACTGATCGACGTCCATAGGCTCTGGTCCTCGAGAAGGTCTTGGGGGAGGATTCTGAGGCTGATTCTGCTGTTGGTAATTTATTTGCCTGTTAAACTGTGGCACTTGCAGAGCCCTTGGATTATGAAATAGCTCAGGAAAGAATCTTTGTCTAGGAGCAGGAACAGTTGAAGGCTTAGAAGGAAGAGGAAGTGTTCTTCGAGTTGGAACTGGAGGTGGATTCCGATATTGGGTTCTATGAGACGATGGTTGCGAGTTATTGGCATGCTGTGCGCGGTAATCTACGTTCTGCAATTTGAGGCAAAGGTGGAGTGCCTGAGGCAAATCGGCTGGCTCACGCATGCTTAATAGTCGAGGCAAGTCGCCTCTTAAGCCTCTGACAAAGGTGTCCAGAGCTTCGTCCCTGTAGGCCTGTGTCATCACGTTAAGTGAGTCTCAGGTTAACTCCATAGAACCTAACTTATTGAGTATTAATGAAAGATGGTGGTACACACTTTGATAGAATTCAGGAATTGTGCTCGAACCTTGCACCAGGGTTGTCATTTGGTACTCTAAGGTACCAAGATCTCTCTTGTCTGCGTAATGGAGCGTCAGACACTTCGAGATTCTTTCCCAATTAAGTGGAGTATTGTAAGACTCCAGCGCTATGTCTGCGTGGCCGACAATCTTATTTCTGATTACGGAAAGTAGACCGTAATACTTTGGAGTGCCTCTCAGGTGTTCGTAGATAGCGAGGATTCGATCAACGCTCTTTTTCCACGAACTGAATTCTCCGGGCTGCCCAGAGAATTCTCTGAGGCTTTTAACCACATCTGGGATCTTATCCATATCAGATAGGCTATTGCCTCCACCTATATTTATTGGCACATCAGCGTCATTCCTAGCATCAGATGCAGGATTCATCAAGGAGTTGAAAAGTTCTCTACCTTGAATTTGCAACGCTTCTGAAACAACCCGAGTGATCAAGTTCACTAAATTATTGTCGGGACTTGAAACATTAGCAATTGGTGAGGCGGTTACAGCAGCTCCACGGAGGGTTGCAGCATTATCACCTGATGCTGTTAATCGAGCTGGTCGTAATAAATTGTTAGGATTCGACATTATCGCACCAAAATTATTTCAAAAACTTGAAACCGACTATAGTTGTGTTTTGAATAAAATTTATCTTCACCAGATACGTAAAGCGCAAAATTCCGTACCGTTTCCAACGAAAAGACAAAAAAAAAGTATTCACTGATTTTTGATCACTTATCCACTACGTATAATTACGCTGTTTTTTAATTTGTATTTGTATAAATTTTTTAAATTTGTATTTGTATAAATTTGTAATTCAATATCGATAATTATTTATTTGTCCAATTCCACTTTAATAGCTCAATAGTCAGTGACTGATCAATGAGTTGCAAGTTTTAATTGCGCATTCATATGCTTGATCTAATATTTATAGTAAACGTAATAATTCAATAATCAAGGGTTGATCACTAATAAGTTGCAGGTTTTAATTCTGCATTCAAATATTTAATTTGATATTCGTTAATATAACTGCAGTAAAGTCGTTTAATTTTTAACTATTCAATTTTAGTGGGAATAAGCAAATAATTGCAAGATATAGTTACAATTTTTGACTTACATAAGATATATTACTACTGCTTTCATGGCGTTGAAATGCAGGATACCGTGGGTATGAGGCTGCTTCTACGTGGGCAAGGTGGCTGTCGGTTCTACCAACTCCTACTGGGGGACCTCTTTCCTTTGCACTACACCGCGGGCTAGTGGAATGGCTATCCACTCGTCGTAACTTTATCGCTGTTTCCTCCTTGTGACAGGATATTCACGGACGGAACGATTAAAAACGGATTCACAAGTGACTTGGCTGTTGTCGAATGCTACTTTCCGCACTTTTACTTACGACTTCCCGTTTTACCGATGTCACAAGAGCAGCCCCACGTTGGGCGCCAGTTAATAAAACAAAGAGTTTTGTTACTAAAAAATTATCAATTTCAGGGCTGAGAACCCGATCTTTATTCTTTTAGTTCGAATACAAAACTGAAAACTTAATTGATACTTAATCTATAACAATAATTTTTGCTTAGCCTAGGAAATGCTGTGTCGACTACCTGTGTTGTTGATTGCACGATCAGTTGATTGTTACAAAAGTATCGCGGACGCATCGTCAGCGATTATGCTGCACGTGCATGCAAGTTAATCGATTGGTTTGACCTGGATGTTATTGTCGCGTGTTAAGTTATATATATATATATATATATATATATATATATATATATATATATATATATATATATATATATATATATATATATATATATATATATATATATATATATATATACATATACATATATATATATATATATATATATATATATATATATATATATATATATATATACAGTAAAAGCTCTCATAAGCGGACAGTCACGGTTCCAAGAATTTTGTCCGCTTATGGGAGGTGTCCGTATATAAGAAAGTATCTAACATAAAGTCATGTAAAAGCAAACGTAATTCAACGACTAAAGTGCTCTTACTTTTATTTGTAAAAAATATATACGTATACATTATATTATCATTTGGAAATTTAAAAAAAAATATTTTTTAATAAAATCAAGTTATATATGACTGCTTTGTTTTTTCACGTTTTTCTCGCAAAAAACAATTTTGAAAATGTGATTCAACATTTTTTAAATATTCGAATGCAAAAAAATCTTCCTTTGAAAACTTTTTTAGGCTTGCAACGGCCTCTAAGGCACTGGCGTAAGAGTTGATTGGACCACGATCTTCATTTTCCTCTTCGTCACTGTCATCCGATACTATATCTAAAGTATGATTTACTTCTGTAGCCCCTACTTATATTCATTCCGGCTTCTTCATTTTCATTTACTTTCTCTTTAATTGATAAAGTGCGATCCAAATTTGTAAAGCCTTCATCCAGTTGATCAGATGATTCAATTTCATGAAAGTTCCTCCAAAACTCTGCTAGGGTTGCTAGTGGGAGATCATCTTCTGCATGATATTCCATCAGGTCAACTTGTTGAACTACAGATTTTTTAAAACCTGCTTTGGCGAAGCATTTTTGTACGGTGTCTGGAATTACCTTGTCCCATGTGTTTTTAATAAAATAGATAGCTTCCAAAACGTTAATGGATTTTGAAAGTTTTGAGGCGGAGGAAACGTTATCAATTTTTGAAAGAACATGTTTCAGAATTAAACCACGATAGAAGAACTTGAAATTCTGTATAATTCTTTAGTCCATGGTCCCAACAACCAAAAGCTTTTCTTTTTCTCCTATCATATTTGCCCACAACATTATGGTCAATCTTTCTTTTGCCATTTTGCCACCTACACACTTTTCAGCTTTAAAAGTTAATGTAAGCTCTAAAATATAAAAATTTTCATCTGCGTTGAAAATATCTTGTGGTTGGGCCACATCTTCCATATTAACGTCCGCTGAATCACCAGATATACACTTGAAGCTAATGTTATGCCTTCTCCATTTTTGTAGCCATCCATCCGATGCAATAAAATTATATCCCAACGCTTTAGCTACTTCTTTGGCCTTTGTTTTTATTAACAGCCCTAACACGGGAACATGCTGGTTTCTAGCTCCAGCAAACCACCCGAAA
>OZ022264.1:163452072-163454328 GCA_963978885.1 Nemotelus pantherinus | reverse complement strand
TTTCATTGCATTTATATAATGGCAGCACAATACCAATCCTAATATCATTACTATTATAGCGAACTCTTCCATACCTGCTCGCAATTGCACTAAAAAATCACACCACACACTTCGAATTCAAACAATAGCCTCGTTTATAATGTGGTTTCAAACCGGCTTACGATTAGTCAAACCACGTTGTATACAGGCGCAGTGGATTGATTTGAGTTAAGTCGATCCGATCACGAAATTTTACTGGATTGGATCGACTTGGGCGTTAAAAGACGCAGATTGAGCGATTGAGGATTGAAAAATTCGAAGCCGACTCCACGTTGATGTATGTGACTTTACAATGCGGGATACTTCACCATTTGTTGAAGTGAATGCAATTTTGAATACCAAAAATTTATGAATGGAGCATCAGGACCCTCCATCAGGAGCATGAATGGAGGTTGTATGTTTTTTTTGAGATTGTAAGGAAAATAAAATGGAATGTACAGTAAGTAATATAATTGATACTATAGGTAAGTTCGTGTATTGAAGTAGCAACATACTTTTGCAGGCGGCTTGTTTTGTGGCGCCATTTCGCTTGCAACAAGAGTACAAAATCAATTTAATGAGAATGTATTTGCATATATTTGAATTGATTAAGGTACGCGAACTGACTTTTTGAGTTGCATATTATAGTTCAAAACAATTTGAAAATGGGCAAATCTAAATGAATATTGCATGCGTACTGAGTGGAAAAATTTTATTGGAATTAACTAGCCTTAAGGACTAAATTGTTTTTTTCGGAAACAGAACGCACGGGGACTTATAAAGTCTCCAGACAATCCCACATGTTTTAAAACCAGGTGCGAACAAATTTTACTTATACTGTTAGCAGGGCATCTTTGTTACGTTTCATAAAATGTGCGATCGTCTGGCAATTACTAATGATGGAGAGTCGGACCGTGTCTGCAAATACAGTAAGAATACAAAATAACAATAACCAATAGCGCTAGTCGATGATTTGTTTTGCGACCGGTATGCTAGTTAAAAGTAATTTAGGTAAGCAATGAAAAAGTGTTTTGTGAAAATACTATCCTTTTTACACAAATGGACATTTAATAAAGAAACAGAAATGAATGCTAGCCTTTTAAATTATTTTGGGTTTTTTCCTCATCTTTTATGAGGGGTAGGGCCATAAAATTTAATTCAGGTACATGTGTTGGTATTTATCACGCATCAAATTTGATTTTGATGCGTGATACAAATCTAACATTAGTTGTGTAACAACTTATTAAAAAAAAATATTAGTGTTCTATATTGTTAGACATATTAAAGTCTGCGCTGCATTTTGCAAATTAAATAAAACACATGAAGTTTAATGTTCATTTTATTTTGGAAATTAAAATTAATATGGAACTTAAATTTGATTATTTAATACTAATGAAACCAAAGTGTTTCTTAAACTAATTTGTAATAAGGCGTATAGCGACAGAAATTTATCAAACACACAATTCAACTGAGCAGAACAATATCGTCGGATGCAAAAAATTTTCGTTTTAATAGTTCGCGCACATTTTCACCATCTATGCTTGTCTCCTGCTTCCCGGCTGTGTTTGGTTGTGGGAGGCTAATGCTGGAACGTTCAATTTCTTCGTTCCATGTCGTAATGTATGGTAATTTTCGACGTTCGATAATATTGTGTACAATGCAGCAAGCTGCTACAATTTTTGGAACAAAAGATACATCTATATCAATCCTTTTCTGGAGAATCCGCCACCTGCCTTTCAATCGACCAAAGGCATGCTCTACAACAATTCGAGCTTTATTTAGGTTTGTCGTAAAGTGTTCCTGCTCAGGCGTTCTTCCTAATGAGTAGCCTTTCATTAGCCATGGTAATAATGGATACGCCGAGTCGCCCACAAGGCAAACGGGCAACATCACATTATTCACTGGTCGTTTAATCTATGGTATTAATGGAAATTAATTAATTTAATTGAAATGGTATCACTCAATATTACCTGTTCAATTTTTTTATTTTTAATAAGGTACGAATCCTTCAAAACTGCTGCGTAATGGGAGCAACCTGCATGTTTCACCGTGATATCACGAAACCTGTAATTTAACATAACAATGATTATGCATAATTATAAAAAAATTTAATACTTACAAATAGGAACTGTCCACGACAGCTTGCATCACCAATGATGGCCATCCTTTCCGATTAACGTAATCTCGATAACCCTCTGCAGTTGCTTTAATCGGTATATGGTAAATGCATAATTATAA
>OZ022264.1:163422072-163447072 GCA_963978885.1 Nemotelus pantherinus | reverse complement strand
ATTTCTGTTCAATAATTGATTTCTAATTTCAACTTATATCAAATAGTGCGAAAACAAACTTAGGATGTCGGACTGTTAGAAAATTTATATTCATCTCAATTAAGTCATTAAGAAGCAAGTGTAATACCATTTTGGAATTAGGACTTAGTAGACTATCTTTTAAAGCTACTTGCCAAAATATCTTAGTACATTTTTTTTTCAGTACGGTTAGATGAAGTTGGGTGAAGAGTTATTTTTTAGTACATCTTTGGTGAAAGAAGTGCTATTTCACTGAAAACTAAAACAGTAATTTTTTAATTTTTGGCTGTAATTTAAAGAGCATTTATCTGGGGTTATATTATAAAAAGAAAATTAAAAAAAAAAAATTTTTGTAGATGTAGCAGTGAAAAGATTGTCACAGGGTACGCATTTTTTCAATTTTTTTTCAAAAGCGAATATCTCAAAAAATACGCAGCTAAATTTTTTTTAAATAGTTTTCTGATTACTGTCACCACCTGCCCTATCACCCCTTTCCGGCTTGACGTTGCGTTATGGGACACCCTGTATATATATATATATATATATATATATATATATATATATATATAAATATACATATATATATATATATGAGTATATATATATATATATATATATATATATATATATATATATATATATATATATATATATATATATATATATATATGTCTATATATATATATATATATATATATATATATATATATATATATATATATATATATATATATATATATATATATATATATATATATATATGTATATATATATATGTATATATATAAGTAAATATATACATTTATATATATTCATGTATATGCATATTTATCAGGCAAAGCGTCCATGTAACTCGAATCCTTCCGGCTTCACTTTTGAAAATATTGACGTTCATAGTAGCCCGTCCAGACTACACAAGCTGGTCCACACTGCAACGACATCTGCACATACATTTTACCCTTGCCATGAAAATCAATGAAAAGTATGCGCTAATTGTACATACATTTATGAGCAATAGTGCATACAATTGTATGTACATACAGAAGTATGTGGAAACAACGGTCCACTTTTGAAATTAGCACATACTTTTGTATGCAGATAGAAAAATATGTGAAAATTACTTGTGTGGACCCTTGTTTCCACAGACTTATGTATTTATTCATTTATTTACTATTATTACTATTATTCAACAGATAAAATCCAATTACTGAATATAGAAAATATAAAATACAAATAATTCACTAACGAAAGAATGAAAAAATGAACAAAATAATAGGGATATAAAATAAAGAACAATAATAATCAAAATCAAAGTGAAAAAGTACTAATTCAAAATAAGAAAAATAGAGAAAAAAAAGAAAAAAAGACTACACTGAACTAGTAGTAAGCAAAACATTATGTTTAAGAAAAGTTTTAAATGCATATAATGTCGGCGGTAGAGGACCAAACTGTAGATCATTATGTTGCCTCAGTAATCGCAACAGCGGAGAATAAAAAAAGATATCAGTGCGCGCAAATGGCACTCTTAACTCAAACGAAGAGCGGGTACCATGCACTGCAACACGGACAGAAACGTGACTGCTGATATCTGAATCTACCAACTTATGAACTAATTTGAAGAGTAGGCACTTATCCAGGAACAGTCTTCGTGATTCGAGGGAAGGGAGATGAAGGAACGATAGACGATGACTATAAGGACGATAAGGAAGCTGAAATTTATAAAACAGGGTGCGAGTAAATCTGCGTTGAACCGACTCCAACGCAGTATTTAAGTAGACAAAACGAGGATACCAAACTTGACAGCAATATTCAAAGATACTACGTACAAGGAGAGGAAAAGGTGTACACAGGTGGAAATATTAATGAAAGCTTTAGAGGATCTAATAATAAAACCGGATAGTTTAGAAGCGGTAATATAAGAAATATGCTTATCAAATTTGAGCTTAGGATCAAATATTACGCCAAGATCTCTTAAATTATCAACGACATTAAGAGGAAAGCCACAAACAGAGTAGGGGAACATCAAAGGTGAAATTTTCAAAGAGAAAGACATTTTGTGACATTTCGCGATGTTCAAAGTGAGAGCATTGGAAGCGCACCAAGTCTGTAGGCTGTTGAGATCGTTTTGTAAAACCATACAGTCATTTTGTGACTCAATCACTCGAAACATCTTGAAATCGTCGGCATACAAAAGACAAGAAGAATGGATTAAAGGAGGGAGATCGTTTATGAACAAAAGAAAGAGAAGAGGAGTATGCGCATACAATTGTATGCGCTGTTGGAAAATGTATGTGCGTACTTATCATATGCTCATACTTCTTTTATTGAGAGATGAATGAATGATTCTAAATCACACAGGGTTATCAATTTCATGCTTGAGAAGTTAAACTTGAAAAAAGAACACACAATATTCGAAAAGTGATGTAATTTTTACTTCATTGTAAAGATTTTTTCAAATTTTTTTTTCCAATATTCACACCTTCTTTCCATAGAAATATAGAAGTACCTGAAAATTCACAAAAATAGGCCTGAATTACATTGCCATGCAGTGCAGTGCACTGTACTCCATTGTAATTTAGAGCTCGTGTAATTCCATGTGGCAATTTACATTCAGTGCAGTGCAGTGCACAGCACTGCATCGTTTAGGCTAATTTCTAAAAACACTGCACACTGCATTGGTTGACATTTGTTTGAAAGTAGTTGCCCGGGCAAAAACTATTTAAATTGAGGCGGAAATTCCGTTCCAGGCATTAAATTGTAAATGGACGAAGTACAGATGCAGAAAATCTAGATATCAAACCTCCACAAATTAATTTGACATTAATTGTCAGAACACTGCACTGCTTTCAATGTGTTTTGCAATGCGTGCACTGCTTTGGCACTGTGCTGCACTGCACTGTACTGCGCTGCACTGCAGTGTACTGTACTGTACTGCACTGCATGGCAATGTAAAGCCTGAATTACATTACCATGCAGTGCAGTGCAGTGCAGCGCAATGCCAAAGCAGTGCACGCTTTGCAAAACACATTGAAAGCAGTGCAGTGTTCTGATAATTAATGTCAAATCAATTTGTAGAGGCTTGATATTTAGGTTTTCTGCATCTGTTTTTCGTCCATTTATACAATTTAATGCCTGGAACGGAATTTCCACCTCAATTTACGTAGTTTTTGCCCGGTCAACTACTTTCAAACAAATGTCAACCGATACAGTGTGCAGTGTTTTTAGAAATTAGCCTAAAAGATGCAGTGCAGTGCACTGTACTACACTGAATGTAAATTACCACATGGAATCACATGAGCTCTAAATTACAATGGAGTACAGTGCACTGCATGGCAATGAAATTCAGGCTTAATTCAGGCTGTACTCACAGCCGCCAAAGACTTAAATACGTCCTAATTTAACATAGCATTGACCTTCTCCTTATATACAGTACATCTTCATCCTGCGAAAATTTCTGCTCGATCGGATCGACGCGACACCGCTCAGGAAGAAATCTGACTTCAGTCTATACCATTGGTTTCCACTTACTCTTGTATATGCAGATGTTTGCGCACACAATTGTATGTGCGGTCTGGACATCCTTATATGTTTGCACATACTTTTGTAGGCGCATACATAAGTATGTATAGTCTGGACGGGCCTTAAGACTTTGAAAAACATGTATGCACATTACTTCCTGTGTATATTTCAAACGCTCAACGCAACAGCAACATAAACATTCCAATTCATAAGCCGAAGTTTTCCGGTTTGCAAATTAATGTTTGATGGCCACTGTATGCTTTTATAAAATATAAATGGCTTGGCTTTATATCTGTTCAGTCTTAGCTAGAACGTTTGAGTTGTCTCGCTTTAAAAGACGAAAAAAAGCCAAGAAGAATTGACTTACTGGCGGTTATAGAATGGAAAGTGGCTGTGATCGATTCATTCAGTATTGCCATTGTAATATTTTCATGCGAAATTTTTACTAATGTTCGAAGAACAGTAGTACTAAACTCGTTTCGCCGAAAATTCATATTTCTTTATATATATATATACAGCCTTAGCCAAAAGTATTAGGCACCCCTTCAAAACACATGTAATTTGAAACGTGTGTTAAAATTGATAATTTCTTTTTATATTTACGATGCTGGTTTGTCCAAACAATAATAACAGCGATAAACGATCTTCTTTGAAGAGCCATAAAACATCTGGCGTGCAAATTACAGGAAATGGGGTATTTGAGAAATTGTTGAAAATATTTTGTCAGTCTTCATTTGTTACTTATAGGGTAAGGTTGCTTGTTTTTGTGATTAATTTGCAAACTAGACACTCTGTGCAATACAATATGCCTAAAACGAGTGAACTTGGTATTGAAAAACGCTGTAGAATTCAGTTTCTACATGAACAAGGCAAATCTCAAGTTGAGATTGCCAAGCTAGTGAAATGTTCTTGGTGCGCAGTGCAATCTGCAATCATGCGGTTTGCGGAGACCAGTTCTCACGAAAATAAGCCAAGAACAGGCAGAAAACGCGTAACTTCAAAACGCCAGGACAGAAAACTTGTCCGCGACTCTTTGAAGGAGCGTAAAAAAACATCTTCTGCGCTTGCTTCTAGCCTGTCGGAAAACTTGGGGAAAGTAATAAGTGCTCGATCGGTAAGAAGGCGTCTCACAGAAGCAGGCTTGAAAGGTTGTAAAGCTAGAAAGAAGCTGTGGCTTTCAGCAGCCAACAAAAAAAATCGCTTGGAACGGGCTCTTCGGTACCAGCATTTCAGAGAAGAGGATTGGGCAAATGTTCTGTGGTCCGATGAATCTAGTTTCCAGGTAAGCTTAATTATAACCTTTTTCAAACAACAATAACCGTAATTTTTTACGGAGGCCTTGCTTTCAGAAAATTTTTCAAAAAAAATGAAACAGGTTTTTTGTATTTTCTAACAGGTATTTGGAACACCTGGTGTGACCTTTGTTAGGCGGCGTGTTGATGAGGAATATCATCCAGATTGCGTGGTGCCTACAGTTAAACATGGAGGAGGCAGTATCATGGTTTGGGGTGGCATGGCTGCTAATGGAGTTGGCGAGATGTTCGTTTGTGAAGACCGTTTAAACAGTGAAAAGTACATAAATGTGCTGGAAACTGTACTAATGACTTCGATAACGCGCATTTTTGGTGACACGAATCTACGTGGAGTCAAATTCCAACAAGATAATGCTCCTTGTCACAAATCGGCGATTACGATGCGCTGGTTTAGAGACAACAATATCGAATTATTAGATTGGCCAGCGTAGTCCCCAGACCTGAACCCTATTGAACACCTCTGGGGTATTCTGAAGCGTAACATACAGAAATACACCATTACATCAAAAGTGGCGTTAAAAACAGCTTTGGTACACGAGTGGAACTCCATAAGTACCGCTGACTGTACAAAGCGCGTTAGGAGTATGCCCAAGAGGATTGCTGCTGTAATAAAAGCAAACAAAAGCCCACAAGATATTAATGTATTAAGTTTAATTTCATCGATACATAATAATTTCGAAAAAAAACTTGGTTTTTTTATTTAAACAAAAAAATATTCAGTTATTTACAGGGTGCCTAATACTTTTGGCCAAGGCTATATATATATATATATATATATATATATATATATATATATATATATATATATATATATATATATATATATATATATATATATATATATATCAGCAAAATGATTAAAGGAGATAATCTCTGGAGTGGCCGATCTGATTGAGCTGAAATTTTCGGAGAACGTAGATGTATATAGTAGGTAGGTCCATAACTTTCTCAAGTTCAGATATCTTAAACCTTTTGGCGGCGGCGAGCGTTTTAGTGAATTTTGAGGAACTCCTATATTTCCAAGCATTGTAAATTTTTGTTAAAGAAAAGTATTGGGAATGAAAACTAATTATGTTCCTAGCTTGTTTATGATAAACAATTGGAAATTTTGAGCCGTGTGTGGGTGCCTAAAAGTAGGCAAGGATTTTTTTTCAAATTTTGATTTGCCATTACTTGTAAGAAAAACAATAGATCATCATGAAAATTACAGAGCGTATTGATGTTGACTAAAATTTGGCACTTATAGATTTTCGGCATAAAGCGGGTAACCCTGTAGCTGTGGTAGGCTGCTGAAAAAAAAATCCTTCAAATCATTGACCTTCCTGAAAAATTTTTGATTTTGGACAAAAATTTCAAACTCTTGATAAATTTTATCCTTTGTCCTTCATCTCAAGATAAAATTTTCAAAATTCAGATTTGCATAAGAACGGCAACCCATCACCAAATTACCTCTATTTTCAGCACTCGAAAGTTCTGTTCACGAGAACTGACGACCGGATAATCCGATCATAATGAAATTTACAGGATATGTGCGTATTAGCTAGGACCAGGTCTGATAGAAGTGATTTTGAAATGCGGGCAACTCTGTGGCAGTGGTACCATCTTAAAAAACTACTGAGAAAAAAACATCTTTCTGGCCTATAACTTCCGATTCAGCCATCAGATTTTAACAAAATTTACACAATACTTGGATGTTACTCTATGTGACATTGGTATAAATTAGTATAGAGCTGGCAGCTGTGGTGATTTTTGTCTCATAAATCTTGCAAATATGCTCAGCAAAATAAAGCTTTTTTCCCTATAACTTGCGGTCCAGTGTAGAAATCAAAACGAAGTTCATGAAGTTTGTGTAATTTCTTTACTGAGCGATTATGTCATTAGATTTCCAATTGAGAATGATCCTGCAATGAAAATTAACAACAAATATTAACGTTTTAAAAATATGAAAAGTTTTGAGGGTGGCAACTCTAAAATTCTTTTCACCCGTATACCTTCCAGCGCAGTGATTCAATCGAAACGAAATTTACTGGTTGGGTTTAACTTAACGTGAAGCAGATTTGGTATGTATTTTGCTTTGCTGCTGACACAGGCTAACCAGCAATGTGCCATTTCCGTTAATATTGCACCAACACATGCTTCAAATAACGTTCTCATATGCAAAGCATTTGCAATAAAAATAAGGAACCAATTTTTAAATTTTTCGAGTTTTGAACATTTTTCGGATGGCAGCCTCAAACAACGTTTAACCGCTGAAACTTTCGATGAAATCCTGAGATGAGACCGAAATTCAAAGGATAAATTGATTTGAGTATGAGCTTGTTATGGTAAACTTTTTGCTGCTTCGTTCGGAAAGTGCTACCAGCACTGAACATTCTCATAATTTGTGTTATAGTTGAGTTTTGTTGCTTTGGATAAGGAATGGTTGATATGATTCTACAAAACAGTGTTTTACGTCTTTCCACACTTTTTTGTCACTCAAAGACAATTTCTTTGAAAATTAGTTTTCTAGCGGTTCAGGTGCACTAGAGTTTTTTTTAGCCTAGTAGGTTGCATTTCTAACACAATAAGCATCAATAGAATACAATACGTTTGAGATATGAATACGGACTTAAATTTATATTCTATAACAGAAATACATTTAGCTCGTGTTCGAAGAACATTAGTGCTATAACCACTTTGGACAAAAATTCAGATATATATATTTATTTATTTATTTATTTATTTATATACTCAACAGATAAAAATCCAATAACTGAATATAGAAACATATCATATATACAAAGAATCTACTAATGAATGAATGTAAAATAGAGAGCACAAAATAATAATAATAAAAAGATCAAATATCATAAACAAAGTAAAGGTGAAAATGAATAAATTCAAAATTAAGAAAAATAAGAAAAAAAAACTACAATGAAAAAGAGAGAAAAAAAAATGTAAGCATATATATAGAACAAAAAGAATATCGAAATAAGAAAATCAAAATTAAAATTCATGTATCATATGAGCAAGGAAAAAAGATAAAAACGTATTAAATAGAAAAAATAACGACTTTATCCTTTAAAATAGTTTTGAAACGTGACAAGGTCGGTGGCAGAGAACCTAGCCCGAGTGCATTATGCTGCCTAGGTATGCGTAAAAGCGGTAAAAAGTAGTACGTGTCAGTCCGCGCAAAAGGAACGTTAAACGTTAACGTGGATCTATTTGACCGATCTGTAACACGAACGGAAACCTGGTTGCAGAGGTCAGATGGGGCAAGTTGATGGTGCAGTTTGAACAGAAGGCATTCATCGAGAAAAAGTCTGCGAGATTTCAGGGATGGTATTTGCAGCATGGTAAGTCTCGCACTATACCCACGGTAATCCAAATTGAATTTGTAAAGAAGAGAGCGGGTGAACCTGCGTTGTACAGATTCAACCGCATCAATCAAATATTGAAAATGTGGACACCAAATTTGACAACAGTATTCGAGGATACTGCGGACAAAGGAGACAAACAAGGGTACACAAGTAGAGATATCGGTAAAATATTTAGATGATCTCAGTATAAACCCCGAAAGTCTGGACGCTTTGGAGGTTATGTGCAAGATATGTTTATCAAATACTAGTTTAGAGTCAAAAATTACCCCGAGGTCTTTAAAATTTAAAACGACTTCGAGAGAGGCTCCAGAAACGTAGTAAGAAAATACTAGTGGGTAAGTTTTACGCGTGAATGACATTTGGCGACATTTTAAAACATTCAAAGTAAGATGATTTGCATTACACCAGTTGATAAGAGTGAGCAGGTCATTCGGAAGCTGTAAGCAATCTTCGAATGTATCGATTACTCTGAATATTTTTAGATCGTCTGCGTATAGAAGAAAAAAAGAGTTTAGCAGGCCCGGGAGATCATTAATAAAAATTAAGAATAATAAGGAGCCAAGGATCGAACCCTGTGGAACACCTGAGGAGGGATAGAAGGGAGTGGACGAACAGGATTTCACCGTAACAACACAAGTACGCTCATGAATGTAAGTAGAAAACCAGGAAAGCAGCGGACCATGAAAACCATATTTCTCTAATTTCAACAGAAGAAGCTCATGGCTGACAGAGTCAAACGCCTTGGAGAAATCTGTGTAAAGAACATCCACCTGTCTTTGCTGATCAATGGCGGAGGCAACAGTGTTGGTGAACGATAGCAAATTAGTAACAGTAGATTTGCCTTTGACAAATCCATGTTGCTCGGTGGCGAGGAAAGGCACAAATAGAGGATATACTCTGTTGTAGACAACTCTTTCTAGTAGTTTACTGAAGCAAGGCAAAAGCGATATAGGGCGGTAATTCGAGATGCAAGCGGGGTCACCGGTTTTAAGTATAGGGAAAATATTGGCAGATTTCCATAAGAAAGGAAAAACGCCAGTTGCGATGCTGAGGTTAAATATTATCGACAAGGGTACACAAAGTGAAGAAGATAGTGACTTGGCTAGTATGTTTGGAATACCGTCAGAGCCACAACTAGAGCTAGAATCGAGGCAACTCATTAAGTACTCAACTTCTAAAGGGTTTGTATGGAAAGAAGAGAGCGCTTTCAGGCTATCACGATACGACGAATTAGTTGAAAAAGAAACATATGGAGGAGAAAGAGAGTTTTGCGGGATTGAAAACGACAAAAAAAAAAACGAGCGAAGAGCTCACAGGTCTCTTCAGTTGTAGCAGCAGAATTTTCGTGAATAAACATGCTTTGAGAGATAACGGGGGATTTTTTCAGGGAGTGAATGAATGACCAGAAGGGTTTAGAATTGTTGGAACAGATCGAAGCCTCAACTCTGGCAACGTAGGCACACATGGCTTCTTTAGCGACCTTTTTGGCATGAGAGCGTCGTTTTTTAAATTCAAGAAGATCAACAAGCAGAGAAGAACGTCTGTATTTGTTAGGTGCAACATTCTTTGCCCTAAGGGCGGCAGCAACTTCAGAGGTAAACCATGGAGCATCATTAGGTCTTCTGCAACGACAAGTGGGAGTAAAGCGATGAATGAGGTTTGTAAGGAAGACGTAAAGTCTATGAAGAGCCTCGTCAACGTCTAAACAGCGAAGAAATGCGTACCAATTGACATGGTTGATTTCGTTCGCCATTCCGGCGAAGTTGGCTTTAAAGAAATTGAACCGGGAATAGCAAGGGACTTTAGATCTAGAGGGAAAATTTAAAGAAAGTTCTAAAAGTAAAGGAGGGTGATGGTGATCGGGAGGGATATACGGTAAAACAGCGGAATCTAAGTAAACGGAAGACATTGGAAGATTAGAAAAGATAAGATCTAGTATTTTTCTATTGGTATTAGGTAACGAGTTTAATTGAGAAAGGGAGCATAAAGAAATGAAGGAAGACAGGATTAAGGAAAGATTATTACTAGAAGTAAAGGTTGAAAAGGAGGTGTTCCACTCGATTGAGGGCATATTAAAATCACCACATAACATTAAGTGGTCGGATGGAAAACGACATAGAAGATAGGATGATAGCTCAGAAAAGAAAAGTTCGTAAAGTGAAGAAGGGCTATTACAGGGGATATAGATCGAAGCAACCAATAACAATGAAGTAGAAGCTAAAAAAACACGCACTAAAATACATTCCACTGAGGTAGAAGTAGTAAAATCGCTGCAAACGGAACAAGCGAGAGATTCGTGAATGCCAACGAGAACCCCTCCACCATCAGACTTACCAGAGACTAAACGGTCACGATCCTTGTGGAAAATAGTGTACTGTGGCAAGATCTCAGCATCAAAAATATCCTCGTTCAATCAGGTTTCCGTAAGGCATATGATATCATGAGCTGATAAAGTAGAAGAAAGACTTACTTTATAGGACTTGGTCCTCAAGCCACGGACGTTTTGGTAGTAAAGCTTTAAGGAACGGTTTACGTTTATGTTTGTGTCTTTTTTCCTGCTCTGGACCGAACATTTTCACGCGGAAGTTTAGTAAACTCCTTTACGAAGACCCCAAGTGGCCAGAAGTCGTACTTAAGTAACTCATTGATGCCAGAAGAAACCGTGATGCAGAAAGAAGCAATTGTCTGATTTTGAAGATTATCCGCGGTGTTTTCTGTACAGCAGTAGCGGAGGCGCGTATCCGAGTTTAGCGGCCACGTACTTCTTGATGGATTCGGCAGAAGTACGATATGCTAGACGTGAAATAAAAACCTTCAGTGGAGGACTAACAACTTCTATGTCCGGTAGTATTTGAGAAGCAGTTGCAGAGGTGGATAGATGTTGTATAGTTGAGTTGCTATCCTGCGGTGAAGAGGGTGCGATATGCACCGTCGGTAGTGTTTGAGAAGCAGTTGCAGAGGCGGATAGATGTTGAGTAGTTGAGTTTCTATCCTGCGGTGAAGAGGGTGCAATTTGCATCGTCTGGATCGAAGACAATGAAGAGATCGAAGGTATCAGCAGCTGTTGATGACTACATGGTGAGTGTTGAGGGACCCGTTTCAACGCTTTTGAGCCTGCGAACGAGTACGTACAGCTGTAGGAGATCCAGGTGGGTTTGTTGTAATGCAGTCCTCATTCAATGTTGCGCGTCATGACACAGTGGGCTGCTCAATGTCAGCAATACGGACCAGCTCATCGACCTCCTTGCTAGTGTAGCGAAAATCGTCCGTTAGTTTCGCAAGTACGTTAGAAAGAGTATCGATGGCGGTCTTCGCTGAACGTAGACGAGAAGCGAAGGACACCATTGAGTGTTTCTTACATTTGTCGCAAAACCAGTAAACGCCCGAATCATGTTGCAAGATCACATCCGTGCATTTACCCGGAAGGGAGACGCATTTAGAATGAAAAGGTAACGGGCAAAAACCAGCACAAGTGATAATAGGTGAAGTGTGTTTTTTGTCTAAACATTCAGTATATATATATATATATATATATATATATATATATATATATATATATATATATATATATATATATATATATATATATATATATATATATATATAAATATATATATATTAATATATATATATAAATATATATATATATATATATATATATATATATATATATATATATATATATATATATATATATATATATATATATATATATATATATATATATATATATATATATATATATATATATATATATATTGTTACCGTACGTCTCTCGTCACAACACAAATAGCCCCGATTCCTCCTGCAAAAAACAAGGTGGCAGCCTCGGGCGGCTTAGCTTACTCGAGAGGGGTGAGTTCGGGCGCCACTCGTTTCTGAAAACCCGCTGCGGCCAAAATCTACCGCCAAAATGAAACGAGAATTCGGTGCGGCTCTAACTTCTTTTCCCCGAATCGATTACCGTCAACAACGTAAAAACGTAAAAATCATCAACTGTCAAACGATCTATCAGACGTGCGTGAAGTAGTCCCCGTCAGAATTAAATTAATTTTCCGTATATTTTTAAATCATAATCCATTACATTGTTTATTTATCTGTGTGTTTACTCTGTGCCGACGCGCTGATTTTATGTGCGGTGCTAACGTGGGTGCCTTCTTTCTTTGCAATACAATTTTTACCCTTCTTCTTTTCCCTGTGAGGAACCAGTTAGAAAACAAGGTCGCGTAACGTCGCGTCGTCCTATAAATCGCGTCAACAGTAAAACTCTGAGGGGTCGACCCGGTTTTCTGTTGTATATATACCTTGGACAATTTAGTAAAGATCATTTAGTTTATTTCTATTAGCATATTTCCCTTTTTTCATGTTCCTCATTAGTGAAAGTGTATAAATCGAATCAGCTTTAACGGAAAGTGCGAACAAAGAAGTAAATTTCACATATGTTAACAGAACATTTGTTTTAGTAATTAATCCTACTTCTAAATTTGGTTTTTATGTTATTTTATCAACAATAAAGTCCAACCGGCCATAGCTCAGTGACATTGTTGCAAGCTCTGGACCCCTAGAGAGCGAGTTCGATTCCGCGTCAGTACTTCAGCTTTTTGTGAGTTAACATATTGGGAAAAATAAATCGCTTTGATTTTAAGAAAAAACAATTTTAATGATAAAATAGCACTTTCAATTTGAAACAATTTGAAACAATTATAAATCAAATACATATGCAATATAATAAACACACATAACATTTTTAAATTAACTTCACTGGCCGAGCTATTGAAAAGTTAAATTGACATTATAATCCCATAACTTATCAGTTTTGGTGGCAACATTACATTAGCAACCGCTTTCCGATCTGACGGGCAAGTCCACACGACGATCGAATCCACACGGCACCGAATTTTCGCCCGCATTTTTGATAAAATATAAATACATATATTTCACTTACCTACCAACCAATTGGTTTTTGTCTAAGATACCAAGTCAAAATAATTGCATACTTTCGGGCACTTATCATATTGGATTCTTCTGAGCATCGAATCGACAAATTCATTAATTAATCATGAGCTTCAAGTGCAGCCTCGAAAATTGCTTTGCATTCGACAACACGATGAAATTCGTGATATGCAAAGCTTTCTGCAATAGGAAGTTGCACGGTGCCTGCATGGGTGCTCCCAGAGATTGGTTCCACCCGTATCTCGAGAGTCATTTTATCTGTACCGATTGCCAAAATATTGAAAGACTCTTAAAAATTATGTACGACAACTTAATTAGCTATATTGGGACACTTAATTCGGAAAAAGACAATATCATATCCAAGCAACTTGCACAAGCGCGAGCAAATGAAGAATTCCTGTCGGAAATATCAAGTCATTTCGATGGTCTGGCGTCTACCTTTTCTAAATCGAACAGTATTAGCCACGGAAAGTCTTTTGACACGCTTGGGAAGAAAATGGATACTCTATTTGATAAAATGGGTTCCATTGCATCGAATTTGTCCACTCTCAATAACGCTAATGATACTTGCCAAACAAACAACAAAGGTACGCTTGTAAATTTTGAACGATTTTCACGGACGTTAAAAATGCAAACTGACAGACTCACAGACGCTTTTTCTGAGCAACAACTAAGATTAGCTGATATCAGCAGAAAGTTGGAGGATTTAGACCGTCATTGCAAAACCTCAAGAAATGATGCATACGAAGATTTATTAGCGAACGAGATAACACTCCATCAGGAGCTCCTTAACACAACGTTGGAAATAAATAATAACACAACGGCTATAAATACGAGGACGCAGGACAAAGCAACATCGCCTATAAGGAATCTAGCTGAGGGTACAACTCCATCTATTCAGCAAAAATCTTCGAACCTCAACGGTGAAACACCAATTTACAAGTTCGGTACTTTTTGGTCCCAAATCGATTGGCAGAATCGTATACAAAAAATAAAAAAAAGGAACGATAATCTTCACAATAAGAGCACGTCTTCCAATTTAACGACTTCAGTAAACAAAAGTGCATTTTTTGTGAAAGGGATTCCTTATTCTGCTGACGACGAATGGTTGGGAAAGATTCTCGAAACGGATTTTCATATAAACGACTACGAAGTGAAATTTTTATCCCAGCGTAAACATATATCCTCAAGACGGTGTAAGGTCTTCATCCCATCAAAATATGCCTGGCTTTTTACTTGCTTGAGTGGAAACAACAGCTCCATCAATTGGAAAGGAGTGACATTCAGCCCCTGGAGAAACATCACCGACAAAACTAGGTATAAGAAAAAACAAAAAATTGTAAGAAAAAATTGTATCCCTAGTCACACCTTTACCCAATTTCCTTCCACCCATAAAACTCGCTCATCACGTACTCAGTCCCAATTTTCAATGAACACAGATAATTCTTCCTTATCTGACTGTTCCAATGCTTTTACTCATAATAATAGTAATGCACTGATACCCCCAGCAGTTAACACGGCATCTTTTCCCTCAAGCAGGTGTACCAACGCTGCTAATAAACACTCCTCCAAGGTTTCCAGTCAGGCCGCCGCAAACTTAGCTCCTTCTACGAGCAATATAAATTATTCTTCTAATGGTAGTAATATGACATCTGAATCTCTTCGAAGATCAGGCAACCCTTTTAGGCATTTTTCCTAACCGATCTCAGAAAAGCCTCAAACTTTTTTACCACAATTGTGGTGGTATGAGAGGCAAACTAAGTAAATTATACCTTGACGCCAAATCGTGCCATTTTAATTTACTCGCCATCACCGAAACTTGGCTTAATGCCTCTCATAAGAATGAGGAGATTCTTGATAGTAGTTGGACTATTTACAGAAGCGACCGTGATTATTGTTCTACGGGTCAGTCGCGAGGAGGTGGTGTCTTACTTGCTGTTAGCAACACACTTTCAAGTGAGCTTGTAGATACCACTCCAAATGTTTTCTTCCAATGTATAATTGTTCGGATCTCCACTAATAACAACTCAATTTACATCGCTGTTGTCTACATCCCCCCTAGATCTGACGAGTCCATCTACAGCAATTTTTGTGACACAATATCTTCATTAGCAACATCACTTAGCGAAAAAGATAAAATAATAGTTTTGGGTGACTTCAATCGTCCGAATCTTTGCTTTGTTCCGGATGAAAATGACTCTTACCTTCTCCCCGTAAACCTTGTAGACACCAACGATTTCAATCTTGCGAGTGCCTTTTATGGTAATGATTTGCAGCATGTTTCCCAAACTCCTAACCAAAATGGTAATTGGTTAGATCTTGTTTTCACAAATACTTATGACGAAGTAGTGGTTAGTCCAACTAGTGACGCAGAGCATCTTTTTTGCAATAGTTTACACCATACAGCACTGTCAGTCGAACTTTCCACTCCAGATTCCACTTGCTTGAAAACTTACAATAACTCAATTGTATTTGTCTTCCGTAATGCTGATTATGAAAGCATTAAACATGTTCTTGATACTATTGATTGGTCGACTACTCTTTCAACACAAGATCTCGAGACAGCCATTTCCTCTTTTTACAACAAAATATTTGACGCCGTTGAAAGATATGTTCCGAAGATAAAAAAGAATAAATTGTCTGAGCCATGGCTTGATAGGGACCTTAGGCATATGCGAAATCGTAGGAACAAACTTTATAAGCTTATTAAAGAAAATACCGATGTTTTTCCTGCTATTCAGGAAGAATATAATGAAACTGCTAAGCAATTTTTAGCAAAGTCTCATGAGGCTTATGACACTTACATTAGAACAACCGGCGAAAATATAGTCCGCGACCCGAAAAAATTCTTTGATTTTGTTAATGTGAAGCGAAAAACTACTGGCTATCCATCGTCCATGTTTCTTAATAATATAACGTCTTCCTCTCCTAAAGAGATATGTGACCTATTTGCTGATAGTTTCCAAGAAATTTTCAATGCACCAGACGCATGAAGCTTCAACAGCTTTTGTGAACCATTCAGAAATTTCCCGTGATGAAATATGTAAAGCTATTTTGGATCTCGACTGCAACAAAGGCCCTGGGCCTGATTTTCTTCCTCCGATCTTCTTGCGCAAGTATGTAGAGCAGCTTATAGATCGCTTGCATATTTTCTTTAATAGATCACTTTCGTCGGGAATTTTCCCATTCTGTTGGAAGCTTTCGTATGTCACACCCATATTCAAAAATGGTGATCGACGCTGTATCCGAAATTATAGGGGCATTGCCATTTTGTCTTCGATTCCGAAACTTTTCGAAAAGGTGGTATACGATAAACTTTCTCCGCTTGTTGATTCCCGTTTGAACGAGCAACAACATGGCTTTAGAAAAGGTCGCTCAACTACCACGAATTTGACAATTCTAATCTCTGACGTTCTATGCAAAATGGAAAAAGGATACCAAATTGACGCAGTCTACACTGACTTCAGTAAGGAGTTTGACAGAGTTGACCATTCTACCTTGATTCTAAAGCTTCAGAAATTTGGTATTGCCGGGTCTTTACTCAGCTGGCTGACCTCCTACCTTCGCGATCGCACGCAATGTGTAAAATTTCAAGGATTTTTATCGAAAAACGTTAGTGCTACCTCTGGTGTACCCCAAGGTAGCCATCTTGGCCCACTTCTTTTTAATATATTTATTTCTGACTTATCTGACGTCCTAGCAGGCATACCTCATTTACTCTATGCACACGATCTCAAACTTTATCAGACTATTGAATCGAAATCGGATGCCCCCTTTCTCCAATCCAAGCTAAATTCACTTGATCAGTGGTGCAATATAAACAAGCTCTCTCTCAATATCAGCAAATGCCAAGTTATTAGTTTTTCCAGGAAATGCACGGTCACACACAATACGTACTTTCTCGGCAATAATATGCTAACCCGAGTTGATAGCATTGCTGACCTCGGTGTTATCTTAGATGAAAAACTCCGCTTCACCTTACACTTTGATAAAATGCTTTCTCGTGCGAACAAACAGCTAGGTTTCATCAAACGTGCCAAAGAATTCCGTAGTCTGTGGGTCACAAGATCCTTATACACTTCACTTGTACGTCCTATTCTCGAATACGCTTGCATTAGCTGGAATCCCGCTTTTGAAACCTACAGTGACAGACTCGAGTCAATACAAAAACAATTTTTACTTTTCGCCTTGAGAGAACTGTACAACCCTTATGATTTTAATAGCTAACCCCCTTATGAGTTTCGACTGGGTCATTTAAACCTATCGACACTAGCCTCCAGAAGAATAATGATATCGGCCTGCTTCACATTCGACGTCATTAGAGGCGCTATTAATGTAGAATTCCTGAATAGTAAAATTTCGATAAATATCCCTGTGAGGAACACCAGGTCCAATCGTTTCCTAAAAGAATATTCACATTCGACGACATATGCAGCAAATGAGCCTATAAATAGATGCTGCAGAATATTCAACAGCATAAGTCACTTATATTCCCCTACGATTTCCAAATCATCCTTCAAATCCTCTCTTTTGCATGCCATCCATACCCCTAAACCTTAAGCCATAGCTTATATGTCAATGTTTTTACTAATGTTCGAAGAACATTAGTATTAAAATCGATTCGGCCAAAAATTCATATTTCCATATATATATATATATATATATATATATATACATATATATATATATATATATATATATATATATATATATATATATATATATATATATATATATATATATATATATATATATATATATATATATATATATATATATATATACCATCAAAAAATTTCAGTGAGATAATCTCGGGAACGCGCCATCCGATTGAGCTGAAACTTTCAGGATACGTTGGTGTATATGCAGAATAGGTTCAAGTCTCTTTAAATGTCAGTTATTGTTAACTTTTTGGCGCCGGCGGCCATTTAAGTGATATTTTTAATATACCTATTATTTCGTGCACAAATAATTTTCGCAAAAATAAATTTAACGAAATAAATTCCAAACGTGTTTTACATATGAATCGGATAATGCTTTGGAATTTTTTAACCCTATGTGTGCGCTGGGTGCCTAAAAAGAGGACGGGAAAATTTGAAAATTTTTAAATTGCGATAACTTTTGACAGAACCATTCAATCATTACGAAATTTTCAAAACATATTGATATTATTTAGTTGTAGATTTGTGTAGCTTTTAATGAGCGTGCTGGCAACCGTGTAGCTAGGGCAGGCACTGAAAGTGAAAACCTCCAAATCATCGTCTCTCTTGAAAAAATGCCGTTTCTTCAAAAAACAGCCACTCATATGTAAATCTTGTGCTTTGTTCACATAACCAAAAAAAAAAGATATGGTATAACGGGCACGCCTGGTAACCCTTGCCCAATTTACCTATATTTTTAGCATCAAAAACTTCTGTTCACGGAAACTCACGATCCGATGAGCAGAATTAATTGAAATTTGCAGAATGTATTGATCTTAAATAGGACCAGGTCTGATACAAGTGATTTTGAAATGCGGGCGATTCTGTGCCAGTGGTGCCATCTTGAAAAACCACTAAAAAAGATAACTGTTTTTAGCCCTATAAATTCTGATTGAATCGTTCGATTTTGACGAAACTCACACAACTGCTGGACCTTACCTTAAACCACGTTTGATAGAAATTTGGTTGAAAAATTCAGTTGGAGTTGCCAGCTATGATAATTTTGGTGTCTTCATTTTGAAAAAAAAAAATTGGAAGTGAAAACATTGCAACCATCGAATATTCAAAAAAATGTCCGTTTCTTACAATAAAACCAATCTGTATATAAATCTTAAGTTTTATCTACACGATCAAAATAAAACTTTGGAAATTTCATGTCGGACAAGAACGGTAACCCTCTCCCAGTTAACATATATTTTTAGCATCAAAAACTTCTGTTCACGGAAACTCACGAACCAATAATCAGATACAGCTAAAATTTACAGAATGCATTGGACTTAAGTAAGACCAGATTTGACAGAAGCGATTTTGAATTGTGGGCAAGTCTGTGCCAGTGGTGCCATCTTGAAAAATTACAAAGAAAAAAAAATGCTTTTTGCCCTATGAAATGTGAATAAATTACCAGATTTTCATGAAATTGGCACAGTAGCTAAACCTAACTTTAATCTCTGTTTGGTGGAAATTTGGTTGAAAAATTTGATTGGTGCTACCAGCTATGGTAATTTTTGTGTCTTTTGTTTTGAAAATTCGCTCAGGAAAATAAAACTTTTTGCACTATAACTTCCAGTGCAGTCATGAATGAATGAAACCTGTCATAAACATTATTCAGGCCAAATTTGGTTGAAAAGCCACGATAGGGTTGCCAGCTATTGTTGGTTTTGTGTTTAATTGCAATATCTTTATTGAGCGGTTTTATCGTAGAATTTTTAAATGGTAATGATATTGTAGTGACAATAAACAGCAAATATTAAGCTTTCGATCATTTGAAAAAACTTGCTGCAGGTAACCCTAAATTTCTTTATACTCCTATAGCTTCGAATATAATTAAACAACGTGAAGCAGATTTGATATATTCTTGGTTTTGATACTGGCGAACGGTTGCCAGCACGAGTCGGTTGTGCTGATTTTGTATCAATAAATGCTTACAGTTAGTATAAATACCGGAAACATTTACAATGAAAATAAATAACCGATGTTACAATTCGCAAAGTTCTGCAAATTTTTCGGATCGCAGCCCCAAACACCAACTTCATTTACAGTGCTGCAGGCACTGAGCATTTTCTTCATTGATGTTATATGAGATGCTGCTTTCAAAATCATGTGATATAAGCAACTGATAACGAATATAATTAACCCGTGTTTTGCTCTCATAAACGTTGAAATTCATGCCAGTGGTAATATCTGAAACCTTCCACCATATGAGTTATGATGCATTCTTGAGACCAAAGTAAAACGTAGCATTTGAAACAGTTTGGCCGTAATAAGCAGCACATGTGGTGGAATATGCACTCGAAACCTGCACGATTCTTCTACTGTTCTTCGAACATTAGTGTTTCTAGCGGTTCAGGTGCACTAGAGTTTTTATTTATTGATTGTTATTTATTAATCTTTTTGTTACTTTTTTCATTTGTTTGTTACTTATTTAACTTGTTTGTTTTTACTTTTTACTTCACTTTACTTTTCCATTTTATTTTTATTTTGTTATTTTATATAAGATTTTGTACCTTGTTTGGTGAATTTATAAAATAAACTAAATAAAAGACACGCAAATCAACTAAACCGCTGAGGAAAAAACACCCGTCACTATTTTCTATACAAACTCAAATGATTTTTAATGTAATCTCTTCAATCTAATCACAATCTAACACGGCGCCGCGATCTTTCTTAAAATAGAACTTATTGAGCTATATGGGTTTGGAAATCTTTGCTATAATCAACAATCTCTTCTTTCTACTGTTTTGATTCGTTATTACTAATTAAGGGGTTAGTCCACTGTTAAACTGCTCCAAATGAACTTTTTTTTAAATAGCTACCAAAAAAAAACTATTATATTATTAAAGTACATATACAAATATAGTTTTATTATATATAAAACTATATTTGAAATTTTACATGCATCTTTATTAAAATTAAGAGTTAACATTTTACTTGGAAAAATTATTAGAAAACAAAATGGCGGCCACCCCAATAGATCGCCGCAGCACCGCCGGAAAAAAAGCAAATTGCGCCTCGTAAATTCCTGGACAAAATAAGCATCTGCCAACAAATTATCAAAAATATTTCATTAGTTTTGAGTATAAAAGACTGCACGGGCCTAAATTTAGAGCTCTTAAGCGATTAAAAAAAATGTAGTATACATTTGAATCAAAAAAATTAATAAAAAAAATTTTTTTAGTCAAAAAAATTTTTCCCAGGTCGTAAAAAAAAAAATTTTTTTGGTTCTAAATTTAGGCCCGTGCAGTCCTTTATACTCAAAACTAATGAAATCTTTTTGTTAATTTGTTCACAGACGCTTATTTTGTCAAGGAATTTACGAGGAGCAATTTGCTTCTTTTTTTTCGGCGGTGCTGCGGCGATCCATTGGGGCGGCCGCCATTTCATTTTCTAATAATTTTTTCTAATGAAAATGTTAACTCTTAGCTTAAGTAAAGATGTATGTAAAATCTCTAATCGATATCTTGGATAATTTTTGGTTGGTAGCTGTTTAAAAAAAAGTTCATTTTTAGCAGTTTTACAGTGGACAAACCCCTTAAAACTAATTCTTTATGTGACCTACCTCCAATTCAATTTTCCTCCCAGATTCGCCTGTCCTCCATCGATCTTCTGCTGTACAATAACCGGTACTTCCCCTGATACGTTGTTTTCGTTTCTTTCGCTATCGTGCCGTTGTAATGTTAGCAAATTCCTCGTTCAAACATCGAAATTCAAATTCGATCGCGCGAGTTTTGTCGATGAAATATTTGGGGATTAAAAAAAATGATTAAGTTCCTTCCTCGGAACTAAGGTTAATTAAAACACCAATATTTCTTTTGAAGCACTTTTATTTTAAGTATCAACTGACTTAACTCAGAAGATATGTTCACTTAGTTGCTAACACGTCTTGAACTTAACTTCTCGACTGAACTTGCGAACTGAGTAACTAAAACTTGATGGAACTGCTAGAACTGGACTTGACCATCCTGAGTGGTCTATTTATATGGTTTCTGGATTTGTTTATTTTCCCATGATCGCTTGGTTTATGATCTACTCGTATTTCGATCAGTGAGCAAAAGAAAAGAAGTTTACATATTAATTGTGTTTGGGTAATCGGCACGTTTTCAATTTCAATTATTGCTGACTCTAATTTAATTGTTTATGAGTTCTTTGTGAATGTTGCATTTATGTTGCTAACATCATGAAATTTGGTATGTATAACTCCTCCGACCTTAGGATTATTGATGTCCTCAGCAATTTTCGGTAATTCTATATTTTCTTCTATGTCGTTTTTATTTAAATTGATTTTAATTGACGTTTTCTTATTTTTGAAATACAAGTATAGTGCAAAGATTATGGTAAGTATGATAATAATGAAAGTTAATGATGTTCCTGTTGCGATCATGTTTCTTTTATGAGTGAATTTTATTTCTTCGATTTTCTCATGATTTTGAATGTTTTCTATTTGTACTTGTTCTAAGTCCATTTTGATTACATAGTTTGATATATCTTTTATTGGTTCTAATATAAGTAATTGTTGAAATATTTTAACATTGTTTGTATATATTTTATTGTTTATTTCTATTTGACAATTACTGAACCTAATTAGGTATGTTCCATTTAATTGATACAATTTTTCGTAACAGTTTTGTATTAGATTGGTTTTCATCTTTACAAGTAAAATAAGTCCTTTTTCTATTTCTTCAGAGAAGGTATATTTTTTTGTTTTTATTTTACATTTAATTTCATTACAACCTAGAATTTTTGATAATGATTTTACATGTTTCTTATATTCATAATATTGATTTTTGTATAATACAACTTCTTTTATATCTATATTTAATGTTTCTAAATTTCTATTCGGAATTTGTTTAACATAATAGGAAAACAATGATTCTGTGAGCGTTGGTATACTTACAATAAATACAATTGCGCTTTCTTTAATAGGTACATTGACGGTAATTTCTTTTAATTCATCGAATGAGAGGTTATAAGCATCAATTTCATCGAGTGTTAATAATGATCTAGTCATTATGCTGGATCTAGCAGAGTTTACATTGTCGATTACTTTTTCTAACTCATCTTTGATTTGGTCCAAATTGTGATTAAGTTGTATTTGTACTAGTATTTTATTGATATTATTTGTAATGTTGTTTTCATTGTTTTCTAATTTTTTGTAAGCATAATTAATTTGATTAATATTTGAGATTATGTTATTAAGATTTTTTTGAAATACATTGTTAATTTCTATTTGCTTATTTGCAGCGTCTATTAAGTTATGGTTGTTAGAATCAATGATTTTCAAATGTTCCATGATTTCTTCATAGTCATTGTTGTCCATCAATCCAAATAACCATTTATATGCGGTGCCTACTAGGTTTATTAATCCTCTTTTTGGTCTATTGAAGTAATTTTTACATATGTCTACATAACCGGGTTTGGTTCCTAATATTGATTGGCATACGTCCGTTAAAGGATGTATTGTTGCGTTCATAATTCTGGCTTTAGGAGTTGTTGTTTTAGGTGCAAGTGTTGATGTTGTTACTGTGTTTGCGTTATTTAGTTTTTCAAAATGTATCAATTTTAATTCTCCTTTGATGGTTTTTATTATTTCTAATGTGTAAGGATTAATCTCAAAATTTCTTTCAATATTTTCAACTGCTGTTTCGTATTGTTTTAGATCAATTTTATGGTCTGTAGTCTTTAATTAGTTTTACTGGATCTTCTTTTATGAGAAGTAGTCCGGATTCTGAGTGAATTTCTTCTATGGTTATCTCGGTTTTTACGATGGGTGTCAACATTATCATGACAATTAAGGTAATTAATATTATACTTGAATGTTGAGGCTGTAAAGTTTAATAGTAGACTTTAGTAGAAATATGGTTATGATATATTTTCTTTTATAATATCAAGAATCATTTTCTGTCTATAATTTGGAATATGTTTTTGAAAAAAGTTTAATTTTGTATTTCTTGAAATATACTCTGCTATTATGCAAATAAAAACTCCGCAATCACTACCATTTTCTTGGCGAGGCATATTTTTGACATTTTCTTTGTTAAGGGTAATATCGAAAGGTATTTTTCGTTTATTTAGGGACTCTTCGTTTAGGTAATTTTCTAAAGTATTTAATAGTTGATTGTTTTCTCCACCTAATGAGTCATAATATTTAAGGGTTTTTTCTTTAAAGTTGACTACTGCTAAACACCAGTGTGATTGATTTACGTGAACAGGTATTAATATTAAATCATATGAAAATATATCTATTTTACGTGTCCAAGTTTTTACTGAGTCATATCCTGATTGAAGACGTTTGATAAAGAAAGTATTCATACAATGCGTTTTTGGGAGATGGGTGGAATTTTTGCTTCGTTCCATTATTAAATTGAAATAAAAATTGATTATTTGATCACTAAGCTAGGAATTTTCAGTTAAAGTTGAAATATCGTTTTTGGTAATATTTAATCCAAATTTAGGTGTTAAGATATCGTTTGATTCTCCTTCATGTAAGGCTTTGTTAGTTATTGCTTTTTGATTATCAGTGAAAGTTATGTTAGGTTCATCATTATTTTCTTCAGTATATTTCTTTATTCTCTTAATGCGGACTGGATGGATTTTGTTACGTGGTTTATTATTTTGAACTCTTTTCGGTATTTGGGTTTATCTTTGTGTCGTTCATTACTATAGTTTTTTATGAAGACTTTCTGAAACGGTATATCTTGTTCCTCTTCGCGTTTGGTATTATGGTATTCAATCCATTTACGTTTTTTTTTGTTTCAAGAGATTCGAATATTATATCTTTACTGCATAGTCCGTACTGAATGTCCATTGGTCTCTGATGAGTACTTGAGTGTATTGTCGTATTATAATATTCGGTTGCTTTAAGGATTTTATCAGTAATGTTCATTTCAGAGTATCTAAGTGTTAAAATTCTTATTTGTTTTGACAGGCTATTATGACAACTATTCATGTCTGCATTTCCAGTATGGGCTTTTGGTGATGTGTAGTGAATCTCGATGTTTTCTTTTCTTAGATAGTCTTTAATATTTACTACGTTAAATTCATCGCACACAGCCGATCGACCAACTTCACCTCTTCCTCGTAGCAGAATGAACCCAGTGCTCTCGTTGACTCCCATACGGAACCTTGACTATCTGTTCCGAGT
>OZ022264.1:163412072-163419572 GCA_963978885.1 Nemotelus pantherinus | reverse complement strand
AAATCAACTTATCCTTTGAATTTCGTTCTTATCGGAGGATTTCGTCGAAAGATTTAGCGGTTAAACGTTGTTTGAGGCTGCCATCCAAAAAATGTTCAAAACTCGGGAAATTTAAAAATTAGTTTCTTATTTTTATTGCAAATGTTTTGCATACGAGTTTGTTATTTGAAGCATCTGTTGATGCAATAGTTACGAAAATGGCTAAAGCTGGTTACCCTGTGCAGCAAAGCAAAATATATACCAAATCTGCTTCACGTTTAACTAAACCCAACCAATAAATTTCGTTTCGATTGAATCACTGCGCTAGAAGTAATACGGGTGAAAAAAATTTTAGGGTTACCACCCTCCAAAAATTTCTAATTTTTAAAACGTTAATATTTGTTGTTAATTTTGATTGCAGGATCGTTCCCATTTGCAAATCTTATCATAATTGCATAGTAAAGAAATTCCAAAAAATTACCAAAATTGGTCATAGCTGGCAGCCCTCTCATAATTTTTGTACGAAATTTACACGACATTTGGTTCACATCAAAGTCTATTTACTGCATAAAATTCGTTCTCATATCATGATTGCACCGGAAGTTAAGGGGTAAAAAGCTTTATTTTGCTGAGCAAATTTGCAAGATTTAGGAGACTAAAATCACCATAGCTGGCAACTCTATTCTAATTTTTCAGCAAAATTTTCACTTTCATTTTCATTTGTTTTTTTAAGTAAGAATTAAAAAATTGTGTGAATATTGTATAAATTTGATGGCTGAATCGGAAGTTATAGGCCAAAAAGCTGTTTTTTTTCTAAGTGATTTTTCAAGATGGCACCACTGCCACATGGTTGTCCGCATTTCAAAATCACTTCTATCAGACCTGATCCTAGTTAATACCAACATGTCCTGTGAATTTCATTATGATCGAATAATTCGGTCGTCAGTTCTCGTAAACAGAACTTTCGAGTGCTGAAAATAGAGGTAATTTGGTGATGAGTTGCCGTTCTTGTGCAAATCGGAATTTTTAAAACTTCAATTTCGCACGATGCACAAAGGTTAAAATTTATCAATGATTTGAAATTTTTGTCAAAAATCAAAAATTTTTCAGGAGGTTCAATGATTTGAAGAATTTTTTTTCAGAAGCCTGCCGCAGCTACAGGGTTACCCGCACTAGCTTGAAAAGTCTTGTGTGCTAAATCTAAGTCAACATTAATACGCTCTGCAAATTTCACGATGATCCAATGTTTTCGTCAGAATTAATGACAAATCAAAATTTGAAAAAAAAACCCTTGCCTACTTTTAGGCACGCTGCACCCACACACCGCTCAAACTTTCTAGTTTTTTGCCATAAGCAAGCTGTAAACATAATAAGTTTTCATTTACAATACTTTTTTTGCACAAAAATTTACGCTGCTTGGAAATATAGGAGTACCTCAAAATTCATTAAAACGCTCGCCGCCGCCAAAATGTTTAGGATATCTGAATTTGAGAAAGTCTTGGACCTACCTACTATATACATCTACGTTCTCCGAAAGTTTCATCTCAATCGAATGGGCCACTCTAGAGATTATCTCCCTTAATCATTTTGATGATATATATATATATATATATATATATATATATATATATATATATATACATATTTATATATATATATATATATATATATATATATATATATATATATATATCTATATATATATATATATATATATATATATATATATATATATATATATATATATATATATATATATATATATATATATATATATATATATATATATATATATATATATATATATATATATATATATATATATATATATATATAAAGAAATATGAATTTTCGGCGAAACGAGTTTACTACTAATTTTATTCGAAAATTAGTAAAAACCAGTGTTTTAATTTTTCTGGAAGAACCAATCCTTTTCATTGCCATCATCATTTAATCCGGCAGCTAACCTTACATCGGCTTCTATTTAATCATATCAGCTGCACTAATCTCTACTAAGCGCTGAATATGCGGCAATCTACGGGTTACTATAGGCTTAAATATATTGGTTATATACGAACATCGTGACGTATAACCTCCGTTTAATATAACACGCGCAACTCCATAAAGGACTATCGAAAGAGGCACAGAGATGTTCAACTAGTGTTTTCTTCAAAGAGAGAAACACAATAATTTAGTCACCAATATCCTTTACATGGTGATCATACTTACTTTGAACCGACAAGGACTACACATGTGAAACGCGACAGTGACTCCGAAACCGAATGTGGAGAAATAAAAGACGTTGAGGAATTATATCGAATTTTCGAGAGATGCCTGATAAGAATGAGAGAATTCGTGGATAACGAGAAACATCAGGAGGAATATGTTTCGACACCCATAATCTCATCAACATTACCCCAGTGCAAGCCGACACCACTACCTGGACCACAACCAAGAAGAACTGACGACTTAATTACGAGGAAGCAGACCAAGGAGCCGATTGTTCACAAGTCACAACGCAGGAAGCACCGTGGAAAAAATGCAATGCGTGACGTAACAAGGCAATACTACTCCGAATGATTACTATATCTGCAGGCAACTAACGCGAATCTTTTAAACAAGAATTGAATTTAAATAAACGTTTAGAGTGAGAAAATTTTAAAAATTTGAATGTATTGTTGATTTTGCGGAAACAGAAAATTGTCTTTGAGTGACAAAAAAATGTGGCAAGACGTAATACACTTTTTTGTAGAATTATATCAACCATTCCTTATCCCAAGCAACGTCGTTTGAGGCTGCCATCCGAAAAATGTTCAAAACTTGGAAGATCCAAAAATTGGTACCTTATTTTTATCGCAAATGCTTTGTCTACGAGTACGTAATGTGAAGCATCTGCTGGTGCAATGTTTACGAAAATGGCTGATGCTGGTTACCCTGTGTCAGCAGCAGAGCAAAATATATACCAAATCTGCTTTACGTTAAGTTAAACCCAACCAGTAAATTTCGTTTCGATTGAATCACTGCGCTGGAAGTTTTACGGGTGAAAAGAATTTTAGGGTTACCACCCTCAAAACTTTTCAAATTTTTAAAACGTTAATATTTTTTGTTAATTTTCATTGCAGGATCATTCCCATATGCAAATCTAACGACATAATCGCTCAATAAAAAAATTCTACCAAATTACGAAAATGGTCATAGCTGGCAGCCCTTTCATGATTTTTGTACGATATTCCTATGACATTTATTTCACATTAAGGTCTATTTAATGGATGAACTTCGTTTTGATTTCCACACTGGACCTGAAGTTATAGGGAAAAAAGCTTTATTTTGCTGATCAAATTTGCAAGATTTATGAAACAAAAATTACCATAATTGAGAGCATTATTCAAATTTTTCAACCAAATTTTCATCAAATATTACAAAGAGCTAGACCGAATTTCATTATGATCGAATAATCCGGTCGTCAGTTGTCGTGAACAGAGCTTTCGAGTGCTGAAAATAGAGGTAATTTGCCGTTCTTGTGCAAATCGGAATTTTAAAAATTTGAATTTGACATGATGCACAAAGGCTAAAATTTATCAATGATTTCAATTTTTTTTCAAAAATCAAAAACTTTTGAGGAGGGTCAATGATTTGAAGGTTTTTTTTCAGGAGCCTGCCGTAGCTACAGGGTTACCTGCACTTTCATGAAAATCCATGTGTGTTAAATCTTAGCCAACGTCAATACGCTCTGCGAATTTCATGATGATCCAATGTTTTCGTCAGAAGTAATGACAAATCGAAATTTGAAAAAAAATCCTTGCCTACTTTAAAGCACTTAGCACCCACACATGGCTCAACATTTTCAATTCTTTATCATAAACAAGCTTACAACATAATTACGCCGCGTCCACATTGGCCATGGGAGATGGCATAGCATTCGACTTGCCATGGAAATGGAAAATGTAGACGGTACATGGCATGCCATATTTGATAGCATGCCATATATGTCAAGCCATATGGCAAGACATTTGCATGGCCATGAGCAGGGCCATATTCTGACAGTTGTTCATTTTCCAAATGGCGATGTCGAGGGAAATAGTGTTACAAACCCTAAACGAATACAAAAAACTCTAGCGCACCTGAACCGCTAGAAACACTAATGTTCGAAGAACAGTAGAAGAATCGTGCAGGTTTTGAGTGCATATTCCACCACATGTGCTGCTTATTACGGCCAAACTGTTTCAAATGCCACGTTTTACTTTCGTCTTAAGAATGCATTATAACTCATATGGTGCAAGGTTTCAGATATTACCACTGGCATGAATTTCAACGTTTATGAGAGCAAAACACGGGTTAATTATATTCGTTATCAGTTGCCTATTTCACATAATTTTGAAAGCAGCATCTCATATAACATCAATGAAGAAAATGCTCAGTGCCTGCAGCACTGTAACTGAAGTTGGTGTTTGGGGCTGCGATCCGAAAAATTTGCAGAACTTTGCGAATTGTAACATCGGTTATTTATTTTCATTGTAAATGTTTCCGGTATGTATACTAACTGTAAGCATTTATTGATACAAAAGTAGCACAACCGACTCGTGCTGGCAACCTTTCGCCAGTATCAAATCCAAGAATATATCAAATCTGCTTCACGTTGTTTAATTACATTCGAAGTTATAGGAGTATAAAGAAATTTAGGGTTACCTGCAGCGAGTTTTTTCAAATGATCGAAAGCTTAATATTTGCTGTTTATTGTCACTACAATATCATTACCATTTGAAAATTCTACGATAAAACCGCTTAATAAAGATATTGCAATTAAACACAAAACCAACAATAGCTGGCAACCCTATCGTGGCTTTTCAACCAAATTTGGCCTGAATAATGTTTATGACAGGTTTCATTAATTGTATGAAATTCGTATTGATTTCATGACTGCACTGGAAGTTATAGTACAAAAAGTTTTATTTTCCTGAGCGAATTTTCAAAACCAAAGACACAAAAATTACCATAGCAGGTAGCACCAATCAAATTTTTCAACCAAATTTCCACCAAACAGAGATTAGAGTCAGGTTTAGCTTCTGTGTCAATTTCATGAAAATCTGGTAACTTATTCACATTTCATAGGGCAAAAAGCAGTTTTTTTTCTTTGTAATTTTTCAAGATGGCACCACTGGCACAGAGTTGCCCACAATTCAAAATCGCTTCTATCAAATCTGGTCTTACTTAAGTCCAATGCATTCTGTAAATTTTAGCTGTATCTGATTATTGGTTCGTGAGTTTCCGTGAACAGAAGTTTTTGATGCTAAAAATATAGGTTAACTGGGAGAGGGTTACCGTTCTTGTCCGACATGAAATTTCCAAAGTTTTATTTTGAACGTGTAGATAAAACATAAGATTTATATACAGATTGGTTTTATTGTAAGAAACGGACATTTTTTTGAATATTCGATGGTTTGAATGTTTTTACTTCCAAATTTTTTTTTTCAAAATGAAGACACCAAAATTATCATAGCTGGCAGCTCCAATCGAATTTTTCGACCAAATTTCTACCAAACGTGGCTTAAAGTAAGGTCCAGCAATTGTGTAAGTTTCGTCAAAATCGAACGATTCAATCAGAATTTATAGGGCTAAAAACAGTTATCTTTTTTAGTGGTTTTTCAAGATGGCACCACTGGCACAGAATTGCCCGCATTTCAAAATCACTTCTATCAGACCTGGTCCTATTTAAGGTCAATACATGCTGTGAATTTCAAATATTTTTGCCCATCGGATCGTGAGTTTCCGTGAACATAAGTTTTTGATGCTAAAAATATAGGTAAATTGGGCAAGGGTTGCCAGGCGTGCCCGTTATACCATATCTTTTTTTTTTTTGGTTATGTAAACAAAGCACAAGATTTACATATGAAAGGCTTATTTTTGAAGAAACTGCATTTTTTCAAGAGAGACGATGATTTGGAGGTTTTCACTTTCAGTGCCTGCCCTCGCTACAGGGTTGCCAGCACGCTCATTAAAAGCCACATTAATCTACAACTAAATAATATCAATATGTCCTGAAAATTTAATTATGATTGAATAGCTCTGTCAAAAGTTATCGAAATTTAAAAATTTTCAAATTTTCCCGTCCTCTTTTTAGGCACCCAGCGCACACATAGGGTTAAAATATTCCAAAACATTATCCGATTCATATGTAAAACACGTTAGAAATTTATTTTATTAACTTTATTTTTGCGAAAATCATTTGTGCACGAAATAATAGGTATATTAAAAATATCACTTAAATGCCCGCCGGCGCGAAAAGGTTTACAATAACTGACATTTAAAGAGACCTGGACCTATTCTGCATATACACCAATGTATCCTGAAAGTTTCAGCTCAATCGAATGGCGCGTTCCCGAGATTATCTCACTGAAATTTTTTGTACATATATATATATATATATAAAGAAATATGAATTTTTGGCCGAATCGATTTTAATACTAATGTTCTTCGAACATTAGGAAAAAAGATTGAATATGGAAATATATGTTCGCCTCTTCCTCAATTTGTGCCTTTCCTCACCTAGAGTCTACATTGGCCATGACCTCTGCCATATGCGATGGCAACGAATGTCAGTTTATGGCATGTCATCTGATGCCTGGGCAACGGCATGTCATGCCATATCATTTTGAAAATATCATTCAGCAGTGAATATATGCCCGCTATCCAGTGTTATAGAGCACTGCGAAGGTTAGAGGAAGCAGAATGTGAGGAAACGCGCAAATTGAGGAAGAGGCGAACATATATTTCCATAAGCAATCTTTTTTTGTATTCGTTTAGGGTTTGTAACACTATTTCCCTCGACATCGCCATTTTGAAAATGAACAACTATTAGAATATGACCATGCTTATGGCCATGCAAATGTCTTGCCATATGGCTTGACATATATGGCATGCCATAAAATATGGCATGCCATGTACCGTCTACATTTTCCATTTCCATGGCAATTCGAATGTTATGCCATCTCCCATGGCCAATGTGGACGCAGCGTCACATTCTACTTCCTCTAACCTCCGCAGTGCTCTCAAACACCGGATAGCGGGCATATGTTCACTGCTGAATGATATTTTCAAAATGATATGGCATGACATGCCGTTACCCAGGCATCAGATGACATGTCATAAACTGACATTCGTTGCCATCGTATATGGCAGAGCTCATGTCCAATGTAGACTCTAGGTTAGTTTTCATTTTCAATACTTTTTGTAAAAAAAATTTACACTGCTTGGAAATATAAGAGTACCTCAAAATTCACTAAAACGCTCGCCGCCACCAAAAGATTTAAAATATCTGAATTTGAGAAACTCATGGACCTACCTACTTTATACATCTACGTTCTCCGAAAATTTCAGCTCAATCGGATCGGCCACTCCAAAGATTAATCATTTTGCTGATATATATGTATATATATATATATATATATATATATATATATATATTTATATCTCGTTACATATGTATATATATATATATATATATAAATATATATATATATATAT
>OZ022264.1:163246765-163391765 GCA_963978885.1 Nemotelus pantherinus | reverse complement strand
TTCAATTGTATCTGATTATTGGTTCGTGAGTTCCCGTGAACAGAAATTTTTGATGCTAAAAATATAGGTAAATTGGGCAAGGGTTACCAGGCGTGCCTGTTATACCATATCAATTTTTTTTTTAAATATGCAAACAAAGCACAAGATTTATATATGAGTGGCTTCTTTTTCAAGAAGCGGCAGACGATGATTTGGAGGTTTTTACTTTTAGTGCCTGCCCTAGCTACAGGGTTGCCAGCACGCTCATTTAAACACAAATCTTCTCAAATCTACAACTAAATGATACCAATATGCCCTGAAAATTTCGTAATGATTGAATGGCTCTGTCAAAAGTTATCGCAATTTAAAAATTTTCAAATTTTCCCGTTCTCTTTTAAGGCACCCAGCGCACACATGGTGTTAAAAAATTCCAAAACATTATCCGATTCACATGTAAAACACGTTCGAAATTTATTTCATCAAATTAATTTTTGCAAAAATTAATTTGTGTACGGAATAATAGGTATATTAAAAATATCACTAAAAAGGTATATTAAAAATATCATTAAAATGGCCGCCGACGCCAAAGGGTTAAGATAATTGACAATAAGTGAGACCTGGAACTATTCTGCACATACATCAATGTATCCTGAAAGTTTCAGCTCAATCGAAAGTTTCAGCTCAATCGAAAGTTTCAGCTCAATCATTGAAATTTTTTGATGATATATATATATATATATATATATATATATATATATATATATATATATATATATATATATATATATATATATATATATATATATATATATATATATATATATATATATGGAAATATGAATTTTTGACCGAATCGATTTTAATACTAATGTTCTTCGAACATTAGCAAAAAAGAGCAGAATTATTAAATCAGGTATAACAAGTGAAGCTTAAACCAATTGTCAAGACTTCAATAAACATCGCGACTGTTGACAGTATAGGCAATGAAGAACTACAATTACGTTTTAAATATAAAAACAATAAAATGGTACCTTAAATTCATACACAACTTGCTGGTTAATCCCAAAAATGTATGTCTGTGACAGCAAAATATTGACGTAAGTAAACGATTTGAATCAGTTACAAATTAGCGAATTAGGTACAGAAAAAGATCAGGTTATAAAACAAGCAATTGAAAGTTTAAATGACACCTACGCACTTACCGTATTTAAAAACGGTTTGAATTACCAGTTCAGGGATACTGTGTTTGCATCAGGACCACGGAACTTTGGTGAAGCAGTAATGCCGGGTTTACACACATGGCAAATGTTGGCGAGCCGAGTGTGTAAATGGTCCCCTTGTTTACTTTCGGCTATTTTTTTACATGCGAAGATATGGAGGGAAGTAATTTCACAAGTTCCTCGACGAAACGTTTACCATATGTGTAAAACAGGCATAACATAAGCGAGTGAGTGTGAGAAAAATGAGGCTCATCAGCAAAATGTTGTACATATCAGCAATAATAGAAGATACGATACGTATAACAGTAACGGATACAAGTATTATAATCGAGAAAACAATGCTCAACGTGGTAGATTTGGTAATAATAGGTTAAGCAGAGATAGTAGACATGAAAATGCAAGTCATGGTACTAACGGAAATAACTAAAGAAGAAATAGTAGCAATAAAAATAATTATATACGCACCAATAATAGTCAGGGATATAGCCGCTTTAGAGAAGGTCCGAGAAATAATCCTAGAAAAATACGCATAATTGAGAACTAGGGAAACGAGCAAAATTCCCGAGTGAAACGCGGCAGCCTCCAGGAGGAAAATTAGATAATGAGGCCATAAAATGCAGTAAATATGTTTTAGATAATAAGTTATATGTAGGATAACGAGTATGACAACAAATTATGCTGCAATCCACAACGAGAATGAGAAACGAAGGTAACAGCAGCTGATAGATACTGGAGATATCGAATTACAAAATTAACAGTTCTACATCTGTAATACATGATGTACAAACACAAAACAGGTGCAGACTAACGGGCATCACATATGAAACTACAATGTTTTTGTTAGTATTTACCTTGAATATTATCAAAAATTGCTTCTACTATTACTAGTTCATGAACTTACGGTTAACAATATATTATTTGGAATTGAGAATAAACCAGTCTTAAATCAGCACTCGCCGCGTTTGTATCCGCTGCTTACACTGTCTGTATCCAACAAAGGCTATGGGCCCAGGTACCCATTTGATTTTTTGAAATTGGTCAGTCCAATAAATTTTTTTGTTATGTTCGGAAAAAGAATAGTCTCGGAGTTCGACTTCCCACGAGAAAACAAATAATGAGTGCGTTGTACCAAATTGACACATTGGACGAAAATAACTATGACGGGTGGAAAGTGCAAATTAGATCTATATTATTACACAGTGAATTGTAGTCATACGTGAATGGTGCGATTACAAAACCAAAAGATGCAACTCAAGCGGTTGCATGGGTGGGTAAAGACGAAAAAGGTTTAGCTACCATCTTGCTATGTGTAAAGTCTTCCCAATTGATAGATGTAAAAAATGCTCCAACATCTAGAGATGCATGGTTAGCATTAGAAAGAGTCTATGAACCAACAGGCCCTGCTAAGAAGATTTCTTTCTTCAAGCTACTGCTAAATTTGAAGATGGCCGAAAACTCGTCAATGTCAGAGCATCTACAAAAATTTTTCGAAATCAGGGAAAAACTGATCGAGATCGGTGTCAAGTTAGATGACGAACTATTAACGATTATTTTATTATCGAATTTGCCTTAGGCATATAATAGTTTTATAGTAGCGATAGAATCCCGTGATCAATTACCGAAATTGGATTTACTTAAAAGCAAGTAAATGGGGCAGGGAGATTTACGAAAGCATAATGAAGATATGCGGGATAACCGGTTTCAAGAAGTAGCGTTTTATTCTCGAAGCAATGCATCAAAACACCCACAAGCTTCGCATGATAAACAACTCACACAAGCTCATGGAAAGAACTTTCGTGGAAAGTGCTTCGTTTGCAATAAGAGAGGTCACTTGGCATCTTCATGCAGGTACAGAGGAGCAAATCAATCGAATAAGCACGTCGTCTCATTTGCTATGTTAAATGCAGCAAATTATACACCACTACAAAAGACGATTGGATTCTTGATAGCGGAACAACCAGTCACATGTGTTGTGATGAAAAACGATTTCGATCACTCGCAAAGTATGAGCAACGGATCGAATTGGCGGGACAAAAGTTTTTGAGGTCAAGCGGAATCGGAGAAGTAATCCTGAACGGCACATTAGGTGCTATAGCTCTACGAGATGTACTATTTGTTCCCGACCTGCAATGTAGTTTTCTGTTGCTCAGTAAAGCAACAGAATAGGGTTTTAATATACAACTTGGTAATAAGAACGGGAAAATATTGAAAAAGAACAAACAATTCATGCAAGCTGATAAGATTGGAGAATTTTTTATATTCAGGGAAATGATATCAAGTAATTTTTTCAATCGCGTAAATTCTGATGTTTAACTTTGACACAAACGATTTGGTCATTTGAATATTGCTAGTTTGATAAAATTGCTTAAGAATAAAATGGTGAATGGGTTAGAGTTCAAACGAATAAATCAAGTAACTACTCTGAATTGTGAAATATGCGCTAAAGCAAAAATATGTATTAAACCATTTCCCAAATTTTCTGAATATCGTAGTAGGAAACCGTTAGATCTGGTACACAGTGACATATGTGGTCCTATGAAGATAACATCACTTGGAGGAGCACGGCATTTTATAACATTCATAGATGATTATTCCAGGCGGATTTTTCTTTACTGCATGAAATCGAACAACAAAGCAATTGATTGCTTCAAAATATTCAAAGCGAACACTGAAAAAGAGACAAACAGCAGAATTAAGACGTTGAGAACTGATAATGGATGGGAATACTTAAACTCAGAGTTCCAAACATTTTTAAAAGATAATGGAACACGACATTATAGGACCGTAGTATACACACAACTGCAAAACGGAGTTTCCGAAAAAGCAAATCGCACAACTGTAGAAATGGCTAAAAGCATGTTTATCGATTCCAATCTACCAGAAATGTTGTGGGGCGAAGCAGTAAATACAGCGGTTTACATTAGAAATCGATCACCAACAAAAATGCTGGATGATGTAACTCCATATGAAGCATGAAGTGGGCGCAAGCCTTCAGTAAAACATTTGCGATAATACAGAACAAAAGGCCCGGGAAATCTAAATTCGCACCGAAAGAATGTGTTATGATAGGGTATTCTAGTGAATCCAAAGCTTACAGGCTTTTTGAACCAAATACGCGGAAAGTATGTACGAGTCGCGACGTACAATTTTTTGAAGTGGATAACTTACAAGCTAGTGAAACTAAAAACTCAGCTGGTTTCCTAGATATATTAAACAATGAGCAGGAAAAAACAGTTGAAACTGTTAAAAACAAAAATGATAAAGACTCTTGTAAACTTTATGATTTGTCTTATGAGACGTCACACAAAGACTGTAGCAGCGATAATGAAGATAGTTTACATGTATCAAAAAATAGTGAATTATAGAATAGCTTCTCACTCCTTTTTGCCGGAAACTAATGTGGCTGACCAAAATAAGGGCAAAAGAGGCACATTACAAGTATGTTTGGTGTCGAGGTGGGAAAGTGATGTGCAGGAAGGCGAAAGGTGGAGAAGTAAAATTCATCAAATCCGAAGATGATCTTGATTTTTTAGTGTAAGAACATATAATAGCAAATCAATAATTATATTTATCACAGAAATTAATAGACCTAATTATACATACACTTTACTGCTTACATTTTCCTTTTTGCGAAGAAAACTTCACTGCACAGATTACATAAAAAAAACTTGTAGACAAAATTTACTGTACGGGCAATTTTTAACAAGACTAGCAATAAAATTTTGCATATATTTCATAAAAAAACTCGATAGCTTTAAATTTAATTTTAAAAAAGTTGGTATTGGTAATGTATTTTTAATTCTATTCCCCGCTAAAAATGCTAATCATGGTTATAAAAGCATAATTTCTGCACAAATCACCTATATAATGTACAAATGGTCATTGAATTTTTAAATTGTTTGGACGATGCAATACGCGGGGACGAATTAAATTGTGATGATCTCAACGATTTCATAGCAAAAGTTGATACCGTTGAAAGCAGTTTCAGTATTTTTCATTCAAACATTCGTAGCATTAGTAAAAACTTCGATAATCTTATTTTGAGCCTATCTTCTATAGAACATTGTTTTGATGTGGTAGCTTTGAGTGAATGCTGGAACATCACAAGTCTACAATCCCTTCAAATAGAAGGCTATTCAGGTTTCATGACTGAACGTGTGATAAACCAGAATAGTGGAATTGTTGTTTACATTAAAAACCAATATAATGTTACAAATATGGAAGAGTTGGTCTTCACTGGTGCAACAGCCTTAGCACTTGATATTAACTTAACTTAACTTCATTAAAATAATAGCTATATATAGATCACCAAATCATTGCAGCATAACCTTTTGTTCAGAACTAGAGAGCTATTTGAAAAATTTCAAACGTGGTGGTACTATTATTTTGGGAGATATCAATATCAACTTGCTGAAGAATATCAATATTGAGTATATCAATATATTAAATGAATTTGGCTTCACTTCGCATATTAACCAATGCACGCGGGGAGACAGTTGCTTGGATCATATATTTGCCAACCTTAAACAAAAAGCGTTTGACGAAATTAAAGCTGCGGTCATTAACACCGAGATCTCTGATCATAAGAGTACAGTTCTGTTTATAAAGCTTCCTCAACCATCAAGTTCCAAGGACATACCCAGAATTAAACAAAAAATCAACTACGAACTCTTGCAAGATAAAGTAGCTAATAGATCATGGAATGACGTTCTGTCCAGTGATAATGTTAACACCTGTGCAAATTTAATCCATAAAGCTATATACAGTAGGATTCAAGACAGTTTACACCCAATACGGAATGCTACTTCAAAATGTCATAAACTGAAACCTTGGATAACCCTAGGATTGGTTAATTCGATAAAAAGACGAAACAAGTTGGCAATTGCATCAAAGAGAAATCCGCACAATGAGCAACTAAAACATTATTATATAAAATATCGAAATAAGCTAAATAATCTTATCTCTATAACAAAAAGTAACTATTTTAAAAAAATAATGCAAGAAAGTGGTGGGAATGGATTAAAAATTTGGAAGGCAATTAATTTAGCTAGAGGAAAAAAGCAAACTTTTGCTCCAATCAACGCTTTATTACATGACTCTAACCTCTTAACCGTTAGTGAAAATGCTGAGCAAATAGCAAATGTTTTTAATAGCCATTTCTGCAGTGTTGGAAAATGTATGGCCCAACAATTAAATATAAACGTTGATCAAAATACATCAGATAATCAGGCTGTGAATTTCCCTACGTCCAATTCTATAAACACTGTTACTGAAAAGGAAATTATTCAAATAATAGATGAGATGCGACGACGATCAAGTCCAGGTTTTGATGGCATTACAGTCGAATGTCTAAAAAGAATAAAAGCATATGTAAGCAAACCCTTAGCATATTTATCTAACTTGAGTTTTGAAACCTGTACTTTCCCAGATATATATAAAAAAACTGTCGTTACGCCTATCCACAAAAATAAAAACAAACTAGATATCAATAACTATCGTCCGATATCCTTGACTTCAAATGTCTCGAAAATATTAGAAAAAGTTGCCAGGAGGCGGTAAGTCGCATATTTGGACATGCGTCACTTCATCAGTGAGAACCAATTTGATTTCAGAGCAGAGCGCAGTACGCAAGATGCAATTGGTCAATTGTCTATCTTAATCGCCGATTCACTAGATAAGGGATACATGTCTCTAGAAGTTTTCTTGGATCTTGCTAAAGCATTTTATTCTATACCACATGCACTTATGATACGTAAACTAGGTGAGGCAAATTTCAGTCCAAGGTGTATAAAATGGATCCAAAGCTATTTGGTAGATAGAAAGCAAAGAGTGAAAATAGCAGAAACACAAAGTACTGAGCTCTCTTTTGAGTACGGTGTTCCACAAGGAACAGTTCTTGGGCCTCTTCCTTATTTACGTAAATGATATTTTCTCAAAGCACATAAAAGGCCAGCTAATATCATTTGCTGATGACACAGTTCTGTTTGTGAAGGATAATGATTGGGAAGGAGTGAAGCTAAAAACAGAATATAGTCTTAAATTGCTCAAAGATTGGATGAGCTGCAACTGTCTCACTCTAAATATTCTGAAAACTAATTACATAACTTTTGCAATGACGCGGCGAGGCCTACCTCAAAATCTTGACATAAGAATTCACTCAACTAGTTGTGGGTCATTCTGTCATTTTATGCCAATAAAAAATGTTTCCCATACTAAATATTTAGGAGTCACAATTGACCAACACTTGAAATGGGACCAGCAAGTACAACCCTCGATAAATAAGTTAAGAAAGCTGATACCGCTTTGTTTCGAAGTTCGATCTTTTCTAAACATAGAAGCCTTACGATCATTTTATTTTGCTTTAATCCACTCAGTACTGCAATATTCAATCATCGCTTGGGGCAAAGCATCGCAAAGTGCGCTTAACCCTCTAAAAATTTATCAAAAGACGTTGATGAAAATATTATTAAAAACTCTAGCGCACCTGAACCGCTAGAAACACTAATGTTCGAAGAACAGTAGAAGAATCGTGCAGGTTTTGAGTGCATATTCCACCACATGTGCTGCTTATTACGACCAAACTGTTTCAAATGCCACGTTTTACTTTGGTCTCAAGAATGCATTATAACTCATATGGTGGAAGGTTTCAGATATTACCACTGGCATGAGTTTCAACGTTTACAAGAGCAAAACACGGGTTAATTATATTCGTTATCAGTTGCTTATTTCAAAAAACTTTGAAAGCAGCATCTCATATAACATCAATGAAGAAAATGCTCAGTGCCTGCAGCACTGTAACTGAAGTTGGTGTTTGGGGCTGCGATCCGAAAAATTTGCAGAACTTTGCGAATTGCAACATTGATTATTTATTTTAATTGTAAATGTTTCCGGTATGAATACTAACTGTAAGCGTTTATTGATACAAAAGTAGCACAACCGACTCGTGCTGGCAACCTTCTGCCAGTATCAAAGCCAAGAATATATCACATCTGCTTCACGTTGATATATAACATTCGAAGTTAAAGGAGTATAAAGAAATTTAGAGTTACCTGCAGCGAGTTTTTTCAAATAATCGAAAGCTTAATATTTGCTGTTTATTGTCACTACAATATCATTACCATTTGAAAATTCTACGATAAAACCGCTTAATAAAGATATTGCAATTAAACACAAAACCAACAATAGCTGGCAACCCTATCGTGGCTTTTCAACCAAATTTGGCCTGAATAATGTTTATGACAGGTTTCATTAATTCTATGAAATTCGTATTGATTTCATGACTGCACTGGAAGTTATAGTGCAAAAAGTTTTATTTTCCTGAGCGAATTTTCAAAACCAAAGACACAAAAATTACCATAGCTGTAAGCACCAATCAAATTTTTCAACCAAATTTCCACCAAAGAGAGATTAGAGTTAGGTTTAGCTACTGTGCCAATTTCATGAAAATCTGGTAACTAACTCACATTTCATAGGGCAAAAAGCAGTTTTTTTTCTTTGTAATTTTTCAAGATGGCACCACTGGCACAGACTTGCCCACAATTCAAAATCGCTTCTATCAAATCTGGTCTTACTTACTTACTTACGTCCTGGATTACTTATATATATATATATATATATATATATATATATATATATATATATATATATATATATATATATAGATATATATATATATATATATATATATATATATGGAAATATGAATTTTTGGCCGAATCGATTTTAATACTAATGTTCTTCGAACATTAGTAAAAAACCTCGCCACTATAGCTCGGAACAATTGTTTCTCTGCTTTAATATTCGTTCAATAGGCAAAATTTTCAAATTAAACCTCTTGATACAGACCTTCAAGGATCTAGTAGTTAACAAAATTCGAATTAATGCCAATGCAACTAGAAGCGGTACCGATAATACACTCATACTTCCAAATCGTGTAATCCATATGGGCCAAAACCATTTCACGTATGTGGGAATTAAATTATTCAATACATTGCCAAGGGAAATAACAACAATACGAGATCTGAAAAGATTTAAGAGCGAAGTTAAAATAATTTATTGAACTAATATACCTGTTAAATCTATGCCTATTTCTTTTCCTATTTATTTATCTTTATTTCTATTAAATCTTTGCGTGTAGTATTATATTTTTTCCTATTTCTTTTGGAATTATTAGCTATTATTGATTATTTTTATGTTAATAAGTCAGTAAGAATATTTACTTATTTTTGGATTACTTTATTTTTATATTGTAATATTTTGTGTTTATGAATAAAAAATTGTTAGCTGACTCCTCACCCTTAACACAAGGTTTAAACCTTAACAGGGGGAGTAGTGCAATGGATTTTGTATCATATCTAAATAATGAAAATAAACGCACTTAAAAAACAAAAAAACTCTAGCGCACCTGAACCGCTAGAAAACTAATTTTCGAAGAAATTGTCTTTGAGTGACAAAAAAGTGTGGAAAGACGTAATACACTGTTTTTTAGAATCATATCAATCATTCCTTATCCAAAGCAACAAAACTCAACTATAACACATATAATTCAGTGCTGGCAACACTTTCCGAACGAAGCAGCAATAAGTTTACCATAACAAGCTCATACTCAAATCAACGTATCCTTTGAATTTCGTTCGAAGGTTTCAGCGGTTAAACGTTGTTTGAGGCTGCCATCCGAAAAATGTTCAAAACTCGAAAAATTTAAAAAAGAATTCCTTATTTTTATTGCAAATGCTTTGCATATGAGAACGTTGTTTGAAGCATCTGTTGGTGCAATATTTACGGAAATGGCTAATGCTGGTTAGCCTGTATCAACAGCAAAGCATAATACATACCAATTCTGCTTCACGCTAAGTTAAACCCAACCAGTAAATTTCGTTTCGATTGAATCACTGCGCTGGAAGTTATACGGGTGAAAAAAATTTTAGGGTTACCACCCTCAAAATTTATCAAATTTTCAAAGCGTTAATATTTGTTGTTAATTTTCATTGCAGGATCATTTCCATTTGGAAATCTAATGACATAATCGCTCAGTAAAGAAATTAAACAAAATTACAAAAATGGTCATAGCTGGCAGCTCTTTCATGATTTTGGTACGACATTTCTATGACATTTGGTTTACATTAAAGTCCATTTGCTGCGTGAACTTCGTTTTGATTTTTACACTGGACCGGAAGTTATAGGGAAAAAAGCTTTATTTTGCTGAGCAAATTTGCAAGATTTAAGAGACAAAAATCACCATAGCTGGCAACTCTATTCTAATTTTTCAGCCAAATTTTCATCAAACGTTACATAAAGTAAGATCCAAGTATTGGATGAATCTTGTCAAAACCTGATGGCTGAATCGGAAGTAATAGGCCAAAAACCGGTTTTTTTTCTGGGTGATTTTTCAAGATGGTACCACTGACACAGGGTTGCCCGCATTTCAAAATCACTTCTATCAGACCTGGTCCTAGCTAATATCAACATGTCCTGTAAATTTCACTATGATCGGATAATCCGGTCGTCAGTTCTCGTGAACAGAACTTTCGAGTGCTGAAAATAGAGGTAATTTGGTGATGGGTTGCCGTTCTTGTGCAAATCGGAATTTTGAAAATTTTAATTTGATATGATGGACAAAAGTTGAAATTTATCAGTGATCTGATTTTTTTGTCAAAAATCAAAAATTTTTCAGGAAGGTCAATGATTTGAAAGTTTTTTATTCAGGAGCCTGCCGTAGCTACAGAGTTACCCGCATTGCCCTAAAAATCCACATGTGCTAAATTTTAGTCAACATTAATACGCTCAGCAAATTTCACGATGATCCATTGTTTTTCTTAGAAGTAATGACAAATCAAAATTTGAAAAAAAATCCTTGCCTACTTTTAGGCACCCTGCACCCACACACGACTCACAATTTCCAATTTTTTATCATAAACGAGCTTAGAACATAATTAGTTTTCATTCCCAATACTTTTCTTTAGCAAAACTTTACACTGCTTGGAAATATAGGAGTACCTCAAAATTCACTAAAACGCTCGCCGCCGCCAAAAGGTTTAGAATATCTGAATTTGAGAAAGTCGTGGACCTACCTACTATATACATCTACGTTCTCCGAAAATTTCAGCTCAATCGAATCGGCCACTCCAGAGATTATCTCCCTTAATCATTTTGCTGATATATATATATATATATATATATAAAGAAATATGAATTTTCGGCGAAACGAGTTTAATACTATTGTTCTTCGAACATTAGTAAAAAAAAAATATGTAAATTTGAACGAACCGAGAGTTTTAAGATCGGGTAAAACTTTAATTTCAGTGAATTTTATGTGCGGTAATAAAAAGGGGTTTGTAAAAAATCCTAGTAGCGTAAAAAAAGCTCTTCAAAGTCCTGACGGAGACAATTGGATTAAAGCTATGCGGAATGAATACGACGCGATTATGGTTAATAATACATGGGGTAATAATACATTATGGTTAATAATACATTAATAATACATTTGCCAAAGTGTCGGCGAGCAATCCAATCAAATGGATTTTTACTATTAAATACGATAAGGACAGAAACGTTGAACGGTATTAATCTCGGCTTGTCGCTAAAGGATGCAATCAATAATTTGGGATCGACTATAAAGAAACTTTTTCTCCTGTACTTAGATATTGAACTATTAGACTGATCTTTGCACTCGCAGTTGAATACAACTTATATTTGCATCAAATCGACATATCAACAGCATACTTAAATAGTAATTTACAAGATGAAATATATATGTATCAACCCGATCAATTTATTGATCCAATGAACCCCGCAAAGGTGTGCAAATTGAAAAAGGCTATTTATGGGTTGAAACAATCGGGTCGTGAGTAAAGTTCTAAACTAGATGATGTGATTAAAAACTTAGGTTTTACGCGCTGTGAATTGGAATCGTGCGTCTATGTAAAACGAAAAAATGAAACAATAACTATAATTGCAGTCTATGTGGACGACATAATCATAGGATGTTCTTCTGAAAAGGATCTATTTGAAATAAAGTTTAAAATTAGTATGAATTTCGATTATGTGGACAAAGGTGAAATAGACTATTTTCTTGGTTATGAGATAGAAAGAAATCGGGAAGTAATAAAAGTGTCACAAGAACAATATATTATGAATTTGTTAGATGATTTCGGTATAAAACATGTTAGGAAGTGTAGTACTCCACTGGATCCAGGTCACAAATTAAAGATGTGTGACGATTGCATAAACTGTCAAAAAGTGAATCCAAAAGTTTACCAATCGTTAATTGGTTCCTTGTTATAAGCAAACTGGCGCAGTTTAATAAGGATCCTCATTCAGATCACCTATCAGCGGCAAAACATGTTTTGAGATATTTGTCAAGTACCATTAATTTTTCACTAATTTTCAGAAAAACTGGGTGTAGGCTTTATGGATATGTAGATGCTGATTGGGCTAGCAGCTGTGACGATCACCGTTCCTATACTGGACCTGTATTTTTTCTAGCTGGTGCTCCTATAATCTGGGAATCTCGAAAACAAGCAACGGTCGCATTAAGCAGTACGGAAGCTGAATACATGGCGCTTAGTACAGCAGCTTAGGAAATCGTATAACTTCGAAACCTGATTTCCGACATTGGATTCAAAGAATTAGTCAAAAGACCGACCGAATTAAGGGGAGATAATTTAAGTGCGCAAAATCTCGTTAAAAATCCCAAATTCCACTCTAGAAGCAAGCACATTGACACGCGAGTTCATTTTGTACAGGAAATTTATAATAAATCATTGATTCAGCCACAATACACTTCGACCGATGAAATGATTGCTGATATTCTGACAAAGATTTTAACTAAAACAAAACATGTAGCACTTTTAAATTCACTTGAGCGAATTAACTGATTTTTAATAAAATTATATGCAATGTAGTAGCGTAATTTTTGAGGGGATGAAATGTAAGTATTTACCTTGAATATTATCAAAAATTGCTTCTGGGTGAAAATTTGCGAAAAATTTGCTTCTGCCTCGGGTGAAAATTTGCGAAACATGACGGATATCGAATTAACAAATTTCCTGACAAGACTTGTCTCTGAAAGGCTAGAAGTTCAAGGTAGACAATTGTTCGCCTCAATTATGAACCCAGCCTCCGATATAAACCACGACGTAGATCAGCCTATTAATATGGGAAACGATCAAAGTCTGAGTGGCATGGATCGCATACCAGACGTCGTGAAAAGTCTTCGAGATTTTTCTGGGCAACCAGGAGAATTCTCATCGTGGAAAAAGAGTGTCGAAAGGATACTCGCTATCTACGACCATCTCAAGGGAACTGCTAAATATTACAGAATTCTCTCCGTAATACGAAACAAAATAATAGGACAGGCAGACATAGCTTTGGAGTCTTACAATACTCCACTCAATTGGAATAAGATTTCCAAATGTTTGACTTTACATTATGCCGACAAGCGGGATCTGGGAACCTTGGAATACCAGATGACAACATTGGTCCAAGGAACTAGTTCGATTCCCAAATTTTATCAAGTCGTCTATAACCACCTGTCCTTGATACTGAATAAATTGTCCTCAATGGAAATGGGTCAAGAGTCCATGAACGTGATGACGCGAGCCTATCGTGACAAGGCTTTGGACACTTTTGTTCGTGGTCTAAGAGGAGACCTACCGAGGTTGTTGAGTATGAGGGAACCAGCAGATCTACCCCAAGCATTATACCTCTGCCTAAAATTACAGAACGTAGATTATCGTGCCCAGCATGCAAATAGTAGTCAAGGTACTCTTCGCAGAATACAGGGTAACGCACCACCAGCTGTCCCTCCAAGACGCATAAATCCACCGCAAAATCGTGAATTCCCAGTTCCAGCTCCAAGAGCTTTCATCACTGATTTAGTGTGCAATCCTCAAAGGGCGCAAAGGCCACAGTTTAGACAGCCTCAGCAATTCCATTACTCTCAGCCACAGGGCAATTATCGTCACCAACTACCACCAAAACCCCAGCCTAGACCAGAACCCATGGAAGTAGATCAGTCTGTGCAATCTAGGGCTATTAACTACCAAAACAGACAAAGAGACTCAAGATTACCTCAAAAGCGTGACCACTCTCAACAAGTACATCGCCCAAACAAAGCCCAAAGAATCTTTCATAGTCAATCATATGAAGAAAGTGCTCAAAACATCGAAAACTACGAAGCGGCCATCCATGACGAAGACCAAAATCACGAATCCTCATTAGCGGACTACATCGAAACCAACGACAATATACCGTCCGACATGACTGAAAACCTAGACAACGCCGAATATTCCGATAGTGTTTATTTTTTAGACTAAAGAGCTCTTCACTCCCATATTTTGAATACACCTTAGGGAGTGGAGAGGTACTAAAATTTTTGATCGATACCGGGTCGAATAAAAATTATGTCCGACCAAAATATATTAGAAACCCTATTCCAAATGAAAAACCCTTTAGTATTAATTCAGTGGGTGGAAATGTAGAAATCACTCATTATTCTCTAATACAACCTTTTGGACCAGCTATCGGAAAACTCAAATTCTTTCTTCTACCTAGTCTTGTTACATTTGATGGTATCATCGGTAATGATACTCTAAAGCACATTAAAGCCGTTATCCACACAGATAATAATTTCATGACTATTCATCCAGACATCGTAGTTCATCTTAAACAACATATTTCAGAAACTGTGAATAAAATTACATTAAGAATATCTCATCTAAACAAAAATCAGTCCACCCGACTTAAGGAAATAATCCAAAGTTGTCCAAGTCTTTTTTCCGACCCAGACGAGCGTCTCACCTACACCACTACCGTCAAAGGAGAAATAAAAACAACAACTAATGACGCAGTCTATTCGAAATCCTATCCTTATCCTATGTCTTTAAAAGAGGAGGTAGAGAAACAGATCAGGCAACCGCTAGAGAATGGTATCATCCGACCGTCTCGCTCTCCATACAATTCTCCGGTATGGGTTGTGCCGATAAATAATGGAAAGTTTGAATTCACACGGCTTCCATTTGGTCTTAAAAATGCACCCTCCATTTTCCAAAGAGCCCTTGACGATATTTTAAGGGAACATATCGGCAAACGCTGCTATGTTTACATTGACGATATCGTAATCTTTGGGAAAGATGAGGAAGAACACTTCAGGAACTTGGAAGCAGTTTTCCAAACCTTGGAAAATGCCAACATGAAAATCCAGCTGGATAAGTGTGAGTTCCTTAGAGAGGAAGTAGAGTTCCTTGGGTACATCATAGGCAAAAACGGTATCAAGACCAACCCAAAAAAGGTGCAGGCAATAATGGATATGGCCCCCCCCGAAAACCTTAAAGGACTTACGGTCGTTTCTTGGTATGTCAGGGTACTATCGTCGTTTCATTCGAGACTACGCTAGATTAGCAAAACCCCTGACAACCCTCTTAAGAGGGGAAGATGGACGAGTGTCCAAGAATTGCTCGAAAAATAAACTGATTCACCTTAACCATGCAGCTCTAGAGGCATTCGAAAAGATTAAGAGATCACTAGTTTCCGAGGATATTGTGCTTAGGCACCCGAATTTTGAAAAGGAATTCGAACTCACGACTGATGCTTCAAACTACGCTATTGGTGCTGTTTTATCGCAAGATGGCAGACCAATAACATTTCTTTCAAGAACATTAAGCGCTACAGAGGAAAATTACGCTACCAATGAAAAAGAAATGCTTGCCATTATTTGGTCCCTGACTTCTTTAAGAAACTTTCTCTATGGATCCCGTAAAGTCAAAATCTTTACCGACCATCAGCCCTTAACTTACGCCCTTTCCAATAAAAACACCAACACCAAAATGAAGAGATGGAAAGCGATTCTGGAGGAATATAACTATGAGCTGCAGTACAAACCCGGCAAGACGAATGTAGTAGCGGATTCTTTATCTAGACCCCCTAAAACAACAGCTATCCATTCTATGACTCCAACAGAGCACAGCGACCAGAGCTCATCTCACAACCTTATACCAACTGTCGAAGTACCACTCAATGCGTTTCGAAATCAACTAATCCTTAAGGTAGGCTATGAAGACAGCTATCAGATCATAAATCCTTTTCCTAACTACACCAGACATGTCCTTATCAAACGCAGCTACACTGAACGGGACATCATTGACATCTTTAAGAGATACCTTAATCCAAACACAATCAATGGTCTCAATACTGAGGAAGAGGTAATGGGTAAAGTTCAGGAAGTTTATCCTCATCATTTCAGGGACTATAGGATCAGATTTACTCAAAGAATTGTAGAGGACATCATAAGCGAAACCGAGCAAGAAGAGAGAATCCTACAAACACATCGTAGAGCCCATCGTAATGCAGAGGAAAATAGGCTTCAACTACTTGAGCACTTCTATTTCCCTAGGATGTCTTCTAAAATCAAAAGCTTGGTCAAGCGGTGCATAGTTTGCAAGGAGAATAAATATGACCGACACCCTAACAACCCTAATTTAAATCCTACACCTTTACCTACTTACCCAGGTCACACCGTTCACATCGATCTTTTCTCTACAGAGAAGCATCGTGTACTCACTTGTGTGGATAAGTTCACTAAATTTGCTCAAGCGAAGATTATTCCATCAAAATCGGTTGAGGACATTAAGGAACCACTGAGAAATATTCTATTCTTCTTTTGTGTCCCCGAAAACGTGGTCATTGACAACGAAGGCGCGTTAAGATCTCTGGCCCTAAAAACTATGATAGAAGAAGACTTGAATATCACTATCTATACAACACCCCCCTATAAGAGCGAAGTGAATGGACAAGTTGAGCGATTTCATTCAACACTCATTGAAATTATGAGATGTTTAAAAAGGGACGGCCCCGTTCGCACCTTTCCAGAACTTTTGGCACGAGCCGTTAACGAATATAATTTCACAATCCATTCAACAACAGGTAAAAAACCAGTAGAGTTGTTCTTAGGAAGGACACCCAGAATGAATCCCGAAGAGTTCGAAAGAATTCGTCTTTCCAATATAGAAAGATTGAAATGTAAACAACAAAAGGACCTAAACCACCACAATAAGACTAGGCAACCCCTTAAAAACTACGAAAACGGGCAAATCATTTACGTTAAAAGGAATAAAAGAATAGGATCTAAATTAACCCCAAGATATCAACAGGAAATTGTCCACGAAAACAAAAATACCACTGTACTAACACAATCAGGAAAAACTATTCACAAAAGCAATATTAGAAGTTAACTTTCTCTTTCAGATCTCTTCTTCATACGCTGTACGGCAAAGTCCAAATCCTGGAATACACAAATTCCCAAATCATCACTCTTAATTCGGGATACGCAAAAATTAGAACAGGACACTTCAAAGTAATACACGACTTCAACATAGGACGCTACGAACAGGTGACCTCCGAACTGACAAAAACTATTCAACATGATATACCACAAGACTATCCGTTAAAACCATATCTTTGGCATGAACTACAACAAACGCAAGATCTATTGGAAAACATAAAGCCCAGAATAGCCAAACGATCCCTAAATTTCATTGGTACCGCGCGGAAATGGATTGCGGGTAATCCTGACCACGAGGATTATATCACAATCAAAGAGAAAATGAACAATGTATTAATTAACAACAACAAGCAGATGATAATTAACAAATCACTCAACGATCGCTTAAATAACATAACTTTGATGACCAACAAAATTATAAATCTCACGAAAAATGATGAAAAATACAAAACAGAATTTGCATCCAGTCTGCAATATAAGTTAAGGCTAATCAAAGAAAAATTAACGAATATTGAGTACGCTATCAATCTAGCAAAAAAAGATATTGTAAACACCGTTGTTCTTTCAAAAAATGAAGTTAAATTAGTAACTAATGTTTTGGATAAAGAAAATTTGCCCTATTCAACAGCGGATGAAGCTCTACAATTTTCCAATGTTAAAATAATCACAAACCATCTTTCACTATTATATATTGTAAACATACCTGTAACTACCCAAGAAACATTTGAAAAGTTAATCGTAAAACCAGTCAAAAGAAAGAATGTTGCAATCGAAATTCCCCACAATATTATCTTACGAAAGACAAACCGAATATTTAGTGTAATTAAAGATTGTAAAAATTATCTAAATCTGTCAATATGCGATCAAACAAATTTGTTAGAGATAAGCAACTCGACCTGCATCCCCAACATCCTCAACAGCTCTAAATCAACCTGCAATAGAACGAATGGTCAACATATACCAATGGTGGAAGAAGTCACTCCCGGTGTTCTGATACTCAACGAATTCGAAGGGACTATGGAAATCAGAGATACTTCTAATGTCCTCAATGGGACATTTGTTGTAAAGTTTGATAATGCAACTATCAAGATTAACGAATACATCTTTACAGCCAGCGAAGTATCCAGTATCAAAGTATTACCGGCAATCCTTCAACCCACTCCGAAAGAAAAGCAATACCGAGAAATATTATCCCTAGAGATGATGCATGAACTCCACCTCAATAACACCAGCGAAATTGAACTCCTGAAAAATGGAAACGTAACAGGACAAATAACAACATATGGAATCATTGTTTGTTTATTTCTTATCTTGGCAATAATATTAATTAGAAGACCACGCAGCATCAACATCAACCACAAGGCGAGTGAATTGCCACCCACTCAAGGTCCGATTGAAATGAAACCGATACCGCAGACTCCAACCGCAGATCGACGAATTCTACCGATTGCATCGATACCTCAACGATTCTACGATACTCCTTTCTTCTAAGACATATGAGGACATCTGTAATTTAGAGGGGAAGAGTTAACACCTGCACGCGCGGCCAATATTCGCTGACACCATGGCTGGCACATTTCCGCAGGTGATCGATGCAGGTAAATCGCTGCAGCAGCAAAAATGCAATTCCAATTATATTCGATGTAAATCAGTTCAGTTCAATTTGTAACGTTAAACAATAAAGACGATTCTACCATCAAATTATATTTTTTTTACTTGAAACATTTTGAATTAATTAACTCATATATGTGACGATCGGCGAGTACCTGACCCGGAAGCGAGCAACCCATAGCGCTGCTAAGGAGCCAAGCGAAAGGGATCGACGAAAACAATTTCTCTTCGAAAAGGAACGCGGAATTCCGGCCGAATGGCTGCGATATAGCGCCTGCATCACAAACAGAATCTGAATCATCGGGAGCAGTAACACCGTCCCGAATATCGTCAACGCAAACTCTACTTTCGGCTCGAGCAATTGAAATTTATGCACTAATCGCTTCACGAGACCGTCCAAATGCGAACTTCATACGAATTTTAACTTGCCGATAAACGATCCGACATTCGAAATCGGAAAGGGTAACTACGAACCGTCAAAAACCTAATTGAAACGCTTTGTACGCGCTCTGCAAAGGACCGGCCGACTACAAACTTCAGGTCATCGGAAAACACACATAAAAGGCTATGATATAAAATAAGCAAACATTGCCTGGGCCCTTATAGAAATATCCACTGGAGATGCTTGATATCGCAAATATTATGTAAAACTGATTAAACAAACACGATATTAAAGTTGATTCACTTGACACTTTCACCATGGAAAGAATACAAACAAAGCCGATTGGTAATCAAGAAATGTCAAAGAGCGATCGAACCGGCAGCAAGCGGCAATTGGAAAGGGGGCGCTCCGACAACGAGAACTGCGAGAAAATGCACTTGCGAATGCGCGTGCAATGGGCCAATGCACCCGCCAGCATATTACCAATCCCAATAGCACTTGGTGGACAACGGAATTCGCAGATACCGCAGCAGCGGTTGGAAATCCCTCTAGGGAAAGGTTTCGTGGCGAGTCGACAGGGCTTGGGAGCTCTCTTTTGTCTGGCAACCAAGGTGAGACACGCACGCGTTGGCGCAAGCTCCTTCTTTTGTAACCAATTTTCTTTTTCTGATTGGAATCCGACTGGACGTGACGAGGAACGAGGATTTATCCTGAGCTATTGGTCGACAGCCGAGTGGTGGGTAAAATCCAAGGATTATTGAGGAAGAAAGATCGTACGGAAAAAAGCTTCGACAACATTCAAGTGGTGCGGAGCACCTAAAGGAACACGGCTCACAGCAAGCGAGCGACGGCGTGCAACAGCAACTTGAGCCGCAGCGAATATCATTGGGCCAGCATCGACGGCAGTATTTGTCATACGGGGAAGCACCGGTTTGGTTGGAATCGTACGAGCGAGTGGTGGCGACGCATTGGTTGTGAATAAGGTGAAGTGAACTCGTCGCACGTGATATCGCAGATAAACGTTAACTCACGGCAGCAGTAGAGCGACGCTTCGGGGAAGCACCCATTTGGTGGAGATTGTACGAGCGAGTTAGAGCGAATAATATTCAAGGTAGGCTAAGTTTCCTTACTGTTATTGTATTAAGAGGAAGTAGAGTAGGTAACGCGGCGCCGTCGATAGATATAGAAGTGGAATTAATTTGCGATCAATAAAACGTTGTTAATATTGTCAATTGCTGGTGTTACCTTGTGCCCTTCTGGCAGGACGAATCAGTGATTATCGAGTGGCTATCGCGAAGATTTAAAATCGTAAAAGTAAGTACACCGCCGTCGATTTCTCGCTTAGAGACGGTGGCTTAAGAGACAGTTCCGGTTACGAATTTGTAAAGCGAGTGGCGCCTGTAAACGACCCACACCCGTTTCCATGGGAGTTAGCCGACCGGAACTGTCCCCTTCGCCCTCCATCGGGAGGCGGAGGCAACGTTGCTCGAATTAGAGCTGTAATAAAGTCTTGATTCTACTTTTCAACAGCAGCCTAGAAGGTTTTGGAATTTTATTAATTCCAAGAGATACCATGGTGGGTATCCCACCACGTTTGACTCAGACGACATGGCCATTTCCGATCCACTAACTATTAGGAATATTTTCGCTAATCATTTCCGTACCGCATATAATACGGAACCTTCTACTAATAGTAATAATTATAATGATGACTTGACAATGATCCCAACTTCTTCTTTGGGAATGAAAGACTTGTTTATAGACAAAGATACCATTTTAGCGTTTTCTAGGAAATTGGACAATAATTTGAAACCAGGCCCTGACGGCATTCCTAGTGCTTTCTTAAAATATTGTATCTCCTCCCTGTCTCCTATCATTGTCCACGTATTTAACCTTTCTCTGTCGCTCGTTATTTTTCCGAGTAGTTGGAAATACGCAATTGTCACACCTATTCATAAAAAAGGCGATAGAAATGTTGTGGGCAATTATCGTCCCATCGCAAAACTTCCATGTGTTGCTAAACTATTTGAAGCGGTAATCAGTAATGTTGTGGCGTTTTATAGTAAATCCATATAATCCATATTTGCCTTTCATGAAACCATGTTGGTTTCATGAGAGGCAAATCCACAACTACCAACCTGCTTGAGATTTCCAATTATGTTATCCCATCAATCGAGGCAGGATTTCAGGTAGACTGTATTTACACTGACTTCACGAAGGCTCTTGATAAGCTGGATCATTCCATTATATTGTGTAAATTGTTTTCGTTTAACTTTCCTCAGCTAGTTATTTCTTGGATAGCATCTTATTTGGAATGTCGTTCTCAATGCGTATCCTTCCGTGGCGCCCTATCATCTGAAATTGCTGTCATATCTGGTGTTCATCAAGGTAGTCACTTAGGACCTCTACTTTTTCTTTTATACATAAATGACCTACCATCTGTCCTGAAACATTCATCAATTTTACTATATGCTGATGACGCCAAATTTTTAAAAAGGTATCTAACTTTCACGACTGCTTGGAACTTCAAGCTGACCTTAATAACCTCACGACCTGGTGTGACCTTAGCAAATTAGTAATTAATATTGACAAGTGTACCGTTGTTTCGTACACGCGTAAAGCTAATCCGTTGAGCTTTGAATACTCTTTGAATAGTATTCCCTTAAGCTATTCTGACAAAGTAACGATTTAGGAGTGTTTTCAAACAATTCTTTTACTTTTGACGATCATATTAACGCCATCTTATTAAAAGCTTCATCTACCTTGGGTTTTGTGAGGAGGCGATCCAAAGAGTTTCATGACATACATCTTACTAAGATTCTTTTTTGTGCGTTAGTAAGACCAATACTTGAATATGCGTGTATAGTTTGGGCGCCTTATCAGCAGGTTTATGTGGACCGTATCAAGTCCATTCAGAAAAAAATTCTTCGGTTTTGTTTGCGTAAATTTGCTTGGTCAGATCCTCTTCGCTTGCCTCCTTACATTAATCGACTTAACTGACTGGACATGAATACACTTAATAAGAGACGTGAAAATTTCAAAACTATCTTTGCTGCTAAGATCCTCATGGGTAACATTTCATGTGAAAACCTTTAAGGTTTATTTGGCCTCAATACCAAGGGTCACAGAATGAGACAAGTCAACATTTTATCTGTAACTGCCTATTGGACTAACTACGCCTTCAATGAGCCCGTTTCGTCCATCAAAAGAAATTTCAACGATGATAACCATCAATTGGATTTTCATTTATTTTTACCATCTTTGAAAAAGAGCTTAGCTAAAAACAGTCCATTTGGACTGATTTGTTGTAAGTCTTAAATCTGTAAATACTACTTGTCTGTATTAGACGAAATTTTTTGAAAATAAATAAATAAATAATAAATAATCTACTAGTATTCCAACTACTTATTTTCTATTTATTCATTAATTTTCGCATATTTCACTTAAACTATTAATATTTCAACTACTTATTTCCTATTTATTCATTAATTTTCGCATGCTTCACTTAAACTACTAATATTTCAACTACTTATTTCCTTTTTATTCATTAATTTTCCAAACATTTTACTTATATTCTTGCGAAGCCGTAACAAGCATACGAAAGATATGAATATGGCGGAGGATTAATGTGAAATAAGTAAAAAAAATAAAGTCATTTTTTATAGCTACAAATAAATGTGTTTTGTGGCCAACGTTATGATGATCTTGGAAACATAATGGGCCGCGATGAGAAGTAGATTCAGCATTTTATAATGTTATTATAGAATTTCATATTTTGGAAGTATAATCTTCAACGATTATTTTGGTTTGTTATTTAAAGATGTGTTACGGACAGCTGTTTGCCGTCACTCATTGTAGAAGAGAAAAACTCTAGCGCACCTGAACCGCTAGAAAACTAATTTTCGAAGAAATTGTCTTTGAGTGACAAAAAAATGTGGAAAGACGTAATACACTTTTTTGTAGAATCATATCAACCATTCCTTGTTCAAAGCAACAGAACTCAGCTATAACAAAAATGATGAAAATGTTCAGTGCTGGCAACATTTTCCCAACGAAGCAGCTATCAGTTAACCTTCACAAGCTCATACTTAAATCAACTTATCCTTTGAATTTCGTTCTCATCGGAGGATTTCGTCGAACGCTTTAGCGGTTAACGTGGTTTGAAGCTGCCATCCAAAATATGTTCAAAACTCGGAAAATTTAAAAATTGGTTTCTTAGTTTTATTGCAAATGTTTTGCATATGAGTATGTAATTTGAAGCATCTGTTGATGCAATAGTTACAAAAATGGCTAAAGCTGGTTATCCTGTGTCAGCAACAGAGCAAAATATATACCAAATCTGCTTCACGTTAAACTAAACCCAACCAATAAATTTCGTTTCCATTGAATCACTGCGCTAGAAGTTATACGGGGGGAAAAAATTTTAGGGTTACCACCCTCAAAACTATTCAAATTTTTAAATTGTTAATATTTGTTGTTAATTTTCATTGCAGGATCATTCTCAATTGGAAATCTAATGACATAATCGCGCAGTAAAGAAATTCCAAAAATTCACGATTTTTGTACGGCATTCCTATGACATTTGGCTCACATTAAAATTTATTTACTGCATAAGCTTCATTTTGATATCATGACTGCACCAGAAGTTATAGGGAAAAAAGCTTTATTTTGCTGAGCAAATTTGCAATACTAAGGAGACAAAAATCACCATAGCTGGCAACCCTATTCTAATTTTTCAGCCAAATTTTCATCAAATGTTATGTTAAGTAAGGTCCAAATACAGTGTGAATTTTGTTTAAATCTGATGGCTGAATCGGAAGTTATAGGCCAAAAACCTGTTTTTTTTTCTCAGTAATTTTTCAAGATGGCACCACTACCACAGGGTTGCCCACATTTCAAAATCGCTTCTATCAGACCTGGTCCTATTTAATACCAACATGTCCTGTGAATTTCATTATGATCGGATAATCCGGTCGTCAGTTCTTGTGAACAGAACTTTCGAGTGCTGAAAATAGAGGTGATTTAGTGATGGGTTGCCGTTCTTGTGCAAACCGGAATTTCAAAAATTTTAAATTGACATGATGCACATACGTTGAAATTTATCAATGATTTGAATTTTTTGTCAAAATCAAAAAATTTTCAGGAGGTTCAATGATTTGAAGGATTTTTTTTCAAGAGCCTGCCGCAGCTACAGGGTTACCAGCACAACCTTAGAAATCCATGTGTGTTAAACTTTAGTCAACATCAATACGCTCTGCAAATTTCACGATGATCCAATGTTTTCGTCAGAAGTAATGACAATTCAAAATTTGAAAAAAAATCCTTGCCTACTTTTAGGCACGCTGCACCCACACACGGCTCAAAATTTCCAATTCTTTACCATAAACAAGCTTAAAACATAATCAGTTTTCATTCCCAATACCTTTTTAGAACAAAAATTCACGCTGCTTGGAAATATAGGAGTAGCTCAAAATTCACTAAAACGCTCGCCGCCGCCAAAAGGTTTAAGATATCTGAATTTTAGCAAATCGTGGACCTACCTATTAAATACATCTACGCTCTCCAAAAGTTTCAGCTTAATCGGATCGGCCACTCCAGAGATTATCTCCCTTAATCATTTTGATGATATATATATATATATATATATATATATATATATATATATATATATATATATATATATATATATATATATATATACGGACAGGCCAAGGCTGTATCTATATATATATATATAGATACAGCCTTGGCCAAAAGTTTGAGCCCACCCTATTTTTCAGCTGTAGATTAAAAATACTTTGATGCTCGTTATTCATCGGTTGTTCCTCATCGGCGAGGCTACTTGTTAACTGCAATAAAATGATTTTAGAAAGTTTCTTGAAAAACCCGGACACGGGATGGGTAATAATGGAAAATTCCGAAATTTTCCTACATAAGCCTTTGCAGTTTGTTGGTCTGCTACAGTTTGCGTACGCTGTTTAACCGATCAACAGTGATTCATTTAGTGAGTTAAAATTCTTTGTTCTCGAAAATGTCCAAAACAAAGGAAGTAAGTTCAGATATGCGTGCACAAATTCAATTGCTACATGCAGAAGGGTTGAGTTCGAGAAATATTGCCGTTCGCCTTAATTGTTCGCGCGGAGTGGTTCGCTCGACTATTCGACGATTTGAGCGAACCGGTTCGCATAAGGATTTAACAAGGAGCGGTCGAAAGAGAATAACAATCGTACAGGAGGACCGTTTGATGGTACGTGCATCTTTGAGAGATCGGAAAAAAAATCTGCCAAGTAAGCTGCTGAGCTGTCTGACGAGTTTGGGAAAAATTTGTCATCGAGAACAGTACGGAGACGCCTGTGCGAAACAGGGCTGAGAGGCTGTAAGGCGAGAAAGAAGCCGTGGCTGTCACAAAAAAGTCAGAAAATTCGACTAGACTGGGCTCAGAAGCATCAACATCTCACCGAAGAAGATTGGTCGAATATTATCTGGTCAGACGAATCTAAAGTTGAAGTAAGTTCTCAAAATGTTGTGTGTTTTTATCTGAATGCATTTAATAAGCTCAAGGTTAGATGCATTTTATGTAATGGGCTATTTTCAAGGAGATGTTTTTACTAATGTTCGAAGAAGAACATTGGTATTAAAATCACTTTGGCCAAAAATTCATATTTCTATATATATATATATATATATATATATCATCAAAAAATTTCAGTGAAAAAATCTCAGGAACGCGCCATCCGATTGAGCTGAAATTTTCAGGACACATTGGTGTATATGCAGAATAGTGCCACGTCTCACAAAAAGTTAATAATCTTTAACCCTTTGGCGCCGGCGGCCATTTTAGTGATTTTTTTAATATACCTATTATTCCGTACACAAATAATTTTTGCAAAATTAAAGTTGATGAAATAAATTTCGAACCTGTTTTACATGTGAATCAGATAATGTTTTGAAATTTTTTAACCCCATGTGTGCGCTGGGTGCCTAAAATGAGAACGGGAAAATTGAAAATTTTTAAATTGCGATAACTTTTGACAGAGCTATTTCATGATTACAAAATTTTCAGAAATTGTTTGTTTTAATTAGTTGTAGATTAGTGTATGTTTTAATGAGCGTGCTGGCAACCCTGTAGCTAGGGCAGGCACTGAAAGTGAAAAACTCCAAATCATCGTCTCTCTTGAAAAAATGTCGTTTCTTAAAAAAAAGGCAACTCATATGTAAATTTTGTGCTTTGTTTACATAGGCAAAAAATAAAATTTGATATGGTATAACGGGCACGCCTGGTAACCCTTGCCCAAGTTACCTATATTTTTAGCATCAAAAATTTCTGTTCACGGAAACTCACGATCGGATGAGCAGAATTTATTGAAATTTGCGGAATAAATTGGTCTTTAATAGGACCAGGTCTGATAGAAGTGATTTTGAAATGCGGGCGATTCTGTGCCAGTGGTGCCACCTTGAAAAATCACTAAAAAAGATAACTGCTTTTAGCCCTATGAATTCTGATTGAATCGTTCGATTTTGACGAAATTTACACTGTAGCTGCATCTTACTTCCAGCCACGTTTGGTAGAAATTTGGTTGAAAAATTCGGTTGGAGCTGCCAGCTATGATAATTTTGGTGTCTTAAATTTGAAAAAATAAAAATTTGGAAGTGAAAACATTCAAACCATCGAATATCCTAAAAAATTACCATTTCTACAATAAAACCAATCTGTATACAAATCTCATGCTTAATCTACACAATCAAAGTAAAACTTTGGAAATTTCATGTCGGACAAGAACGGTAACCCTTTTTCAGTTAACCTATATTTTTAGCTTCAAAAACTTCTGTTCACGGGAACTCACGAATCAAAAATCAGATAGAATTGAAATTTACAGAATGCATTGGACTTAAATAGGGCCAGGTCTGATAGAAGCGATTTTGAATTGTAGGCAACTCTGTTCCAGTGGTGCCATCTTGTAAAATTACAAAGAAAAAAAACTGCTTTTTGCCCTATGAAATGTGAATTAGTTACCAGATTTTCATGAAATTGACACAGTAGCTGAACCTTTTTCTAAACTCTGTTTGATAGAAATTTGGTTGAAAAATTCGATTGGTGCTGCCAGCTATGGTAATTTTTGTGTCTTTGGTTATGAAAATTCGCTCAGGAAAATACAACCTTTTGCCCTTTAACTTCCAGTGCAGTCATGAAATCAATACGAATTTCATACAATTACAGGAACTTATTATAAACATTATTCAGGCCAAATTTGGTTGAAAAGCCATGATAGGGTTGCCAGCTATTGTTGGTTTTGTGTTTAATTGCAATATCTTTATTAAGAGGTTTTATCGTAGAATTTTCAAATGGTAATGATATTGTAGTGACAATAAACAGCAAATATTAAGCTTTCGATTATTTGAAAAAACTCTCTGCAGGTAACCCTAAATTTCTTTATACTCCTATAACTTCAAATGTTATATAACAACGTGAAGCAGATGTGATATATTCTTGGCTTTGATACTGGCCAAAGGTTGCCAGCACGAGTCGGTTGTGGCACTTTTGTATCAATAAACGCTTACAGTTAGTATTCATACCGGAAATATTTACAATGAAAATAAATAACCGATGTTTCAATTCCCAAAGTTCTGCAAATTTTTCGGATCGCAGCCCCAAACTCCAACTTCAGTTACAGTGCTGCAGGCACTGAGCATTTTCTTCATTGATATTATATGAGATGCTGCTTTCAAAATTTTATGAAATAAGCAACTGATAACGAATATAATAAGCCCATGTTTTGCTCTCATAAACGTTGAAATTCATGCCAGTGGTAATATCTGAAACCTTCTACCATATGAGTTATAATGCATTCTTGAGACAAAAGTAAAACGTGGCATTTGAAACAATTTGGCCCTAATAAGCAGCGCATGTGGTGGAATATGCACTCAAAACCTGCACGATTCTTCTACTGTTCTTCGAACATTAGTGTTTCTAGCGGTTCAGGTGCGCTAGAGTTTTTTTTTGTTTTTTTTTAAGAAAACTTAACCTAACTTAACTAACTTAGCTAAATGTGATTTGACTGTTATTATCTCTAAATTATATTTCTGAAAAACATAGGCGAAGGAAAGTTTTAGTTCTCTAATAATCTAGATAATAAAGGATTTTGTGCCAACCGGCAAGAAGTTTCAAATGTTTCTTTACATGCTTCAATTTTTGTGTGAATATAGCTGATTTTTGAGAGGCGGTGGAGAGCAGACGTGGAAAAATAAAATGGTAGATTTAACATCATTTTTAATATTTTATTCTGTTTGGTTTGTAACTTCTTTATGTGCGATTTGGCACAAGTGCACCATGCGGCTGAAGCGTATAAAAGTACTGGCTGAAAGATAGTCTTATAAAGTAAGAGCTTATTTTCCGATGACAGCGTCGACCTTCTATGAATTAGAGGATAAAGAATTTTAATAAGCTTGTCGCACTTTTTAATAGCAGTCTCAATATTTGCTTGGAAAGTCATTTTTACTAATGTTCGAAGAACAATAGTATTAAACTCGTTTCGCCGAAAATTCATATTTCTTTATATATATATATATATATATATCAGCAAAATGATTAAGGGAGATAATCTCTGGAGTGGCCGATTCGATTGAGCTGAAATTTTCGGAGAACGTAGATGTATATAGTAGGTAGGTCCACGACTTTCTCAAATTCAGATATTCTAAACCTTTTGGCGGCGGCGAGCGTTTTAGTGAATTTTGAGGTACTCCTATATTTCCAAGCAGTGTAAAGTTTTGCTAAAGAAAAGTATTGGGAATGAAAACTAATTATGTTCTAAGCTCGTTTATGATAAAAAATTGGAAATTGTGAGTCGTGTGTGGGTGCAGGGTGCCTAAAAGTAGGCAAGGATTTTTTTTCAAATTTTGATTTGTCATTACTTCTAAGAAAAACAATGGATCATCGTGAAATTTGCTGAGCGTATTAATGTTGACTAAAATTTAGCACATGTGGATTTTTAGGGCAATGCGGGTAACTCTGTAGCTACGGCAGGCTCCTGAATAAAAAACTTTCAAATCATTGACCTTCCTGAAAAATTTTTGATTTTTGACAAAAAAATCAGATCACTGATAAATTTCAACTTTTGTCCATCATATCAAATTAAAATTTTCAAAATTCCGATTTGCACAAGAACGGCAACCCATCACCAAATTACCTCTATTTTCAGCACTCGAAAGTTCTGTTCACGAGAACTGACGACCGGATTATCCGATCATAGTGAAATTTACAGGACATGTTGATATTAGCTAGGACCAGGTCTGATAGAAGTGATTTTGAAATGCGGGCAACCCTGTGTCAGTGGTACCATCTTGAAAAATCACCCAGAAAAAAAACCGGTTTTTGGCCTATTACTTCCGATTCAGCCATCAGGTTTTGACAAGATTCATCCAATACTTGGATCTTACTTTATGTAACGTTTGATGAAAATTTGGCTGAAAAATTAGAATAGAGTTGCCAGCTATGGTGATTTTTGTCTCTTAAATCTTGCAAATTTGCTCAGCAAAATAAAGCTTTTTTCCCTATAACTTCCGGTCCAGTGTAAAAATCAAAACGAAGTTCACGCAGCAAATGGACTTTAATGTAAACCAAATGTCATAGAAATGTCGTACCAAAATCATGAAAGAGCTGCCAGCTATGACCATTTTTGTAATTTTGTTTAATTTCTTTACTGAGCGATTATGTCATTAGATTTCCAAATGGAAATGATCCTGCAATGAAAATTAACAACAAATATTAACGCTTTGAAAATTTGATAAATTTTGAGGGTGGTAACCCTAAAATTTTTTTCACCCGTATAACTTCCAGCGCAGTGATTCAATCGAAACGAAATTTACTGGTTGGGTTTAACTTAGCGTGAAGCAGAATTGGTATGTATTATGCTTTGCTGTTGATACAGGCTAACCAGCATTAGCCATTTCCGTAAATATTGCACCAACAGATGCTTCAAACAACGTTCTCATATGCAAAGCATTTGCAATAAAAATAAGGAATTCTTTTTTAAATTTTTCGAGTTTTGAACATTTTTCGGATGGCAGCCTCAAACAACGTTTAACCGCTGAAACCTTCGAACGAAATTCAAAGGATACGTTGATTTGAGTATGAGCTTGTTATGGTAAACTTATTGCTGCTTCGTTCGGAAAGTGTTGCCAGCACTGAATTATATGTGTTATAGTTGAGTTTTGTTGCTTTGGATAAGGAATGATTGATATGATTCTAAAAAACAGTGTATTACGTCTTTCCACACTTTTTTGTCACTCAAAGACAATTTCTTCGAAAATTAGTTTTCTAGCGGTTCAGGTGCGCTAGAGTTTTTTTATCTAGAACAACCCCTAAGTATTTTATAGTGCAATTGTTCCAATCCTTTCTGCAGTTATTAAGCACTAAAGGGCTGGATGGCCTTAGTTCAGATTTGCGGTTTCTTGTGAAGAATAGCGCTTCCGTTTTGCTTGCATTAGCACGAATTTTCCATTTAGAAAAGTAAGTTGTTAATATATTGAATCCATCTGCTATAAAGTTTGATATTTCGCTGGGATATTTTGAGCTACAAAGTGTGACCGAATCGTCCGCGAAAAGGCCGATTTTGCAATTTGGAGGCTTTGGAATATCACTTATAAAAATGTTAAAGATAGTAGGGCTGATGACCGATCCCTGTGGCACTCCTGCGGGAATGAGAAACTTCTCAGATGTGGAACCGTTTAGGGTTACTTGAAATTTTCTGCCACTTAAAAAATCGAGAACTATTTTGCACAGATATGTCGGAAAACCAAGTCTATGCATTTTATACACCAATCCATTGTGCCAGACGGAATCAAAGGCTTTTTCAATGTCAAGAATAACCATACCGGTCGATTTCCTTGTCCTGAAATTCGATTGTACAATATTTTTGACCCGTACAATTTGATGGACGGAAACCAAATTGTTCGTCTGGCAGAATATTATTACCCGTGATAAAATTTGTAATGCGTTCTTTTCATACTTTTTCGAAAACTTTTGCCACAGTATTGTGAAGGCTAATTGGTCGGTAGCTACTCAACTCAGACTTAGCTTTGCCGGGTTTGTGTATGCATATTATTGATGCATTTTTCCAAAGTGTGGCAGAGATAGATTGCAGTTTTTTGTGCATATTTTTGAGAAAGCAATATGGTATTTTGTCCAGCCCAGTTGACATTTTATTTTTGAACGAATTAATGGTTGAAAGAATAGTTTTTAAAGTGATGAAAGGAGGGTCAAGGAGGGTCTTTGATCCTCTCGATTCTTGAATTTACCATTCGTTCTGTCTCATTGTCGCTCATGTTAAAAGTAATTAAATGTTGCCTAGCGAAATGATTGGCAAAAGCTTTGACTTTTTCATTATTTGATGTGAGAAGATCTTGGTTAACTTGAATAGGAGGGATATAGTTGCTACGTTTTTTCAGCGCTTTTGACACGTTCCAAAAAGATCTGGAACCTTTTTTGAAAGAAGAGAGCTTATCTTTCCAATATTTGTTCTTTAGCTCATAAGTTTCTTTGATTATGATGCTCTTGAGCCGATTAAATTCTATTTTATACATTGGTTGCCTGGTTCTCTCCCACAAGCGACGGACTGCATTCCGTTGTGCAATTAGTGCTATAATGACAGGAGTAAGCTTAAGTCGATCCGGTCTATCATTTGTGATCTTGGGAATCGATTGCTCAGCGGCTTCGAAAAGAATATTATTAAAATTTTCTACGTGGTTATCTATATCGTGTTTTGTGGAAAAATCAGAAAGAGTTTGATTTTGATTTGTAAGGCACTGTGTGACACGCGAAAAGCGTGCCCAGTTGGCTTTTCGGAACACGTACTTTTTTGGCATACACTCAGTGACTGGTTGGTCTCTTATGCTGAACATAACCGGTAGATGATCAGATGGTAATGCTGTAATAGTGAAAGGTGGGGTGACGTTCTGACCATAATTAGTCAGGATTATGTCTAGGTTTGAAGGATTTCCTCTAGTAGATTTCGGAAAATAAGTAGGAGTTGGAGAAAATAGTACATCAAACTGACTAGTGACTAATTTGTTGCGTAATAACAAGCCCGAGCAATTTTGCCTCAAACAATTCCAATCGGGATGTCGGCAATTAAAGTCTCCGGCTATTAAAAAGTGGTTCGGTAGCCTGTTGAATGTCTCGAGATCTTTCAAAAATAGTTGTTCTTTATTTTGGTCACAATTACCACCAGGGAAATATGCTCCGATCAACATTAAACTATTACTTCCTATCTGCAATTCCACTTGAACTGTTTCAAAAATATTAGTTTTTAATGGTGGTTTTTCACTATGGATGATATTTTTTTTACCACTAGTGCAACACCACCACCTCTATTTTCTTGCCTGTCATTTCTTTAGGCAAAATAATTTGAATCGAAAAGAGAATTTCCTTCCTTCAACCATGTTTCAGTTACAATAGCACAGTCGACATTGTGAACATTCAAGAAAGAGCAAAACTCAAGCCTCTTATGTACGGATTAAATGCTTTGCGCATTCCAAAAACAACATTGCAAAGTTAAATTATTTGACATTTCCATAAATGTACTTACTGGCTAGCTCTGTAATGACGAGAAGTTGTTCCTCTCTTGACGTGCAGCTTTTCAATTTAGTGAGAAGCTCATTTGTCAAGGCGAGTGTTTCAGGCATAGTGAATAACTGGTTTTCTGCTTGCGAGGACTGTGCATTCATGTTACGTAGAATGCTCGAAAACGTTTCTCTTGAGTTCGGTACCGCTCGATCAAGATTAGCTTGAGTGTTGGTGCGATGTCGTAGTGGTGGAAATAAAGATGGGCTTAGCAGGTTTGGACTCACGTTGCGAAGATTAGTTTTCTTCATATTTCTCGATCGAATCCGAGATTGCAAGTTTAAAAATTCGACTTTGCTAGGGCACTCCGAAAAACTGGAGGCATGTGGCCCCGAACAGTTGGCACACTTTCGTTTAGCACTAGGATCATCCCGGGAATGGCAATCAGATGTTTTATGGTGCCCAGCGCACAAATTACAAACTGTTTTTAGGTTGCAGCCGTTGCTTGCATGACCTAGAGTTTGGCAATTAAAGCAGCGTATGGCGCCGCTTCTCTTCTTTTTATAGTGACTAAAAGTCAATGCACAATGAAATAGATATCTAACCTTTTTCTGAAGATCACTTAGTTTAATGGATCCACGCATGAACGATAAAATGTAAGTCGCCTGGTCGCCGTATCTTGGTGATCGTATCGGCAATTGCTTGACATCCAAGCATTCAATATTTTGAGTTTTAAGCTCATCCGCAACCGCTTGGTTTGGAACAGTGTCGAGACCAGTTAGAACTATTTTAAATGTGCGTCGGCCCATAAGATCATGCGTAAAAAACCTGATATCCATGTCAGTAAGCTGTTTACGAAGAGTCGTAAATTTTTCTTCATTTAATGCACTAACTTTCGTCCCAATACTAGTGAATTTTAAAGCCTAATCCTTCACTGAAAGAGATTTTAAAACGTCTTCAATCTCTTTGCGGGTCAAACCCACAAAAGTAATAGACGGCATTTTTCTAGGGCTCGCCTCAGAGGCTTTTGGTTCTTCTAAGTCCATAATTTGGCTCAATGGCGCAAAGTAATTAGTACTTGAAGTGCCAGCTGCTGCTGGCTCATTGTCTTTTTTGCGCACTTTCGATGCGATGGCATCAGCTTTAGGTGAAAAACTGGATACACGTCTTCGCGAGATTATTTTACAAATGCACTGATGATGTTACTAGATATGTACACTTGAAACTGAGTAATTTGAGCTTTGTAGGAAATACCGTTACTTACACTGAGCTGCTGTCGATAAACAAGTTCGATCACTTTCAAGGCTAGAAAGGAACTCAGCTAGCAATCGTTTTTAGATTTTCACGAATTTTATTACTTTTAACTTGTATTTGAGAATTTATTTTTGTCGTTGTTTTTGACTTATTTCTGAATTTTCATCTTTGATCTAGTTTTTTTTACTTGCTTCGAATGAAAGATCTGAAATGCTGTGGTGACACTTTTTCCCGGGAGCACTTGGTTGTCTCAGCCAAATTTTTTTTTTGTTTCTTTGGCCGTAATTGGCATTATGTCAAATCATTCATTTTGGATTATATATATAAAAATTTGTTTTCCTTTTCGCGTAAATTTTAATTTTCCTCTCTTTTTTTGTGAACGGTTGCTACCACAACAGTGGCGCCTGTACAGCTGTTGTGTTTGTTAACTGTTTCAACAGGAAGATGATACTGTGGTTCTGGACCTGATGAGGGTAGTGCGTCACTCATATCCTTGTTTGCGAGTCACTTAGTTTGACCAACTATTTTGAATTGAGTGGTGCCTTTACGCTCTCATCAGGTTGGGGTGATTCCGTTGATGCCTTGCGGACCTCCTTTCCAGCAACAGCTGTCGATGCCTAAGTGGCATCTATTTTGAATTGAGTGTTCCCTTCCGGCATCTTCTGAGTTGCTCCACCCGGAATCATGGTGTATCTTTCCTCCATCCTTTTGTTTTTTTTTCTCATTTCTAATTTTCATACATTTCTTCTGGTTTCACTGAACCTATGATTAATACATTTTGATTAATAAACTCTTTTTATTTTGATTAATACACTCTTGAGTAGCCTAGTGGGTAAAGCACTGGCTTCTTGCGTGTGGGGTCCCTGGTTGGAATCCAGATTCGGACGATGGTCCGCGCACCAAGCTTTGAGTTCACTTAGCTCTGATTAGGTACCTGATTTAAATTCGGGGGTAAAGTAAGTCGTGGAACTAATCAATCCACACTCGTTACCACAATGATTACAATAATTGTATTGAAGCTCTCTACCAGCTTCAACTCCTAGACCCGTACGAGGGTTGTCGTGGGATTGCTTTTTTTTAATACACTCTTTAGCAACAGTTTCGGTTTGTTTCAATCATTACTTTATGATTATTTTATTCGCTGGCTATGATTTTTATTTTTGCTTATGGAAGCGGAGCTTTGTTTATTATTTTGTTCGAATGATTTCTGTTCTGAATTAGTTTCACTTGATTCAGGGAAAGGTGTTTTAATTTTGACATAGTAGGAATCCAGTTAGTTAGAATTGGAATTAGTTTGGAATTGAAGTGAATTCAAGTTTTATTTAGATAAAGCTTCGATTTCTTTCGCTTTAGATTATATTTATTTATCGGTTTTGGGTGTTTATTAGTCAGGATTTAGATTTCCTGTGGAACAAAACTATATTTTTATCGTTATTTATATTCGATTGCTGGTTTATATAACTTTGGAAAATGCCTCGAGCAAAAACCAACCGTTGACCCACTAATAATGATTTTGGCTTTGATCGCTTGAGCCGAGCATTGGAACGGCTATCGCTCACTCCACCAGCAGAGTAACGTGCTCAATCATTTCAGGGTGGCGTTCCCGCCACAATTCCAGGACCATCGTCAGCACCCAGGCCCTTTCATTCATCGGGTCATTCAGAAGGAGATGGAGCAGACATCGAAGGCCCTGCAATCCCTCGCAGATTGGACAGAGCTGAAATATCCCATTCGTTCAATAACAGCAGATCCACTGCTGTTATGGCACCGCCAAAGCGGACAATTCGCTTTGATGGCACTTCGACGGGTATCAACGTGAATCGGTTCTTGTTTAGAATCAAGACCATGGCGGCGACCTATGGGGTTTCGTATGCCGTACTCACTCACGACCTACTTTTTTTGCTACAAGGTCCAGCGGAAGAATGGCACTGACGTTATATGGAGCTCCATGGTTTGGTGACTTGGGCTGATCTTGAGCAGGAGCTGCGAGAGCATTTTGAGGACCGTCGAAGTGACGTCGATATAAGGCGTATCGTAAAGCGTAGGCCAGTTGTTTTTCGATGCAATCGAGGCAATGGCACTGCAGCTCAGCAACCCATCGTCGGATGTTGACTTGCAGTGCATATTGCTTCGCAACATGAACCGGCGCCTTTGAGAGCAATTGGCTGGACTCGAATTCCGGAACGCTCGTGAGTTGCTGCGACGGTGTGTTGCGACTGAAGCAGTATGGTATCCGTCAGGTTAATGAGCTGAAGGCACTCAAAATCGACGAGTGATTCACGAAGTGAAAGAGCTTGAAGATGATGGTTTTGCTTGTTATGTAGACGCAGTTGCCCCACCGTCCCGTACACCACAATTTCTTCAGTCGTTTCAGCAATTACCAGCGGCAAATTCTCGTCCAGCACACTCAACCGCGGATCTCCAAATCTACTGGATTTGTCAGGAGCTGTGACACTTATATCAGGACTTTTTTGTGCCAGCAACTCGAATTTTTCGTTATGGCTGTGGGACCCCTAACATACTGAAGCCTAGATGTTCTCGTTGTTACAGCTGGGGAAACGCCAGAAGGATTGTACCGAATACGGTGATATGGAGCGGTCCGTCTTCCATCCAAAAACGGCGTCCCGTGACCACTGATGTGGCCACCAATGTGGACCCAGAAATGTGGCGTCGTCAGTAGGATGCGAAACATAAAATACTGCTGACACTGTGACCCAAACACCTTGGTCTGCAAATCAGCCTCTGACCGAGTCTTGTTATAGCCCCTCTAGTTGGTCGGTCTCCAGAGATGGCCGAACTTCTCGTCGCACACGCTCCTTTAATTAGTCATCGAATTCTACTTTCGGGAGATCATGGAGGTACGTTACCTTGCGAAAACTATTGAAGCAAGCTTGCGTAGATTCAATTCTGACCCCGTATGGAGAAAACCGGCCTTTGGCTGAAATTGAAATAAAAGGTCGGAGGCTCATGCGGCTCCTTGACAGTGAAGTTAGCGTCAGTATACTTGAAGCGGGGGCTTTAGACCTGACTTAAGATCTTGGGCTGCAGATGTCAATGCTGCAGACTGACATCCTTACTGCATCGGGTCAAAGGGCTCCCGTTCTAGGATACGTGCGTGCGCTGGTGCGATTCAACGACCGCTTGAAGATGGAACGATTTTTAACTGTTCCATCTTTGACCGGTCGCGTATATCTGGGAATTGACTTCTGGAATATGTTTCGGATTGCGCCAGTGCAAGTCTCCGCTGTTGAGGTTTTGCCCGAATAACCCGCTGTTGGTTTTCACCATTTGCTTCCTGAGGATCAGCAACGTTTAGAGCTTGTCAAACAAAAATTTCCATCGTTCAATGTTTTGGAGCTTGATAAGACTTCTTTGCTAAGTCACCACATTGATACCAGCTTCATGAAACCTATCAAGCAGAGAAATATGCTGTCTCTCCAGCGGTCCAGAAACTGTTGTTTGATGAGCTGGACCGTATGCTTTTCTTGGGAGTGATTGAGGAAAGTCACTGTGCGTGCGGCTCACCCGTAACGTTAGTATGCAAGCCAGGTAATCTCAATGCCCACAGGTTGAATGAGGTCACCATATAGGATGCGTATCCGTTGCCCTCTAATCCGTTGCCCTCTTTCGCGACCACTAAATTTATAACAAGTCTGGACTTAAAGAATGCCTTCTGGCTAATTCCTTTGGACGCGGAATTTGGGGAGAAAATGGCATTTACTATGCCTGGCAGCACTTCTACGCTCTGCCATTTCTTTATCGCACTTCTCAATTGTTTGTCTGCGTTCATGAATGTCTTGCCATTATCACTCCATAATTTCGCACATCAACCTCTTCTTCCCACAAATCACCAGAAGCATGCCACAAATGCATTAGCTTCTAAGCTCGTCACTACATCCAAATAATAATAATATAATAATAATAATAAATTTATTTCCACAATGCATAATAAGTCCAATAAAATAGTGAACAATGACGTAATTTCAATTAGTATTACAACTATGACTAAATAAACTAATTCACCAAATAGTTAGTACATCCAATATTCAATCAATATTAGTTATACACATGGATAGGTACCTCCTAGCTAATGCTGTCTTGAGGCTACCTTCTTATAATTTAAGGTGCAGTTAGTGACAGGTGATCAGAATATTACTCGATTCAAAAATTTTACTGGCTTCTATATTGCGTTTAAAAAAAAAGTATATCAAACTTGTCCCACTACAGTACTCAGAAAAAAATGATTCAATGTCTTGCATAGAGAAAAACCAAAATTTTAAATGTTTTAGAAATTGACTCACGTTATCTATAGATGAAATTGAGCTGGGAAGGGAGTTAAACAATTTTGATGCGCAGAACTTGAAAAACCTTTTATAAGCTTCCAATCTAGCAAAAAGGACTGAAATTTGGTTTCTTGCTTGCAACCTACCCGAATAAACTTCAGCACTACCTCTCATGTGGCCCCCTCTAACATAAAAAACTCGTAACACACGACAAACAAAAAAATTTCTTAGAGGCAATATCTCCAAGATATTAAAAATTGGAAAAGATCTTTCGTATCTACTAGCTCCCATTATTACTCTGACTATTGTTTTTTGCAAGATGTTAACAGGTTTAATCGAAGAAAAAAGTTTCCACCCCAAAGTGTTAGGCCATACTGCAATTTCGACTGATTTATAGCGTAGTAGACAGAACGAAGTACGAAGATAGGGCAGATATATCTTAAGTAATAGAAGATTCTTAAACACGAATTCATATAGTTTTTTAAACTTGCAATGTGGTGCTTCCAGTTTAGATTTTCATCAACCGAGATTCCTAAGTATTTTATTTTATCAACTTGATCTATTTCAATACAGTGTTCATGACAAATATAATTTTCTAAAAGGCATATTTTGCATTTGTAAAATAATCTGCCTATATCATCTTGTCTATCTCTCAGTGAAAAAAAAACAAGCTTGGTTTTGATGCTCAAAGCCATTCTGTTTATAGTGAACCATAATTTGAGTTTATTCAAATCATTTTGCATTTGGGACCTCATAGTTGTTAAATTTTCTGCCGAATAGCATAAGGTGGTATCATCTGCGAAGCTTGTAAGAGAGCCATCAAGTTTGCCTGAGCAGAGATTATTAATGTAAATTAAGAAGAGAATAGGCCCTAGTACAGATCCCTGAGGGACACCATATGAAATGGGCAAACATAAATTTGTAGAATCTTATATACGTACACATTGGTATCTCCCAGTTAGGTATGACCGAAACCAGTTTAGAGATATGCCTCTTATACCAGCATCATATAAACGATTCAACAGAATATTATGGTCAATCGAGTCGAAGGCTTTAGCTATGTCAACGAACATTGCACAGACGTATCTATTATTGTCCAAACCTTCAAACACATTTGAAAAGAGGCTTAATAGAGCATCTTCAGTAGATATTTTTTCTAGAAATCCAAATTGGTTACTGCAGAAGAAGTTAGTATTCTTGAAAAAATTTATTATTCGGCGTTTCATTATTTTTTCTATAACTTCTGAAAACGTTGGTAATAGAGAAATTGATCTATAGTTATTGGGGTCTGTACGACAACCTTTCTTAAAAAGAGGGATCACTACTGCAGTGTTAAGAATCTCCGGAAATACTCCTTTTCCGAAGCTTAAATTTATTATGTGAGTGAGAACTAATGAAACAATATATTTTATTAGTTTTAGACAGTTGACCGTTATACCGTCTATACCAGGAGCCTTGTTAGATTCCAACGAACCAATCACACTTCTCACCTAGGTAAACAAAAAAACTCTAGCGCACCTGAACCACTAGAAACACTAATGTTCGAAGAACAGTAGAAGAATCGTGCAGGTTTTGAGTGCATATTCCACCACATAAGCTGCTTATTACGGCCAAACTGTTTCTAATGCCACGTTTTACTTTGGTCTCAAGAATGCATTATAGCTCATATGGTCGAATGTTTCAGATATTACCACTGGCATGAATTTCAACGTTTATGAGAGCAAACACGGGTTAATTATATTCTTTATCAGTTGCTTATTTCACAAAATTTTGAAAGCAGCATCTCAAATTCCAAATTTTTATTTTTTCAAATTTAAGACACCAAAATTATCATAGCTGGCAGTTCCAACCGAATTTTTCAGCCAAATTTCTATCAAACGTGGTTTAAAGTAAGGTCCAGCTATTGTGTGAGTTTCGTCAACATCGAACGATTGAATCAGAATTTATAGGGCTAAAAGCAGTTATCTTTTTTAGTAATTTTTCAAGATGGCACCACTGGCACAGAATCACCCGCATTTCAAAATCACTTCTATCAGACCTGGTCCTATGTAAGACCAATACATTCTGCAAATTTCAATTAATTCTGCTAATCGGATCGTGAGTTTCCGTGAACAGAAGTTTTTGATGCTAAAAATATAGGTAAATTGGGTAAGGATTACCAGGCGTACCATATCAATTTTTTTTTTGTCTGTGGAAACAAAGCACAAGATTTACATATGAGTGGCTTTTTTTTGAAGAAGCCAAATTTTTTCAAGAGAGACGATGATTTGGAGGTTTTCACTTTCAGTGCCTGCCCTAGCTACAGGGTTGCCATCACGCTCATTAAAAGCTGCACAAATCTACAACTAAATAAAACCAATATGTCCTGAAAATTTCGCAATGATTGAATAGCTCTGTCAAAAGTTATCGCAATTTAAAAATTTTCAAGCTTTCCCGTTCTCTTTTTAGGCACCTAGCGCACACATGGTGTTAAAAAATTCCAAAACATTATCCGATTCACATGTAAAACACGTTCGAAATTTATTTTGTCAACTTTTTTTTTGCAAAAATTATTTGTGTACAGAATAATAGGTATATTAAAAACATCACTAAAATGGCTGCCGGCGCCAAAGGGTTAAAGACTTGGCACTATTCTGCATATACGTCAATGTGTCCGGAAAATTTCAGTTCAATCAGATGGCTCGTTCCTGAGATTTTTCACTGAAAGTTTTTGATGATATATATATATATATATATATATATATATATATATATATATATATATATATATATATATAAATATATATATATATATATATATATATATATATATATATATATATATATATATATATATATATATAAATATGTATATATATATATATATATATATATATATATATAAATATGTATATATATATATATATATATATATATATATATATATATATATATATATATATATATATATATATATGTATATATATATATATATATATATATATATACATATATATATATATATATATATATATATATATATATATATATATATATATATATATATATATATATATATATATATATATATATATATATATATATATATATATATATATATATATATATATATATATATATATATATATATATATATATAGAAATATGGATTTTTGGCCAAAGTGATTTTAATACTAATGTTCTTCTTCGAACATTAGTAAAAAGAGTTTTCAACTGGCGGCCATGGAAACGTTTCTGAATATTCAAGCGTACTAAGACCAGTGGGTGAATCAAGATTTTTTCTATTTTTTTCTTTAACTGAAATAAAAAAAAACTCTTGAAATCGTTCGCGACATCCAAAGGATTTGACTGTAGGACATCTGGTTGTGAATGAGAAAATTTTTAGGTCCATCATTTCTAATTTTTGTCTTTCCTAGAATGACATTTATTGTCTCCCACTGTTTCCTAACATTATCTTTGCTTTTTTTCAAATAAACTATGGTAGTAGTTAACGTTATGCTCCAGCATATCCTGCTTCAGTTTTCCAGCAAAAGAATCATTAAATCGATGCAATTTCTTATCATTTTTTCTAAGTTTACATTTCTTATATAAGAGGTTCCTAAATGACAATTCAAGCGTCATCCATGGTTTTAAAACTTTATGCTGAATACAATCTTTCCGTGAAACTGTAGCTTGATTAATACACAAATGCAGTTTGTTTATTAGATTATTAAAAGACACTGGTACGTCTGATTCATTATATATAAGTGACCAGTCTACTTTGTTCAGGCATACTTTTAAAAGCGAATAATCAATTTTTGTGATGCTTTTATTATGCTGATTGATAGCTTTGCTCTTGTTTAGATTAAGAGGTAATTTACAGACAATAACATATTGGTCGCTTCTACCTGAAGATACATTTTAACTGGATGGGATATGTAGATTATCTCTAGAACGGAGATAAATGTGGTCTAGGCAGCTGTTATATTGAGTTAGAGAATTTATCAACTGCTGAAAACCAAAGCTGGACAAAATTGCTTGGTACTCGTCTAAAGTCGAACATTCTTTTAGCAAGCATAGATTGATGTCGCTCACCAATATAACGTTTTTATCAGCTATCAATTGGAGGGAGCAAATGAGTACACGAAGAAATTTCGATATAGGAATCGCGTGCCGCCTATACATGGTAAGAATAGTTATGGATACCCGACGCTCTGGGCTGGGCTCGGAGCAAATAGTTATCTTTACCTGTATAGCGTCGGCTGAGTTCAGGCTGATTATATTGAAACTATTCACATCATAACGTTCGGCGACATGAACGATAACCCTACCTGATCTATACTCATTGTTACAGTGAGTAAAACAAATGTAGTTATCAATTTTATGAAATTGAGTCGCCCACGAATTTACCCAAATTTCAGAGAGATCAATTATATCCGGCTTGTTTTCCAACTGTTGTTAGTAAATTATAAACGCATTAACGTTTTCCCGTAAACTTCGAATATTTTGATGCAATAATATGAATTCTGAATTGTTATTGCAGAAAAAATTTAAATCTATGAATGAATCTTGGGCGTGCATGTAAAGTAATGTGAATTATAAGAGTAGAAAAAAACAGAAAACCAGAACTAAAACTATACATTATTGATGATGTCCATTGAACTAATGAGTACTACGGGATCACCTTGTTTTTTCCTCATGAATATTTCCCCATTGCGTATCCAGAGATAAGAATATTGCTTATTCGTTTAGCTAACCGAGCAGCGACGAAAAGCTGTCTGCGAGTCGGACATAAGCTTTCGTTGATGTAAACAGGTTCAGCGCTTGTATTATATCCAACTGTTTTGTCTTTCATATACAATTTCAAGAAAGAAAAACGCGAGGAAAATTATTCAAACGTTTATTCTTAATTTTACTTATGTAAAACAATTCAAATGTACGAAAAAGTGCGAAAGTATAATGCGAAAAAGAATCGAAAAAAGATACGAAAAAATCAAACTAAAAGTGCAAGGTAGCGACTCAAACCCAAATTTTTCTAACAAAGAAGAAGGCTTCAACTAACTGGTAAATTTCTTATATAGCAATGAAAATTTTGGTACTCTTCTTCTTAACTTGGTCAAATTTTCAAAATGGAATACACCATTAACTTTCAATATATCAGCTGACTGGAATTTTGCCGATTTCACTGCAATGGTTGGGCGATGTCATGCTGACAGTCAGTCCGCTGTCATCGAACAATCAGGTGAGTAAACAACATTGGAAACCACGACTAATCTATTTCTTTTCAGGTTGCTTCAATATACTTCCCCCGATGGTCCACCAGGATGAGAATCAATGCCTATAAATAGAGCTTGAATAACCTTTCATATTGATATGAAATTACCAATCCTAGGTTTCTTGTCGAAGTTCGGTCATGAACAATCCAATGGCTTAAATCCGTTTATATGTTAAGGCATACGATATGTTGACGTTACTTGTGGCATTTCCTCCTAACAAGTAAACAACATATCCTGTGACTAGAAGCTATTTATATCGGGAGGGATGGTAATAGGAAATGGATGAGGATTATGATAATAACGCGAAGGGAATTCAAATAACTTTACTTGGTCAACGAAGATTCAATAGTATATACATAGTAATAATGTTGGCTTCTAATTCATTAGCTTCCAATTTCATAATTCATGTAATCTAATTCATTATTGTCGATCATTCAGATACTATAAATTCAATTCAATGTTCTATTGGTTGGGCTTTTTCTATGGGCAACAAGGCGACTTTAGCAATGGGCCGATCTAATTCCTGGTTGGCTGTGCGAATTGTTACTACTCTGGTTAGTCCAACTTTCCCAGGGTGTAATTTAACAATTCGGCACATAGGCCATTTGAACGGTGGCAAACGATCATCTTTTACTAAAACCAAATCGTTAATTTCGACGTTTGGACCGTGGCGATTCCATTTGGGTCTTTGTTGCAGTCTGGTTATGTATTCAATCGACCAACTTTTCCAAAAATTCTGTGTTGCTCGTTGTGTTTATTGCCAGTGATCCAATCGATTGAGGTTTATGTCCATTAGATTGTCCTCTGGTACTACTAATAATGCGGCTCCTTTCAAAAAATGTCCAGGTGTTAAGGCGTTTAAATCATTAGCATCGTTCGTCAGCGGGCAGAGAGGTCGTGAATTCAGGCACGCTTCTATTTTGGTCAGGACTGTGTGAAATTCTTCGAAGGTCAAAACTGCATTGCCAACAATTCTTCTCAAGTGATGTTTTGTTGACTTGACTCCGGCTTCCCACAATCCACAAAAATGTGGAGCTGACGGAGGATTAAAATGTCAAGTAATGCCTTCTGTTCTAACTAAACCACTATAACCACTAAACCATAAAATGTTCTAAATACAGCCAATTCTCCAATTAAACACCGTCACTGATTAATGATTTAACAAATTCTTTATTCTATTGGAATTTCAATTTTTCAATAAACGTATAAATTTTTCTAACAACCGATTTCCTTTCGCACCATCTAACTTCAAAGTCAACTGTAAAGTGAAAATTTCGGTACTTTCTTTTTCTATACAACTTTCTCTTAATTCTCTTGATATATTTCTAGTTTTACCGGTATTCTTCTTCATGGTGAATCTCAAGCAAAAAACAATTGTGAATGTATATTTAAACATGTAATGTCAAATGACAAATGTCAAGTGACAATTGTCAAAATCATCAAAACAATCATCAAAATACAATGCTGCTCGATAGCAGACTTTAGATAAGTATATATTTTTTATCTTTGGACTCGATTCTTTTGTTGTTTTTCGTTTCAGGTTCCTGCGTTGGAGAGGCCGCCGTTGCGTCGCAACATTCTCCCCCAGATGAGGCGTGTGTAGTGCCTCAGTATTATCTATTGGGCTGACTTCTGAAATGGTAAGTATTAATTGGCTAATCTATTTTGATACATGTTGTTTGTATGTCACGTCCGAGTCTGGATACTATTTAGATCTAAATTCGTATCGTTAATGTTTTGTCCGATGTACCGGTTAAGCTGATGCCTTCGTTCAACTCAGTTTGGCATGGTGAAGTTGTCCCACCTATGCTGGGCGTCCACCTATACCATCACTGATTTGTATGGAATTCCAAAGACTTCTCACGTTAAGTAGTTTCGCGAATTTATTTGATATGGCAAGGTCTCATGGAGGAAAAGGATGTGTAAGGAACAGTTTGATGGAAGGAATTAAAGGTGCATTTCTTATGATATATTTTGCGTTGTCTGCCATCTATCGAGATGGTTGATATTGTCGCCTTCGAAATCTGCTTCGGTTGGTGCTAGTAGTGTATTGCCAATCAGGAAATGTGCTGGAGTCAATAATTTGGTGTCCATCTTCTATAATTTAGTCAACATTAGTTTCGAGTTTCTATTTTCGAGCTTCTAAATTCGAGGTACTAAACTCGAGGTTCTAAAATCGAGGTTCTAAGTTCGAGGTTCTATGTTCGAGATTCTGTAGTCGAGGTTGTATAATCGAAGTTCTATAGTCGAGGTTCTATATTCGAAGCTCTATAGTCGAGGTTCTATATTCGAAGTTCTATAGTTGAGGTTCTATGTTCGAAGTTCTACGTCGAGGTTCTATGTTCGATTTATTTTCGATCTGCGAAAACGGAAGCAGTAAGCGGTAATTCTAATTAGTTTCGATAATGTTGAATATCTTTGTAACCAAGTGTCTAAGAAACTTTTTGTGTGTATTCCTACATTAACAATGTAATGTTTTCGTTTTTCGACTTCAACTGGTTTGATATCTCGCATTTTAGGCCATGCATCGATGTCTTCGGATAACCAGCTTGGTCCGAGCCACCATAGCTCATTGCGTATTAAATCGATTGGTTTTACTCCTCTGGAAGCTACATCTGCTGGATTGCATTTAGATGGAACATATCGCCATGGTATGTTATCAGTGTTCTCAAGGATGAGAGCCGTTCTGTTAGATACAAATGTAGTCTATCGAGTGGGGTGACCTTTCAGCCATGCTAGCACGATCTCTGAGTCACTCCATAACCAGGTAGGTATGTTCTCAATTTTTAATGATGTTGTAACTTCTTTTAGCAATCGAGACAATAGTACAGCTCCGCATAGCTGCAATCGTGGAATACTAACTGGCATCACTGGTGCCACCTTGGTTTTAGCCATTAATAGATGACTGCTGACAGCCGAGCCTGCACGCACTACCACATAGATTACTGCTGCGTAGGCGCGTTGAGAGGCGTCACAAAATCCGTGAAGTTCTATTTTCGAGTTTTGTTGGTAAGCTACCCATCTTGGGATTTTAATGTTTTCTATTTCCGGTAATTGGCTCAATAATGTCATCCATTCCGTGTTTAGTGCAGTTGATATTGGTTCATCCCAATCTTGCCCAGATAACCATAGTCCTTGTAGTAAAATTTTAGCTGATACCATAATAGGTGCTATCCAACCTAATGGATCGTAGAGACGTGCAACTTCCGATAAAATCGAGCGTTTTGTGTATGTTTCTAATTGCTTATGCCTTTTCAATCGATAGGTGAAGAAGTCTGCTAGCGGATACTATATTATTCCTAGCGATTAGTATCCATTATCCATATCCATGTTGATCGCATCTTGCATTTCGATGTCTTCAAATGGGATTCCTTCTAAAATTCGTTTGTCGTTTGTTATCCATTTTCTCAATTTGAAACCGCCAGAATTCAACAATTTAATGAGTTCGTCTCTTTTGATAATACATTCTTGTAGACTATTTCCTCCAGATAATAAGTCGTCTACGTAAAATTCTTCGAAGACTGCTTTACTTGCATTTGGATAGCTTTCAATTTCATCTATTGCTAATTGGTGTAAAGTTCTGATTGCTAGAAACGGCGCTGAAGTAGTTTCAAAGGTTACGGTAGTCAGAACATAGTCTTTAACTAGATCAGCTGGCTGTTGCCTCCAAACAATTTTCTGAAAGTTTGCATCTTCCGGATGCATATCTACTTGTCGGTACATTTTAGCAATGTCGGCCACCATTGCAAACTGCTTTAATCTCCATCTTATGAGAATTGATGTCATGGTGCTTTGAATGGTCGGTCCTGTCAATAATATATCATTCAGAGACACACCAGAACTCGTTTTCCTTGATGCATCAAACACCACTCTTAATTTTGTAGATGTGCTTTCTTTCTGCACTGCGTGATGTGGAAGGAAGTTAGCTGTGCTGCGTATGTTTCCAGATTCAAACGTGACTTCTTTACAAACGGGAACTTCCTTCATGTGACCTAGACTTATATACTCTTGCATTACTGCTGAATATTCTTCTTGAAGACTTCTGTCCCTTTCGAAGCGTTTCTCCATCTGTATTAAACATTTGATTGCATTTTCTCTGGAAAACCCTAGTGAATGTTGACTCTCTGTGTTTATAAATGGCAACCGAACTTGATATCGACCGTTTTGCTGTCTTTTGACATTTACCTTATAGTGTTCTTCACATGCTTCTTCTTCTTGAGTAATGTTTTTTCCCGTTCCAACTTCCTCAATCTCCCAAAAATGTTTAAGTTGCTCACTAATTTTCACGTCCTCCTCTATTTGCACATTAAGTGTGTGCACTACTTGCGCGTTGTTATCGCTGAATCTACCTGATATTATCCAAGTCCAGCCTAGCTTAGTAAGTTGTAGCATTGGACCTAGAGTCAATTTTCGAATTTTTCCAAGTAATAACTGAGCGTACGCTTCAGCACCCAATAAAATGTCAATCTTGCTCGGTTGGTCAAAGTGAGGATCAGCCAGATCTAAATTTCCAATCTGTTTTCGAATTGATGTGGAAATTGTTTGCGATGGGATGAAATTTGTCAACTTTCTCAACACGAGATCATCTACTTTCAAATATTCGTTTGTTTTGGTGCGAAGTGTAATTTCCCAATTTCCGTTCGTCGAAATACCCTTTGTCTCTCCAATACCAGCTACAGCGATGTTTGTCGATTGCCTTTTCCCTCCAATTCTTTGAGCTGCACTCTCTGTAATGATTGACGCCTGTGAACCTTGATCCAGCAAAGCGCGTAGTGTTATAAATCCAGTCGAAGACTCAACCGTCTCTAATGCTGTTGCTAACAATACCGTTTTTGTAGCATTGCTAGTCGAAGGGTTTATCTTCGTGACTGTTGTCACTGAAGTCGAAGGTCTATGATCCAAAGAAGTCAAAGTCGATGGTCGAACATTGTGTGAAAACGAGGTTGAAGGTTCTTGATTGAATTCTAAGATAGGAGGCAGATTATTTTGAGTGAATGAATTCGACGTCTGGTTTCGATGCCGAGATGAAGATTGAGACTGCTGCGGAAGGACTCCAGTTGTAGATACATCGGGTTTATGCAGAAGTGTGTGATGTGCCTTTTTACACTTGAAACATCTTGACGTGCTGGGACAGTTTCCGACTAAGTGTCCTTTGTTCAAGCAATTGAGGCACAAACCATTTCTTTTTACCATATCAAATCTCGTCGCATGATCTGATTGAAGAAAAGTGGTACATTGTCTCAAATGATGTGGCCCCTTACACGAAATGCACATAGTATGCTGCTCGTGTTTTGTCAAAAACACATTATGTGAAGATCGAATGGGTTTATGTTTTTCTACCCCAGCAGCCTCTAATGCTCTAAAACGACGCTGCAAGAACTCTGTGAGGTCTTTATACGATGATGTTTCTTTGTGCGCAGCTTGCTGTTGTTCCCAAATTTGACGCGTCTCAGTTGGTAGTCGTTGAGTTGTTAAATGCACTAACAGTGCATCCCAAATATTCGCTACATCTAAATTGACTATTGCCTGAACGCTGTCGGTAGTTTTATCGAGTAACATTTTAATAGACGAAGCGGATTCATTTGCATTATTGATGGCAGCAACCTTCTAAATTGAGTATTCAATAGAACGCGCTTATCATCATAACGTTCTATGAGCAATTTCCACGCTGAATTATAATTGGATTCAGTGATCGAGTAATGTTTGAGGAGTTGTTCAGCTTCCCCCGAAAGACTGCATTTTAGGTAGTGTAATTTCTCTACTCGAGATAAATTAGATTTGTTGTGAATCAACGATACAAACAGATCTTTAAAAGAAGTCCACTCCCCATAGTTTCCGTTAAACTTTGGCAAGTTTATGCGTGGAAGTCGAACATCCATGTCATCGTTTGATCGACTGGAATGATTTTGTATCTCATTGTCAGCCTGTGCTGCCTGTGCCCCTTGTTCCAATTTCAAATCTTCTAGATCTGTTTCGAAACTCAAATTGAGTTCTTCAAACGATAGATACAGTTTATCTTTGAAATATTCTAAATCCACATCGGTTTGCTCTTTGACTAATGCGAGTATCTTCTGATGCGTTTCCAGGAAAGTTTGGCGAATTTCCTGCACTCGCTGGAGCAATTTCGTGGCATAAGCAAGAGTTTTCCGTGATTTAGCATCCTTTTTGAAATTACTTTGCATTTTATTTAATTGTTCGAGTAACAATTTCTGCTGAGTTAGCAACCGGTCCATTTCGTTGGATTATAATTTTTACGAGTTTCGAAATATTTTCAAGTATATTTTGCACTATAAATGTAAATATTGTACACTACAATTGATTACTGACACACTTAGAACTGAATGAATGATGGTGAAATCTTCCTATCTATCTAGCTACTATGCTTCAATGACTCAGCTTATTGATTTGCTGATATCACGGCAAAATTGTCTCAAATCTATGCTATATGATTTAACACCATCAATTCGCACCCAATTAGCGCTAGTATGCTTAGTGTCAGTCAATCACGAATTTTGCACTAATCAAATCAACCAATATATGTTCAGTCCTTTGTAATTGAGCAAGACTGATGTGTTTCCAGTATTTGATATGAAATGCGGGATTATGTATATTGGAATAGATGTAAAAGGAAAAATGCAATGGAATATAATAAAGGGATGGAACAAGGACTTACCAGACCTTCTAATTGCCGTTGCGATCCGGTTCGAAGGACCAAAAAATGTTCTAACTAAACCACTATAACCACTAAACCATAAAATGTTCTAAATACGGCCAATTCTCCAATTAAACACCGTCACTGATTTATGATTTAACAAATTCTTTATTCTATTGGAATTTCAATTTTTCAATAAACGTATAAATTTTTCTAACAACCGATTTCCTTTCGCACCATCTAACTTCAAAGTCAACTGTAAAGTGAAAATTTCGGTACTTTCTTTTTCTATACAACTTTCTCTTAATTCTCTTGATATATTTCTAGTTTTACCAGTATTCTTCTTCATGGTGAATCTCAAGCAAAAAAACAATTGTGAATGTATATTTAAACATGTAATGTCAAATGACAAATGTCAAGTGACAATTGTCAAAATCATCAAAACAATCATCAAAATACAATGCTGCTCGATAGCAGACTTTAGATAAGTATATATTTTTACTAATGTTCGAAGAAGAACATTAGTATTAAAATCACTTTGGCCAAAAATTCATATTTCTATATATATATATATATATCATCAAAAAATTTCAGTGAAAAAATCTCAGGAACCCGCCATCCGATTGAGCTGAAATTTTCAGGACACATTGGTGTATATGCAGAATAGTGCCACGTCTCACAAAAAGTTAATAATCTTTAACCGTTTGGCGCCGGCGGCCATTTTAGTGATATTTTTAATATACCTATTATTCCGTACACAAATAAGTTTTGCAAAAATAAAGTTGACGAAATAAATTTTGAACGTGTTTTACATGTGAATCGGATAATGTTTTGGAATTTTTTAACCCCATGTGTGCGCTGGGTGCCTAAAAACAGAACGGGAAAACTTGAAATTTTTTAAATTGCGATAACTTTTGGCAGAGCTATTCAATCATTACGAAATTTTTAAAACATATTGGTATTATTTAGTTGTTGATTTGTGTAGCTTTTGATGAGCGTGCTGTCAACCCTGTAGCTAGGGCAAGCACTGAAAGTGAAAACCTTCAAATCATCGTCTCTCTTGAAAAACTGCCGTTTCTTCAAAAAAAGCCACTCATATGTAAATCTTGTGCTTTGTTTACATAAACAAAAAAAAAATTTGATACGGTATAACGGGCACGCCTGGTAACCCTTGCCCAATTTACCTATATTTTTAGCATCAAAAACTTCTGTTCACGGAAACTCACGATCCAATGAGCAGAATTAATTGAAATTTGCAGAATGTATTGGTCCTATATAGGACCAGGTCTGATAGAAGTGATTTTGAAATGCGGGTGATTCTGTGCCAGTGGTGCCATCTTGAAAAATCACTAAAAGAGATAACTGCTTTTAGCCCTATAAATTCTGATTGAATCGTTCGATTTTGACGAAATTCACACAGTAGCTGGATCTTACTTCAAACCACGTTTAATAGAAATTTGGTTGAAAAATTCGGTTGGAGCTGCCAGCTATGATAATTTTGGTGTCTTAAATTTGAAAAAATAAAAATTTGGAAGTGAAAACATTCAAATCATCGAATATCCTAAAAATGTCCGTTTCTTAGAATAAAACCAATCTGTATACAAATCTTATGCTTTATCTACACGTTCAAAGTAAAACTTTGGAAATTTCATGTCGGACAAGAACGGTAACCCTCTCCCAGTCAACCTATATTTTTAATATCAAAAACTTCTGTTCACGGGAACTCACGAATCAATAATCAGATACCATTGAAATTTACAGAATGCATTGGACGTAAGTAGGACCAGGTCTGATAGAAGCGATTTTGAATTGTGGGCAACTCTGTGCCAGTGGTGCCATCTTGAAAAATTACAAGGAAAAAAAACTGCTTTTTGCCCTATGAAATTTGAATAAGTAACCAAATTTTCATGAAATTGACACAGTAGCTAAACCTAACTCTCGTCTCTGTTTGATAGAAATTTGGTTGAAAAATTCGATTGGTGCTGCCAGCTATGGTAATTTTTGTGTCTTTGGATATGAAAATTCGCTCAGGAAAATAAATGTTTTTGCCCTATAACTTCCAGTGCAGTCATGAAATCAATACGAATTTCATACAATTAATGGAACCTACTATAAGCATTATTCAGGCCAAATTTGGTTGAAAAGCCACGATGGGGTTGCCAGCTATTGTTGATTTTGTGTTTGTTTGCAATACCTTTATTAAGCGGTTTTATCGTAGAATTTTCAATTGGTAATGATATTGTAGTGACAATAAACAGCAAATAATTAGCTTTCCATTATTTGAAAAAACTCGCTGCAGGTAACCCTAAATTTCTATATACTCCTATAACTTCAAATGTTATATAACAACGTGAAGCAGATGTGATATATTCTTGGCTTTGATACTGGCGAAAGGTTGCCAGCACGAGTCGGTTGTGCTACTTTTGTATCAATAAATGCTTACAGTTAGTATTCATACCGGAAACATTTACAATGAAAATAAATAACCGATGTTTCAATTCCTAAAGTTCTGCAAATTTTTCGGATCGCAGCCCCAAACACCAACTTCAGTTACAGTGCTGCAGGCACTGAGCATTTTCTTCATTGATGTTATATGAGATGCTGCTTTCGAAATTTTGTGAAATAAGCAACTGATAATGAATATAATTATCCCGTGTTTTGCTCTCATAAACGTTGAAATTTATGCCAGTGGTAATATTTGAAACCTTCCACCATATGAGTTATAATGCATTCTTGAGACCAGAGTAGAACGTGGCGTTTGAAACAGTTTGGCCGTAATAAGCAGCTCATGTGGTGGAATATGCACTCGAAACCTGCACGATTCTTCTACTGTTCTTCGAACATTAGTGTTTCTAGCGGTTCAGGTGCGCTAGAGTTTTTATCTTTGGACTCGATTCTTTTGTTGTTTTTCGTTTCAGGTTCCTGCGTTGGAGAGGCCGCCGTTGCGTCGCAACACCTTCATTAGAAAGTTCCTGTGCCAATGTTTTGTTTCGTTCAATCGTTTGCTTCAATTTTTTGTTGGCTTCAACGAAAGTTGTACCACAATCACTATATAGGTGACTACATAGTCCGCGTTGACTTACGAAGCGTCAGAAAGCAGCTAAAAAACATTGTGTAGACAAATCGCTTACTAATTCCAAGTGGATTGCCTTCACAGCCAGACAAATAAATATTGCCACGTAACCCTTGGAAGATCGTGAACCTTTTCCTTTAGATATCTTGATATGAACTGGCCCGCAATAATCAACACCACAATGCGTGTATGGTTTGGAAGAGGTAATTCTTTGTTCTGGCAAAATACCCATCAATGTGTTCTCGTTTGTGCCTTTTGTTTGTAACACACAATGCATTTCTGTATGAAGTTTCGAATTACGTTTCTTCCATCAATGATCCAGTATTTTTGTCTAATTATGTTTAACGTGAGTTGCACTCCTCCATGCAACGTAAGTAAATAATAATTTGGGAAGCTCCCTAGCTTTCCTGATAGCGTCCACCCAAATATGGTATTTTGCACTCTAGGAAGGTGATTGCCTAGGTGTATCTTCCCATTCTCCAGGGTTTCAAAATAAATGTCTGCTGCGATGAGCATATCTATTGGACCTGGCTTATTGAATTCAGGATCCGCTTAACGACAGGATGGAGGTAACTTCCAGTTATGTATGTCGATATGCTCTGATGGTTGTGGTGAAATTATTCGTGGTAGGACGAATGCCTCTATACGTGTCTTGAAATTGTTGATGCATGACTCAATCATAATATTGGCGCGTGCTTTTGAGTGTTGTTTCCTGCTACCAACACCTTCAACATTGACACCGTGTGGAGTTCATTTTAGTCCGAGCTTTTTGATCATCTTGGAGGTGATGAAGTTCAGCTGAGAACCTGAGTAGAATAATGCTCAACAAGTAACGCTATTATCTCTGTTCAATTTTCACCTGACCCCTCAATAATATTACTATAGCCACTAAGTATTAGCAATCACAAATATGTCGTAAACAACTTGAAGTTATTCACCTATTGAACTAAAGAGCGAAATTAAATGCCCTTCTAGCGTAAGCATATTTCTTTTTACATGCACTTAGTAAATTATGTTGAATAACGTCCGCACACCTGATTTCCTGTAAGGTGTCAATTGCTGCACGAGTATTTATCATCATGCATGCATGGGTCAATGATTCAAGCATCAGCAATTTTCCGCGCATAATGAAAATAACAAGAAAATGCTGATCCGCGTCATTGACCTACGCATGAATGCACAACATGAATGGTCAGCAATTGTCGCTACTTATACCAATATGTTAGATTAATTAGCTATATAAGAAATTTATTGTAAAAATAAAGTCACTTGCAATTTGGGTTTTCTAGCAGAACAAGTGTTTCACTTTCTGGTTCCCCTTTGTGCGTCGGTATTGGACCGAAGTACAGAAGCTGCAAACATAGACGGATTGTGTATTCGGCTATAAATTCCCAAGTAGACGAATTGTGTATTCGGCTACAAATTCCCAAGTAGACGAATTGTGTATTCGGCTACTAAGCGGACAGATAAAAGAATCTGTTCGCTTAATAAACATTTTGGTGACCCCGACGTGATTCATACCGAATCACGATCTTTTTCGTACAGATCAGAATTTTAGAAGAATTCGTTCGGTGTTTTCACTTTGTGCCTCTTTTGGATAAGTTGAAAGTGGAAAATATTTCCCTTAATCAATTATCCGTGGCAGTTAGTCGGCTGCCTGCTTTTCTTTCATTTTGAAGGGTGTAGAGCGTTAGTCTGGGCCATAACACAGACTAAGTAGATTTTCGTCGTTTGTCAAATTAGAGCGTAGTCTGGGCCATAACACAGACTAATATCATGGCGAATTTCGCAGAGCTTACTAAGCATCAAGACGAAATCGGGAAGGAATTGGAAAGAGTGATATCCAACTATAAAAAGGATTCACTGAGTCGTAAAACACCCGAATACCTCAAAGATCGACTCAAGTGCCTGACGGAATTGTGGGCTGCATTTACTAAAACGGATCAGGAATTGAGGGTTTTCGAAACCACTCACCCAGATCATCCGTACTTCGTCAACAAGTATTTCAAGGCTATGGAAAGAGAGTACTTGAAGACAAAAGAGGCGATACGTCAATTACGCTCCGAGCCCAAAGTAGGCATAGCAGAAGCACGAGCTGATTTGCAAGACTCCACCTTACCCTTCAGGACAGCGTTTGAAGGGAATACTGACCTAGCTACTCTGATCAGGCAGCAACGATCAAAGATGCACGCTGTTGAGCATATTATTGACGGAATCAATAGTAATGAAGGTGAACAGCCAAGTCAATATTACGATATTAAAATCGCCGTGATTAATCGATATTGGGACGAATTGCGCCACCATCATGAAATGATAGGACAATCAGTATCGATTGCAACTGATTTGGGATATCGCGACGAAGATTATGAACGTATTGAAGACCGTATTCAAGACGTCCTACTATTGTTATCATCCCATGCCGAAAGATTGAAAACAAATACCTCTCAGGCGCTCACCCCTCAGACTCAGATGAAGCTACCTCAATTGACGATACCTATGTTTGACGGAGATTATTCCAAGTGGAAACCATTCCATGACTTATTCAAGCAAATGGTCCACGAGCAACAGTTAGGAAACGCTCAGAAAATGTGGTATCTAAAAATGAACCTGACAGGGGAGCCAGAACGACTCATACGACACATGCCCATATCAGAAGAGAATTACAGTGCGGCATGGGAACTACTGAACAATCGGTATAACAACAAGCGATTAATGGTGTCTACGTTTATGGATAGGTTAATGTCTCAACCAACAATACTCCAAGAGTCTGCCTCCGCCATAAAGAAAATGCATGACGTAACAAACGGATGCTTGCTTGGACTTAAGAGCCTGCAATTAAACATAGTTAGTTGGGATCCGATTCTTCTTCATCTGTTAGTTAAAAAGCTAGATAAGGTTAGCCACAACCTCTACGAGCAATCGCTTAGTGCACCTCGCGAATTGCAAAGCATAACATCCTTGTTGAATTTTCTTGAGCGCCGCTTTCAAGCGTTGGAGACTTGTGGCATGGAAAAGCGGCCAATAAGTCACGCCAAGTCCATATCAAGCAAAACTACCACATTAGTATCCGCTAAGGATGGTGCCACTATACGGTGCAAGAATTGCATTGGCAATCATAAAATTTCAAATTGCGAAATATTCAAGCGGTTGTCAATATCAGAGCGAATAGCCAAGGTCAGACTTCTTGGTTTATGTATGAACTGTTTACGCGATGGCCATCGAGCATCACAGTGTGTTTCTCGATGTTGCCTAAAATGTGCAAAAAGACACAATACGCTATTACATTTGGATAAAGGCAACTCCGAAGGAACCATAGCTGTTACCCCAGACAAATCTCTCAGTAACCCGAGAGTAGACAAAGAAAGAGCACTTTCGACAGTACTACCAGTATTACCGGTGGCAAGTGATGAAAATTTGGTGACGCTATCGACGGAGCCTTCAACGGGAGGGCCAATGATACTTTTGAGTACTGCCATCATACAGGCTCTCGACTACAAGGGAGAGGCACTAGATATCAGAGTTGTATTAGACAGTGGATCACAAATAAATATAATAACAGAAACGGCAGTAAAAAAACTCGGCCTTCGTCCCGACAAATTAGAATTAAACATTCGAGGAGTAGGAGGAAAATGTCAACAAGCTCACCAGAAGGTGAAGGTAGCGGTGCAATCAAAAATAACAAACTGTACGTTGAATTTAGATACAATAGTACTTCCTCAAATAGTTTCCGCACAACCTACGCACTATGTGGGATCCGCTATTAGACAAGCCGTGCCACATAATATACGACTGGCTGACCCCCTTTTCGACCACCCTGGCCCTATTGACATGCTTATAGGCGCTGAAGTATTCTACGAACTGATGTCCATTGGACAGATTCGATTAAGAAAGGGAGGTCCAATACTACAAAATACTGTCTTTGGATGGGTTGTAGCAGGCAAACTGGAAACACATACACCATCAAGCATTACATGCGGAATTTCCGAACTGGATGAAGAAAATTTGAACGATCGAATTGAACGCTTCTGGAAACTTGAAGAGTCAGAAAATAAGGGCCCTCATATGACTACCCAGGAGCTCAAATGTGAGTCAGAGTTTGCACAAAACACAAAAAGAACTCCTAAAGGACGTTTTGTAGTTAAACTTCCGTTTCGACAAGACCCAAAAAAACTCGGCAATTCCAAAGAAATTGCTCTTCGTCGGTTCTTTCAGCTTGAACGTAGACTTGAAAAGGATCCTACCCTTTACACCCAATATCGCCAATTCATGAGCGAATATGCATCATTGGGCCATATGAGTAGAATTGATCCATCAGACATTTCATCGCCACACTATTTCTTACCGCATCATTGCGTCCTAAAACCGGAGAGCACTACCACTAAGCTAAGGGTAGTATTTGATGCCTCTGCTAAGACTACTACTGGCATTAGTCTGAACGAAGTCCTGTGCACTGGACCCACCATCCAAGATGATCTGTTTACCATTCTTTTGAGATTCAGATTGCCCAGATACGTTTTCACGGCCGATATCGAGAAAATGTATCGGCAAATAATGGTAGCCGAACAAGATGGAAAATATCAATTGATATTATGGCGAGACAATCCCGGTGAAGCAATAAGATATTACAATCTTAATACAGTAACATACGGCACCACTACTGCACCGTATTTGGCTACAAAATGTCTGCAAGAGCTTGCAAACCAATCCGCTCATCAACATCCGGCGGGTGCTACTGCCTTAAAACATGATTTCTACATGGACGATGCTATGTCTGGAGCTGACAATCTTTCCGATGCTATCGAAAAGCGTGAGCAGCTACAAACTATCCTAAATGCTGCTGGCTTTAAGTTGCGTAAATGGTGCGCGAACCACAGCCTGTTACTACAAAATATACCCAGTGAAGAACAAGCACTTACGCTAGATCTAGCAGATGAACCAGAAGGACAGATTAAAACTTTAGGACTTATCTGGATGCCCAAGGTGGATCAGTTCAAGATCAGAAGCTTCTGCAATAACTCGGACAAAGTAACCAAAAGAACGGCGTTGTCTGACATTGCTCACTTATTTGACCCACTGGGACTAATGAGCCCAGTTACAGTAATAGCCAAAATGTTCCTACAAAGGCTCTGGTGCTTAAAGGTCGATTGGGATGCAGCACTGCCTATGGAGTTGCATTCAGAGTGGTTAAGGTACCGCGAAGGTTTAGCTGAGCTCAACCAGATCTCCATACATCGCCATGTTACGGGAGGCAAAATACCGAAAAATACTCAAGTTCACATTTTCGCGGATGCCTCTGAGAAAGCTTATGGCGCAGTTGCTTATCTTCGGGCCTTTCATACTGATGGCATGCGCACCGTACACATTTTATGTGCCAAATCTAAGGTGGCACCATTAAAACCTATTACGCTTCCTAGACTAGAACTATGCGCGGCCAAACTAGCAGCTGAATTGGCTCATCGACTTAAACGGGATTTAAGAATATCGGAGCGACCATTTTTTTATTGGACCGACTCAGAAATTGTCCTAAACTGGTTAAATTCGGGGGCCTCATCTTTCAACACCTTCGTGGCCAACCGGGTATCAGCCATTCAGCAATTATCAACACCGGATCAGTGGAGGCATGTTAAGTCCGAAAATAATCCAGCTGATATTGTCTCACGTGGTATGGCACCAGAAAAGCTGAAAAATTGTGCAATGTGGTTTTATGGACCAATGTTTCTGCATGGATCGGAAGAAACTTGGCCAAGGTTTCAGCACAAGGTGGCTGTGGAAGAAGAAAAAAAACGCCCAAAGGTAGCTCTAGCAACAATGCAAGACGAGACCTCACCTCTTATTGGTATCGACCACAGAAACTCGTTGAGAAGACTGCAGCGTATTGTAGCTTATGTCTTGAGATTCATAAAGAACTCGCAGAAAGCTCAGTCTGTGCGCCCTCATTCAGCTACTCTAACTGCTGAGGAACAACAAGATGCCCTGGGTATCATAATAAAGGAGGCGCAACACAACGAATACCGAGAATCTATAAATCTGCTTCTAGCAAAAAAACAATTAGCCAGCAACAACACGCTCATCAGCTTGAATCCTTTTCTAGATGATGTCGGATTAATGAGATCCGCTGGTCGTTTAGAACAATCAGATTTGCCCTATGATACAAAATATCCCATAATTTTACCTTACGGCCACTACGTAACGAGGCTAATTCTAGAGGACATACATAAACAAAATCTACACGCAGGACCACAAGCATTGCTAGCCATCGCTCGGCAAAAATTCTGGCCTATCAAGGGAAAAACAGCGGCAAGATCTGTTATTCAAAAATGTGTTAGATGCACTAGAACAAGGCCGAAATTATTAAGTCAACTTATGGGAAATCTTCCCGCGCCAAGAGTCCAACCGGCAAGACCGTTCGTCAATTCTGGCGTTGATTTCGCGGGACCACTGTGGACTCATTTTAAAATCAGAGGAAAGCGCCCTCAAAAAACATACCTGGCCGTCTTCTGCTGTTTTGCAACAAAGGCCATACATCTAGAACTAGTCACCGACTTAACTACTAAAGCCTTCATTGATGCCCTGAAGAGATTTATGGGACGACGAGGACACTGCCGCAACTTGTATTGCGACAATGCTACCAATTTTGTCGGGGCGAAGAATCAATTGATGGAATTGAAGGACAGTATTTATGGAAAAGCGGCGCAGCAGAAAATTGCCAGTTTTCTTGGACCAATCGGAATTGATTTCCACTTTATTCCACCCAAGTCTCCACATTTTGGTGGTTTATGGGAGGCTGCTGTGAAATCAGCCAAACATCTTCTAATTAAAAACGTGGCACCAGCGGCCTTAACGTATGAAGAACTGGAGACTGTGTTGATCGAAATCGAAGCAATCCTGAATTCTAGGCCAATAACTCCACTCTCTGACGATGCCCGCGATATATCAGCCTTGACTCCTGGCCATTTCTTGATTGGAGAGCCTCTTACCACTGCGATAGACGTACACGCGCTGCCAAATAGTTCAACCTTGCCACATCGCTGGAAACAAATGAACGACATCAAACAAAAGTTTTGGCAAAGATGGTCATCGGAGTATCTTACGGGACTCCAACAGCGAAGCAAATGGAAGCAAACGTGCGAAAATGTTACACCAGGTATGTTCGTGTTAATCAAGGAGGACAATCTTCCACCTTTAAAATGGCAAATGGGCAGAATTTCTCAAGTAATCAAGGGCCTGGATGGTTTAGTTAGAGTTGCAGATATTCGAACAGCAACCGGTGTGCTGCGAAGACCGATTCAGAAGTTGGCTCCACTACCTATAAATGCCGGGGAGTGCAACAAAAGCCATACTGATGAAGAAACATCTCCAGCGCGAGCGACAAAGCATAAACCAACAGAATCACTTACCGCGGCTGCCAACGAAGAATTAACATCAGTCAACGATCTAACCACAGAGCCACTACGGCCTAAGAATCGAAGAATTGGGAATACGGCAATAAATTTGTTGCTCTGGGCTAGTTTTGGTGCTTCCGGTCACGATGAGTCCAGTAAAAATAATCCCATTCCAAACACCACCAGGTATTTACTTCGAAAGTATGGGTCCAGTCAACGTAGTCCTAAATGAATGGAATCTCATAGTGCATTATAACCTAACGTCCTACTGGGACGAAATGGCAGCGATACGGAAGGGAACAGAAAGCCTTTTCCATATATGCCAGCAAATGCCCGACCATCATTCGTGCTCCATAACCTCGATGCAATTTCATCATCTATTGCTGGAGATAGAAAACGGCAACAAATTCTTGCAGCCAGCATCTTATAAGTCCACACACAGAACTCGAAGAGGTGCCTTCAATCTTGTAGGTAACATCGCGAATTCGTTGTTTGGAGTCCTGGATTCAGACTATGCGATTAAAATGGCAGAAATTATTGACCGATTAGATGAGAACGACCAACATTTGTTACAATTGTTGAAAAATCAAACCTCCATTATTGATTCTACAGCCAATCTAATGGAAAATATGGAAAAATCGACAAAACACACATTACAACATTTGAACGCAGCTTTGAATCGAACCATGACACGACTAAACAGTATCTCCAAAGAGTTATGGGATCAGGAAGCCGCACAAACGTTTTCTTCTGCAGCAATACCTCTATTACTAGCTGCTAACAAATACCAGCGAATCCAAGCTATGCTCATAAATGTGCTTGTCGATATGCACCACGGCAAAATCAACCCACAGCTACTATCGCGCCAGCAGATGTTACAAGCTCTACATGTGATAAAGGAAGAACTACCACCACATTTGCATTTGCCAGTCAAGCCAGACAATCTACTGGAGCTTTACAGCATCGCGTCGATAGAGGGATGTATCGTGGCGGACAAAGTCCTCTTTCGATTAAAATTACCACTGTTTATCGATGAACGTTTCGAACTACTACATGTTGTTCCCGTACCAACCCTGGTGAATGAAACCGCATTTGTGATACAGGCCTCAGCCAGATATCTTGTCACCAACCTGAATCGGGACAAATATTTCCCCCTTTCCGATCAAGAAATAACAACTTGCAGAAGGACGCCCATTCTAAACTATATATGCAGACAAATGCATCCACTCTACCAACGAAGCTCGGATATTAGCAAATGCGAGATGAGTTTCATCAGCCACACCTCGGCACATGATATATGCATCGTCAAAAGGCTGAAGAACCCACCAAGATGGATTCAGCTGTCAGCCCCAAATCACTGGCTTTACTTTGCCAATGCCACCATTCCACTCAACATAATTTGTGACAACACAGTATCATCAAGAACCCTGACTGGTGCCGGCATCATCGAATTAAGTGAAGATTGCGTCATGAAAGAAGAATTTGCGACGATTCAGGCTCACAAGCTGTTCCCCAGCAATTTCCACGCTTCGCTTGTCTCAACTAGAAACATCACCGAAGCCATTCTCTGGAACAAAACCAACGTCGATCCTCAAGAATCCTTTGCAAAGCATCTTGCCAAATTAAAGGAAGACCTGAGGACATTGCGGAACAATGAAGTTATCCAAACTGGATTTCGGCCAGCTGATATCCATCATTTCACGCTGGGCTACATCGGAATACTTGGATTGCTGCTCGTCCTAATATATCTTCTATGGAAATGTAAGCAACAACCAACTCCCACGGTTATGCAGTCCTCACCGATCCCCCGACCCAGAACAACAACTACAAAGGCATTTACGGTTTCAGTGGATCCAGACGAATAACTGGTTGACCGACATCGATCAACGCGGGGGAGGATGTTCAATTTTCACCTGACCCCTCAATAATATTACTATAGCCACTAAGTATTAGCAATCACAAATATGTCGTAAACAACTTGAAGTTATTCACCTATTGAACTAAAGAGCGAAATTAAATGCCCTTCTAGCGTAAGCATGTTTCTTTTTACATGCACTTGGTAAATTATGTTGAATAACGTCCGCACACCTGATTTCCTGTAAGGTGTCAATTGCTGCACGAGTATTTATCATCATGCATGCATGGGTCAATGATTCAAGCATCAGCAATTTTCCGCGCATAATGAAAATAACAAGAAAATGCTGATCCGCGTCATTGACCTACGCATGAATGCACAACATGAATGGTCAGCAATTGTCGCTACTTATACCAATATGTTAGATTAATTAGCTATATAAGAAATTGATTGTAAAAATAAAGTCACTTGCAATTTGGGTTTTCTAGCAGAACAAGTGTTTCACTTTCTGGTTCCCCTTTGTGCGTCGGTATTGGACCGAAGTACAGAAGCTGCAAACATAGACGGATTGTGTATTCGGCTATAAATTCCCAAGTAGACGAATTGTGTATTCGGCTACAAATTCCCAAGTAGACGAGTTGTGTATTCGGCTACTAAGCGGACAGATAAAAGAATCTGTTCGCTTAGTAAACAATCTCCATTTGCGATTCTTACCATCACTGTGCTGAGGAGAACATAAACTCATTGATGTTGCAGTGGCACTTGTAGCCCTTGTGGTGGAGGACTTAAATGATGATTCCTTCTCATAACCATTGTTATTGACCTCCCTGGACGGTAACACGACCCCTTCTCCTTCTACCGGGGAAAGGATCTGCAGCTGCGGGTGGTTTGCTCACGTTGGGATGGGTGGATTCATTTCTGGCCCGCGCTTGACCGTCTCCGCAAAACGAGAATTCGGGCGGGCATAAATTTCTATATCCACGGAATCTACTTAATATAGATACACCAGCTATTACATATGATCTTCACACTTTATTACGAAATTTCTGAACATAACTAACCTAGGTATCGCAGCGCCGATCTCTATCTTTACTCTGCTAATCTTTATCAGCCCTAGTCTTGTTAATACAAATTATCTCCTCTAGCGGACACTAGTCCGACTATAAACTACGAACTACAAGCTATCGTACCTTAATGACCCTCGGGGGTTCTCCCAATTAGTGCGTCGCCGTCGGATCCGTCGTATGGCGTAATTCGCATTCGGTGGCTGTCGACTCCAATAATTTTCGCGATGGAATCATTAGCGTCGTCGTCATCTACCGTCGGGTCGTCCTGTGTAATTCAAGATGGTGGCGAAGTTAAAGCAGAGGCACCACTGGCGCTTCGTTCGGCATATTCAACCGTCCTGAACAATGACTCGATTATGGAAATCCAAACTGCCGTCTTTTAACCTGACGTCGCACCCAAATTCTAGAGCGCCAAATCAAGCTACTCGTCGTCGAACTTTCGTCATCGAAACTCCTTGTCATCTTTTCAATTTGGTAAAAGAATCGATTCTGATCGCGAACGCTGTCGTTTCCCTGCCTGACGCAGATCGCAGTTCGTAGATACCGTATGGAAAAAAAAATATGTTTCAGTCTCCTTACATGACTCACTCTTACCGCCGCCAGTAACCAAAAGAGCCCTTTTCATCGCTTTACATTTTCACAAATCTCCCGCTTTAGTGGAATTCCTAGGAACCGTTTTCCCTTTCTTCCCACGTATTCTGAATCTGGGGGCAATGCACTGATGCACTTTGTTGCATCGGACGGAAAGCTTTCGATCATAATTTCTCGCTCGGCGGCCTGAACGCAGCCTTCCAGATCCTTCCAGTCGGCTGGAAATATTGACGCTTTCAGCCGCTTGACGGCCGATCATTGTTCTCGTTGTCGTGGTTTGACGTTTCGTGTTTAGTGTGTTTAATGTATCATTCTTTAAATTAATTCAGTTCTTCGCAAATATAACTTTTGTGAAATCTCTCTTCGTTACTATCAGTTTTCTATGAATTAGAACACCTTCGTTAACTTTTCATTGGCGGATTGGATTATCGCACAACAGATGAATCACGGAAAGGCCACTTCGAGAAATGGGGCACAATTGTCGACGTTGTCGTCATGGAAGGCCCAAAAACAAAACGTTCTCGTAGCTTCGGTTTTATTACTAATTCGCGAGTATACATGGTGGATAATGCGCAGAAAGTTAACAAGTTCGATGGACGTGTTGTCGAACCAAAACAAGCTGTTCTCCGCCAAGATATCAACAGATCTGATGCCGGTACAACCGTGAAAAATTTGCTTGTTGGTGGTCTGAAAGATGAACACGACGAGGATTGTTTACGTTATGAATATATATTCTGAATATATACGTTGGTGGGGTCAGACGTGTTAGAATTTGCTCCTAAAATGAAGTGCGATTTGTGCAAAAATAAAGTCGAAAGACTAAACAACAAAGTACAGTGTTCGATCTGTTTAAACTATCTGCATGCAAAGTGTGAAAAATCGGTCCCAAAGAGATCGAGTATTTAGAAGAGTGCAAACAGAAATATAAGTGTAGTTGCTGTGTGAACCGTCGTAGAGATTCAATGTTTCATGATAATGCAGTGAGTCCGCTAGCTGCCTCGGCATCCGTTGTTTGCTCGACCAACATCGCTTCCAGACCAGTTCCACCCGTCAGCAGTGTGCCGTCGACATAGAATACATCCGTTAGCAGTGTGCCGTCGACCTCGAATACATATGTTAACAGTGTGCCGTCGACATCGAATACATCTGTTAGCAGTATGCCGTCGAAATCGAATACCTGTGTTCAAGCTGAAGTGACGATGGAAATTTTTTTCAAAGAAATTTTGAAACTACAGAAAATTAATTCGGATGCTTCTGCTAAAATTAGCCGTTTAGAGGAGAAAAACAATATTTTGAAAAAAAACAATCTGTAATTTAGAAATAAAAATTAATTGTTGTGAATAGCAAATGTTAAAAAACTCAATTGATATTGTTGGTATCCCTATTGATCGCGGCTCAACGGTTAACGATATCATCTCTAAACTTTTTACCGTTGGAGTTGGTATTGAGGTGAGCGCGGATGAGATACAAAACTACTTCGTTAAAAAAACAAACTATACCGTGTCACCTTTTTAAGTGCAACACGGTATAAAAACCCTTCGTCACCAACTGTGACACAAGGGCGGCAGTTTTCGGCGGCTTCGGCTAACGAGAATGGGTCGTGAGTGGGCGCCACTCGCTTCTGACCCAAAAACTGCCAACAAACCATCGCTTTGAAGCGAGAAGACGGCGACGGGTGCTCCGTATAATCAACTAACGCGACCGGTAATGACAGAAACGCCAGCGTTACAATATCCAACACATCACTTTAATATCAGTAATATACTCAAATAGATTAATTCAACAATTAACACTTCCTACGGCGCCGCGTTACACTTCTATATTCAAAATTCAAAACTACGCCCTGATACACACGTTAATCTTTTCTACACTTTCTATATATTATTTTAACTTAAATTTTAACTAACCTGAATCTATTTCGAATAATCTCCCACGATCAAATCGCTGGTTCAGATATTCTTCCTACATCAGTCGGGTAAATCCCCGAATTCTAGTCACCTCGCTGCTCGCGCCACCTTCGCTCCTAATTCGATCGTCGGTACTCACGGAATTCTCCTCCACTTTTTAGTGTAACAAAATCTTCGCCCCACAGATTCTTCGTCTATCAACGGCTACTCCGTGGCGAACTTATTTCCAAGTTCTTTACCCAAATTCGTTGGCCTTCGCTGGTCCCTTTTTCGAGCGTTCCTTGATCAGTCGTTACCCAAGTAAAAAAATGGAAAAAAATCTTGCATAAGTTTCCACTCTCGATCACCCGGACACCTCCAATCTCACCTGCTTTCAGATCCAGAAGAAGGCTCCTATCGTCGTCGGTTAGCCATGTAACCTCGCTAGGTGTTTTTCAGTTACCGCTTCTGCGGTATCGAGCAGATCCGTTGCTGCTCGAGTCTTTGGCCCAGTACGCTGGGGCATTGGCCCCTCGTCTTTGACGCGTTCACCTTTCGCTCGCCCGTCACTTCACCGTAGTTCTGCCGATTTGGAACGCATCCTGCGATTTCCTGACCGCTTGGCGGCGCTCTTGCCCCTTGTTTATCGCTCCCTCCATTGTCGTGTTGACATGACAACTGTCACGACGACCATTCCCATTGCAGATTGTTTACTGAATTTGCTTGAGATTGCAGTTTGCTTATCGAATTTGCTTGAGATTGCAGTTTGTTTATCGAATTTGCTGGATTGATAGGGGTGATCAATGTGGACCCTATGGCGGCGGCGGTGGATTTAGTGGTGGCGCCGGCATATGGATGATATAATCAGTATAAAGACGAAAGTAGTGGATAGATGCCTGCGGCCGATGGCGGTGTAGGTCCAGGAGGATACAACCAAGGCGGCGAGCAGCCCATGCAGCTTCGGAACGAGGTGGCTATGTACAGATACTTTTCTGCTTACATCTATTTTTCTTTTATTAAACCTACTCTATGTATATTCACCTATTGTATTCATATCTTCTTTGTAGAGAAACACTCGTTGGCGTAACATCACCCCTTCCTCCAGAGAATTACTTGTAATTCTTGACCGATTTCTTAATACATCTTCGCGAAATCTAATGTTAAAGATCATTCTCCCGTCTCCTTCGAAGTCCCGACTTTCTTATGATTCCTGCCTATGATCACGCGTGAGTTTGATTCCGACTTAGCTCGATTACGTTCTCGAGATCTTCGTTCTTCCGATGCCTTTACTTCACCGATCGCGTGTAGTAGAATTCTGGATTCCAATACGTTTTCGCTTGATCGAGTATTACACAGTCATCTCATTCATACCTGTTCACTCATTCAAATATAGCCGATACTTAACCCTACCACAAGACCCCAGTGTCAAGACGATCTTAGAATTCAACTATTTACTACCCACCACCGTATACTTTGAAAACCAAATTACATACAGAACCCTACCCAACCCCGCGTTCACGCCTAGTTACTTCAATCCGTCAACGCTAACCTGATATTCCTCACGTTACTATGATCTACTTCACCTATTCTCTACCCAACATTTTCTTTTTTTCCATTTTACTTTCACCATTCGATACACTAATTCTCGCCCAACCATTTTAGGTACATTTCATCGAACTGAGACTAATCGGGGCCAACAGACCCGTTGCCAGCCCAAAAAAACGACCTCTAAGAGATCTACCACCCCCAAGATTAGCGATAAGGAATAGGCGAGGTCAGCGGCCACGAAGGCTATGGCAAGAATTAACTAGGGATGTCGTCAGAGTGAGTAGTGATTTCACCTTCTGGATCTTCAACTATTTCCGACTAACGTTGTTATGTGGAACTTCGGTACGTTCCCTGATCAACTCCAAATCCGTGATTACCTTCGATATAATGTTTGAGGTCCTTGGCGTGCCAGTTCCCGGCAGGTTTGCCCTTCATATCCACCAATTCGAAGGTCGACGCTGACGATCTTTTCTAAATTTCGTAAGGCCCGACGAACGCGGGTGCCAGTTTGGCCGAAAAATTTTTGCTAGCACATAATTTTTCTGCCATACCCTTTCGCCCACCTGAAAATCTTCCGTACGCCGACGGAGGTCGTATCGCTTCTTACTAGAGCTCGCGGCCAGCTTCATCCTTCGTCTGACCTCGTCCCGCACCTTTTCCAACGCGTTCGCGTTTCTAGTTGGAGAGAAATTTTCTTGCGCGTCTGATGGGGGCTCTACTTCTTCCCGGAACGTAATCATTTCCCTGCCAAAATTCATAATTTAAGGTGTAAACCCCGTAATCTCATGCTTATATGTCCGTAACGCACACGAAATCTTTGGTAGATACTTGTCCCACGAACGGTGATTATCTGAGGCGTAACATCTTAGCATGCACTTAATATCCTGATTGCGCCTCTCGGTTGGATTGGCCTGGGGGTGATATAGTGCGGTGTAACATATCCTTACTCCGTAATCTTCCACCGCCGACTCAAACTGTTTACCTCTAAATTGTACCCCGTTGTCGCAGGTCAGAATTCTGAGTACTCCGTACACCAAGAACACATTTTCCTCCAACAGTCGGAAAACACTTGATGCTGTCGCGGTCCGTAATGGCAATATTATAGAGTATTTCATGACGTTGTCAACGATCATCAAGATGTAGACATACCCCCTCGTCGATCTAGGCAATGGTCCCACTAGATCCATGCTGACCATTTCCCAGGGTATCTTGGCTTCGCCGGCCCTACTAGCCATCAGACCAACTGGTGATTTCCTCTCCACCTTACAGGCTTGACACACCTTACATTGCCGTACATACTCCTGTACATACTTCGCATTCGGGGCCAATAATAATTTTGGGCAACACGCGAACACGTTCGTGTAACACCCATGTGACCAGCCTTCGGATCGTCGTGGTGTCGGTTCAGTATTCTGCTTCTTTCTGCCTTCGGGATCACCCTTTTCCAGACAAGGCTGTTTTCGCCATCACCCTTGCGCGCTGGGTGGGACCTGCTTCCACAGCGCATTCTTTCACCCTCCAATTTCCAAATCTACGAGGATCGTCCCGCACGTTATCCACCATCTTCTCAAACCATCGATCTGATGTCGAGGGTATTGCTATGTATCCCACCTTCGCAATCGCTCGAGACAGTGCATCAGGTACGACATGTTCCTTTCCCTTTCGGTGCACCACTTCGAAATCAAATTGCTGAAGGCGGACGGCCCATCTCGACAATCTGGCAGTCGGATCCTTCAATTTGTTGAGCCACACAAGAGAATGATGGTCGGTGATCACGACGAAGCTCGTGCCCTCGATATACGGGCGTAGCTTCTCTATTGCCCATAATACACCCAAACACTCTTTTTCCGTAGCCGAGTACTTCCTTTCCAACTTCGAGAGTGCGCGGCTAAGATAGCACAGCACCTTCTCGCCCGTTGGGTGCGCCTGACTCAGGACCGCTCCTATCCCAACATCCGATGCGTCCGTTTGGACCTTGAAAGGAAATTCGAAGTCTGGGCACGCTAACACTGGGGCTGAAGTAAGTCTCTGTTTACAGGCCTCGAATGCCCGTTCACAATCATCCGACCACGCGAACTTCCGTCCTTTCTTCAGAAGATCGCTTAGGGGTGCCACCATCGTCGCATGGCCTGGTATGAACCGACGATACCAGGAAACCATTCCCAGTAGTTGCCTGACTTGTTTGACCGACCTCGGCTGAGGGAAATCCTTGACAGCCTGCACCTTTTCCGGATTTACGTGGAGACCTCCTTCGTCCACCAGATATCCTTAGGACTTTAACTGTGACCTGCAGAACTGGCACTTTTCTTTGGATACTTTTAGCCCCTCCTCCCTTAATCGTACAAAAACCTCCCGTTAGACTTCCATATGGTGTTCGAACGTTTCGGTCACGATAATAATGTCATCAAGATATGTAAACACGAACGGCTCGAGTGCGGGACCCAATACGGTGTCGATAAGTCTTTGCCAGGTGGCCCCTGAGTTATGGAGCCTAAAAGGCATCCTCTGGAAATGAAATAGCCCCCTCCCAGGCACGGTAAAAGCTGTATATTTCTGGGATTCCTTCGCCATTGGTACCTGCCAATACGCCGACTTTACGTCCACCGTTGACAGGTACTTTGCATTCCGCAGCTTATCAAGGGTTGATGACATATACGGCAACGGATACGCATCCTTGTCAGACACCGCATTCAGTTTCCTGAAATCAACACAAAACCGATAGGATCCGTCTTTCTTTCGAACCAACCATATTGGGGATGACCAAGCGCTTGCCGATGGTTCTACCACTTCAGATTCTAGCATTTCATCCAATTCGATGTTGATTTGTTTCTGTACAGCCGGCGAAACCGGGTAGTACCTCTGCTTAATCAGAGGAGAGTTAGTTTTGATAACATGGGTCACCGATTTTGCGTAGCCCAGCCGCTCTCCCATCAGCGCGAACTGTTCCTCTAGCAGCTCTGACAATATCTTGGCCTCGCTAACCGATAAATTGGACAGACTCCGCAGTGTTTTTCCGGCCGTTGTTTCCACCGTAGCAACCGAGGTCCACTGTTGCCCCTTCATGTCAAGGACCACTCCAAAACACTTCCAGAAATTTTTACCCAATATTAATTCTTGTGGAACCGACGGGATCACCAGCACCTCTAATTCATGACTTCGATCATTTAATTCAAACATCACCCTCACCGTTCCTGATACAGAACACATTTCTCCGTTAGCCAGCCTCACTTCTTCGATCTCGTTTTGGGTCAGGGTTGCACCTCTTCTTCTTAGTCGAATCCATCCCTTCTCTCTTAAAATCGTCCAACTTGCCCCTGAGTCCAGCAGGCCCTCCATCGCTTTGCTCATCGCCCTCACCTGTAGATGCGGCCGATTATCCTGGCCGCACTGCGTGAGTGCATAATCGACTGTCGGAGAGGGTACCCTCCGTTGCGGCCTTTTCAAAGTGCTCGCTCGACCGCCTAGCGAGCACGTCGGTCGTTTCCCGCCGCCGGTGCATCTGAGCATGCTCGCGGCTTCTGTTCGCTTGCCCTCGCTCGGCATACGGGGCAGGTGGCTCGCACAACCCCTTGACGACCGCACCCGAAACACCGCCGCGGCTCGACACACTCCCTCGATAAATGCCCGTCTCGCCTACAATTCCAGCATTTTACTCTGCCCTGGTCCACCATCGCCGCCACTTGCTCTACCCTTTCTGCCTCTACATACGCCAAATCCGGCTCCAGACAGCGTCTAGATCGTGTCGTGGGTGGCACAAATGCTGCCACCGACACCCTCATCGCATCCACAGTGCGACCCATCTTCACCAGTTCAGCTACGGTCGTCACCGGTGTCAAGCACAACTGTTGCTGATAGAATGGTGTTATATTCCTGCGCAATATGCGCAGTTTCTCCTCTTCTCTACAGCTAGTTGTCAGCCGGCTGAATAGCCGCTCCATCATTGCGACATACACCCCCATAGATTCCCCATCCCGTTGCGTCCGTCTCCGTATCTCCTCCCACAGCCGATCCTCGTAATCCAGAGGCAAAAACTTCGCCTTCATCTCCCGAATTAGTTCGTCCCAAGACAACACCAGATTCCGATTAGCGCGAAACCATATCAAAGCTCACGAGTCGAACAGCTCTACGGCTGCCTTGAACAACTGCGGCTTCGACAGGCCTCTCGCCTGCCGCAACTCCTCGACACGTTCAAGGAAGGCGTTTATGGAGCCCGACGAATCTCCGCTGAATTTTATGCCCCATTTGGCCACCTCCGCTGGGCTCGCTCCCCTCGTCTCATGTTGCATGGGTATCATCTGTTCGCGCCCTTGCGGAACTTCGTCCTCGTCTGAAGAATCATCGTCCTTTCCGACGAGCAATCTCATTGCCAGAATGAGTCTGTTCCGCAGTCCTTTCGCGATATCCTTCTGCTCCATGGTTACTGCGCGCATGTTGGCCAGCCGCCGGAAGCCAAATTCAATCTTTACTCTCCCTTTCACGAACTCCGATGCTGTCTTGTCCCCAGAAACTCTGCTAGCCAGGTCCTCTATTTCCACCACTTTTGCCAGCAACTCCAAATGATCCGTCTCGAAATCGAAAGGATACTCTGACTCCACATACGACGTGTCTAGCGCGGACTCGGACCTCAATGTGGTCCTCAAAGTCTTCCTCATGGCGTCTATCGTATCGGCCGGAAAACCACGAATGGCGAGCTCATACGTAAGCTCATCCTTACTTAAACGGTCCACTAAAATTTTAATGCTGCCTAAGATCCCTGTATAGTTTTCTATAAATTGGCAGTTTGATACGACCCTTACTTAATAAAGCACGTAATTTTCCAATGATAATCCCTCCGTAAGTGAATCACAACCCAAGATTTCGTCAATCAATCTTACTAACTGTAGCCTCTTATACCCTATTCCTCACACACTCACTTCGTACTCACAACTTCTAATTTATTTCTTCACCACTCAAACTGACACCACACTCTATCATGCGAACGTTTCGGAATCCAACTTGTAAACATATGATTCCATCAACTTATATTTTCATATATATTGTATATGTAAAAAAAAACTTCAGATAATATATGTATGCATACCAAATGTGTAGATGTATATAACAACGGAATATCTTTCTCTAATAAATATTTGCTACACAAAAATTAGCGAGCAAATCTAAAATCGATTCAGCCCTCGCGCCGAGATCAAACTCTATATCATTTAGTTCACGCCAACAAGAGGATAAAACAAAAGAAAATCGGATTTTCGATGTCAATCGCCTTCCCACAATTTGGGACTGGTTTTAGCTAAACTTTTTTCTTTCGCGGACCGTAACTTCCGTTAGCCCCACGTTGGGCGCCAATTTGTCACCTTTTTAAGTGCAGCACGGTATAAAAACCGTTCGTCACCAACTGTGACACAAGGGCGGCAGTTTTCGGCGGCTTCGGCTCACGAGAATGGGTCGTGAGTGGGCGCCACTCGCTTCTGACCCAAAAACTGCCAACAAACCGTCACTCCGAAGCGAGAAGATGGCGGCGGGTGCTCCGTATAATCAACTAACGCGACCGGTAATGACAGAAACGCCAGCGTTACAATATCCAACACATCACTTTAATATCAGTAATTTACTCAAATAGAATAACCCAACAATTAATACTTCCTACGGCGCCGCGTTACACTTCTATATTCAAAATTCAAAACTACGCCCTGATATACACGTTAATCTTTTCTACACTTTCTATATATTATTTTAACTTAAATATTAACTAACCTGAATCTATTTCGAATAATCTCCCACGATCAAATCGCTGGTTCAGATGTTCTTCCTACATCAGTCGGGTAAATCCCCGAATTCTAGTCACCTCGCTGCTCGCGCTTCCGCCACCTTCGCTCCTAATTCGATCGTCGGTACTCACGGAATTCTCCTCCACTTTTTAGTGTAACAAAATCTTCGCCCCACAGATTCTTCGTCTATCAACGGCTACTCCGTGGCGAACTTATTTCCAAGTTCTTTACCCAAATTCGTTGGCCTTCGCTGGTCCCTTTTTCGAGCGTTCCTTGATCAGTCGTTACCCAAGTAAAAAAATGGAAAAAAAATCTTGCATAAGTTTCCACTCTCGATCACCCGGACACCTCCAATCTCACCTGCTTTCAGATCCAGAAGAAGGCTCCTATCGTCGTCGGTTAGCCATGTAACCTCGCTAGGTGTTTTTCAGTTACCGCTTCTGCGGTATCGAGCAGATCCGTTGCTGCTCGAGTCTTTGGCCCAGTACGCTGGGGCATTGGCCTCTCGTCTTTGACGCGTTCACCTTTCGCTCGCCCGTCACTTCGCCGTAGTTCTGCCGATTCGGAACGCATCCTGCGATTTCCTGACCGCTTGGCGGCGCTCTTGCCCCTTGTTTATCGCTCCCTCCGTTGTCGTGTTGACATGACAACTGTCACGACGACCATTCCCATTGCAGATTGTTTACTGAATTTGCTTGAGATTGCAGTTTGTTTATCGAATTTGCTGGATTGATAGGGGTGATCAATGTGGACCCTATGGCGGCGGCAGTGGATTTAGTGGTGGCGCCGGCATATGGATGATATAATCAGTATAAAGACGAAAGTAGTGGATAGATGCCTGCGGCCGATGGCGGTGTAGGTCCAGGAGGATACAACCAAGGCGGCGAGCAGCCCATGCAGCTTCGGAACGAGGTGGCTATGTACAGATACTTTTCTGCTTACATCTATTTTTCTTTTATTAAACCTACTCTATGTATATTCACCTATTGTATTCATATCTTCTTTGTAGAGAAACACTCGTTGGCGTAACATCACCCCTTCCTCCAGAGAATTACTTGTAATTCTTGACCGATTTCTTAATACATCTTCGCGAAATCTAATGTTAAAGATCATTCTCCCGTCTCCTTCGAAGTCCCGACTTTCTTATGATTCCTGCCTATGATCACGCGTGAGTTTGATTCCGACTTAGCTCGATTACGTTCTCGAGATCTTCGTTCTTCCGATGCCTTTACTTCACCGATCGCGTGTAGTAGAATTCTGGATTCCAATACGTTTTCGCTTGATCGAGTATTACACAGTCATCTCATTCATACCTGTTCACTCATTCAAATATAGCCGATACTTAACCCTACCACAAGACCCCAGTGTCAAGACGATCTTAGAATTCAACTATTTACTACCCACCACCGTATACTTTGAAAACCAAATTACATACAGAACCCTACCCAACCCCGCGTTCACGCCTAGTTACTTCAATCCGTCAACGCTAACCTGATATTCCTCACGTTACTATGATCTACTTCACCTATTCTCTACCCAACATTTTCTTTTTTTCCATTTTACTTTCACCATTCGATACACTAATTCTCGCCCAACCATTTTAGGTACATTTCATCGAACTGAGACTAATCGGGGCCAACAGACCCGTTGCCAGCCCAAAAAAACGACCTCTAAGAGATCTACCACCCCCAAGATTAGCGATAAGGAATAGGCGAGGTCAGCGGCCACGAAGGCTATGGCAAGAATTAACTAGGGATGTCGTCAGAGTGAGTAGTGATTTCACCTTTTGGATCTTCAACTATTTCCGACTAACGTTGTTATGTGGAACTTCGGTACGTTCCCTGATCAACTCCAAATCCGTGATTACCTTAGATATAATGTTTGAGGTTTTTGGCGTGCCAGTTCCCGACAGGTTTGCCCTTCATATCCACCAATTCGAAGGTCCACGCTGACGATCTTTTCTAAATTTCGTAAGGCCCGACGAACGCGGGTGCCAGTTTGGCCGAAAAATTTTTGCTAGCATCCGATAGGACATAATTTTTCCGCCATACCCTTTCGCCCACCTGAAAATCTTCCGTACGCCGACGGAGGTCGTATCGCTTCTTACTAGAGTTCGCGGCCAGCTTCATCCTTTGTTCGACCTCGTCCCGCACCTTTTCCAACGCGTTCGCGTTTCTAGTTGGAGAGAAATTTTCTTGCGCGTCTGATGGGGCTCTACTTCTTCCCGGAACGTAATCATTTCCCTGCCAAAATTCATAATTTAAGGTGTAAACCCCGTAATCTCATGCTTATATGTCCGTAACGCACACGAAATCTTTGGTAGATACTTGTCCCACGAACGGTGATTATCTGAGGCGTAACATCTTAGCATGCACTTAATATCCTGATTGCGCCTCTCGGTTGGATTGGCCTGGGGGTGATATAGTGCGGTGTAACATATCCTTACTCCGTAATCTTCCACCGCCGACTCAAACTGTTTACCTCTAAATTGTACCCCGTTGTCACAGATCAGAATTCTGGGTACTCCGTACACCAAGAATAAATTTTCCTCCAACAGTCGGAAAACACTTGATGCTGTCGCGGTCCGTAATGACGTAGTCAACGATCGTCAAGATGTAGACATACCCCCTCGTCGATCTAGGCAATGGTCCCACTAGATCCATGCTGACCATTTCCCAGGGTATCTTGGCTTCGCCGGCCCTACTAGCCATCAGACCAACTGGTGATTTCCTCTCCACCTTACAGGCTTGACACACCTTACATTGCCGTACATACTCCTGTATGTCACTTCGCATTCGGGGCCAATAATAATTTTGGGCAACACGCGAACACGTTCGTGTAACACCCATGTGACCAGCCTTCGGATCGTCGTGGTGTCGGTTCAGTATTCTGCTTCTTTCTGCCTTCGGGATCACCCTTTTCCAGACAAGGCTGTTTTCGCCATCACCCTTGCGCGCTGGGTGGGACCTGCTTCCACAGCGCATTCTCCGTCACCCTCCAATTTCCAAATCTACGAGGATCGTCCCGCACGTTATCCACCATCTTCTCAAACCATCGATCTGATGTCGAGGATATTGCTATGTATCCCACCTCCGCAATCGCTCGAGACAGTGCATCGGGTACGACATGCTCTTTCCCCTTTCGGTGCACCACTTCGAAATCAAATTGCTGAAGGCGGACGGCCCATCTCGACAATATGCCAGTCGGATCCTTCAATTTGTTGAGCCACACAATGATGGTCGGTGATCACGACGAAGCGCGTGCCCTCGATATACGGGCGTAGCTTCTCTATTGCCCATAATACACCCAAACACTCTTTTTCCGTAGCCGAGTACTTCCTTTCCAACTTCGAGAGTGCGTGGCTAAGATAACACAGTACCTTCTCGCCCGTTGGGTGCGCCTGACTCAGGACCGCTCCTATCCCAACATCCGATGCGTCCGTTTGGACCTTGAAAGGAAATTCGAAGTCTGGGCACGCTAACACTGGGGCTGAAGTAAGTCTCTGTTTACAGGCCTCAAATGCCCGTTCACAATCATCCGACCACGCGAACTTCCGTCCTTTCTTCAGCAGATCGCTAAGGGGTGCCACCATTGTCGCATGGCCTGGTATGAACCGACGATACCAGGAAACTATTCCCAGTAGTTGCCTGACTTGTTTGACCGACCTCGGCTGAGGGAAATCCTTGACAGCCTGCACCTTTTCCGGATCTACGTGGAGACCTCCTTCGTCCACCAGATATCCTTAGTACTTTAACTGTGACCTGCAGAACTGGCACTTTTCTTTGGATACTTTTAGCTTAATTAATCGTACAAAAACCTCCCGTAAGACGTCCATATGGTGTTCGAACGTTTCGGTCACGATAATAATCTCATCAAGATATGTAAACACGAACGGCTCGAGTGCGGGACCCAATACGGTGTCGATAAGTCTTTGCCAGGTGGCCCCTTAGTTATGGAGGAAATGAAATAGCCCCCTCCCAGGCACGGTAAAAGCTGTATATTTCTGGGATTCCTTCGCCATTGGTACCTGCCAATACGCCGACTTTACGTCCACCGTTGACAGGTACTTTGCATTCCGCAGCTTATCAAGGGTTGATGACATATACGGCAACGGATACTGTTGGTCGACGACGAATAAGCGGCTACACCAATACAACCATCAAACCGGTCGGCGACAACAAGATCCATACAATACCAAAATATTTAATGTTAATTTACCTACCCATTTGAATGTCTACACATACATCTAAATTAGGCTTAAGAATTAGTATTGAAACTTGTAAAACAACCAGTTGCTAGTGAGGTTTTGAATTGTGAAGTCAATCGAATTAAATAAAGGAAAAGTCACGCGAATTCGATCGTTTCATTTAAATAGTTTCAACTTAGGATGAACGCAACATTTTTGGTGCCCCAGGTGAGGAATAGTTTGGAAGCAATCAATTTATATCAGTTCAAATTCGACGTTGAGTTTGATTCTCGGGGTAAGTGTGTCCAGTCAGTTCTTTGAAATTCCGTTAGCAATTGATTAAAAGTACAGTTTTCGAAATGAGTGTCGACACCGCGTGTTTGGTAGACCGGCAAAAGGCACTCCTAGAGAGTCTTACCAGTACATTTGTCAATTACAAAAAAGACTCCTCTTCTCGGAAGTCGGATGCCTATTACCAGAGACGCCTAGATAGAGTTAATACGCGAGCCCAAGAATTTTGGGAAAACGACAAAACACTTGTTTTGAACAAGTTGCCGAAAGAAGATTCCTACTTTAGCGATAATGTGGCCAACGCCTTCGAAGAATTATACATCGAATGCGTGAGCAGGATAGAAACTGACTACGCCACAGCTTTCCCTCCCAAAGAATCTGAGAACCATGATTCACACAATTCAACTTCTATCAACTCACAGCGCAATCCATACCCACGCTTGCAAAAACTGAATGTACCTGTTTTCGAGGGAAACTATTCCGCTTGGCCTCATTTTCACGATTTGTATTGTTCTCTTATACATACAAACAATGAACTTTCTAAGGTGGAAAAATTCTGGTATCTTAAGGACAGTCTTCGTGGAGAGCCTCTTGATATGGTTAAACATATGGCTACGACGGAAGCCAATTACATTGCCGCCTGGAAACTTCTCCTTGACTACTATGAGAACCCTCGTGAATTATTCAAGGCTCACATGCATTTGTTTTCGTCTCAGCCAAAGATAGCCCATGAAAATGCACACGCCATTAGAAATTTACTAAACGTAGCTCGCGAATGCCGTCAAGCACTAGTTAACTTCAAACTGGATTTGAAACACTGTGACCCAATATTAGTCTACTTTTTGACTCAAAAACTACCAGCTGAAACTATCGGCTTATGGGAGATGAAAATTGGTGGCACCACCAATTTGCCGTCATTCGAGACACTACAAATGTTTCTCGATACACGCATAAAAACACTAGAAGCCATAGCCGAAAACAAGGCTAACTCGACATCGACATCATCTAAACCCAATAAGTCATACGGTAAACCTAACCATGAGAATCACAGAGTTGTAAAGAATAAATCATTTCACGTCGCAACCAGCATCGGTAATTCAAGCAATCAAAACAAATTCAATTTCCCGTTTAGCATTATATGCAAAGGGAATCATGTATTACGGAAATGTCCACAATTTATGTCTATGTCGACATCAGCACGTCGAGCTGCAATAACCGGACAGTCAGTATGTACCAATTGCCTTGCATACAACCATACAGTCGAACGTTGCAGTAGCAAACAAAACTGTCGATGTGGTGAACGCTTATTCACGACCAAGTGAATCCCGTTTATGCAGTTCCAGCGACAACGACTCCTCCATTTGCCTCACAAGCTCCACTCACAAACACATCTAACCTTCGCTCCTTCGTTACGTGTCTCTCTCAAAAGCAAATATTATTATCAACGGCTGTTGTGCGTGTCAAGGCACTTGATGGAGGTTTCCTAGAATTGCGTGCTCTGATCGATCAAGGCAGCCAAACGTCGTTGATCTCAGAACGAGCAGCCAATTTATTGAAGCTACCGAAATCAAAGGTCAAAGCATTGATTATCGGATTAGGTGACATCCCTGCGGACACGTGCAATTTTATGGTTAATTTACTTATTCACTCACGGATAAACGAGTTTAAAATCGATGTCACAGCTTTTATCATGCCCAAGCTGACTAGCTCCATACCTAATGAATACGTTCTTAAGTCGGATTGGAACCATATTGCTGGTTTATCGCTGGCTGACCCCAAGTATTTTGAACCGGCCAAAATAGACCTAATTTTGGGAAATGAAGTGTATTCAGAAGCCATCCTTGATGGATTAAAAAGATTGCCTGGATCACTGAATTTGGGTGGATATTAATGGGTCAGATCCGCTCCCAAAAAGTCGATCCAATACAATTAAAAGCGATGGTCACAAAAGTCGAAGTCAACGATTTGCTTCAAAAGTTTTGGGAAACTGATATTGTTCCAGCAAAACGGGAGATGACACCCGAAGAAAGATGGTGCGAAAATTTTTACGCCGACACACTTACGCGAAACGGACGTGGCCGCTATATGGTCCGCCTACCATTCAAAAAATATTTGCATACTGATATTGTTCTAGGCAAATCGCGAGATATCGCTATTCGCCAATTCATGCAACTAGAACGTCGATTTATTCGGGATCCTAAACTGTACTTTGAATACAGTAGATGCATCCACGAATATATATCCTCCAGGTGAGATGGCTGAAGTTCAGGTTCCTGAGGAAAACCTCATCGAATATCGCGATGGAATGTTCGACGTAAAGTGCTGTTACTTGCCACATCATGCTGTGATGAAAATGAGTTCAACTACGACCAAGTTGCGTATTGTGTTCGACGCCAGTTGGAAAACATCAAATCATAATTCACTTAATGACGTGCTATTTCCTGGCCCAGCCTTGCATAACGAATTGCCATCGATAATCATTAACTGGCGTTTTCATCGTGTTGCATATCAAGCTGATCTCAAACAAATGTTTAGGCAAATTTTGGTGCATCATGATGATGCTCAATTTCAACGAATTGTTTGGAGAAATGATCCTTCAGAGCCACTACGCGAATATTATAGCAAAGTGGTCACGTTTGGGACTACTTGCGCACCGTATTTGGCCATCCGTACTATTCATCAATTGGCGCATGACCTACATGTAAAATACCCACTTGCGGCTCCGATTTTACTTAATTCAGTGTTTGTCGACGATGTCTTTGCTGGAGGTGATGATGTTCAGTCCGCCTTGGAATTACAACGTGAATTGCTCAACATATTTGATGAAGCTGGATTTGAGCTGCGGAAATGGGTCAGTAATTGTGAAGAAGTATTGGAGGCAGTTCCAGAAGCATCGCGAGAAATCCAGGTGTCTGAGATTTCACGATTTCACTAAATCACTTACAATTCGTTCCGTTCATTTTTCATCAAGGTTGGCTTTGCATTGTTCGATTGTGACATAATGATAATAAAAAATATTGTTGTTTTTCTGAATGTACAAATGAAAAATTTAATTTTCCCCTGATTAAATAAAATAAGTTGTTCTGATGTACATTTTTTGGTGCCTCCTGTGAGGAATTTTTGTGAGAACATTTTGAGTGGACTGTGGTAAAACAAACGAATTGGTGAAAAATTTTTAATTATTGGATTGAAAAAAAAAAAAAAGTCAGCATGGCTGAATTGAGAAGGCGAACTACGGCGTTCAACACAATTGAACGCATCGCAAAGAAAGTGCTGAATGCAGGCTATCAAGCTGTTGGGTTCGAAATGGCAGAGGAAATAAAAACCCTCGAGGCTGCGTTTGATAAATTTACGGCTGTAAATGAGGAGTTGATCGCAATGGCGGAGAGTGGCGAGGTGACAGTCCATGAGGAGTTGGCTGCAAAGACTGAAGAGACATATAAAAGGTCTATGGCACAACTAAAAAGGAAATTGGCCACTGGCGATATAGGAGCTGCATTAGGAGTTAATCGGTCTGTATTGCCCAGTGAACATGGCATGGAGTATGAGATGAAATCGGAACGACTTTCCGTACCCAAATTTGATGGCACTTTGAAAAATTGGCTGGCATTTAAGGACGCGTTCGAAACCCTTGTCCACAATACACCAGCACCTGAAGCATACAAATTGGGCAAATTACGTGAGGGAGTTCAAGGTGATGCAGTGGCGCTCGTTGGAGGAATGTACACTGGCGGATATAATGAAGTTTGGCAGGCATTGCAAAAGCGATATGACAGCCCGAAGCAATTGGCGGAAATCCATGTGGCGCGGTTCATTGAACTGAAACAAAGCTCAACTGAAACGACTTCGGAGCTATTGTCTGTGGTGGATACAGTTCGTGAATCGTTTCGTGCCTTAGCAGTAATGAAATTACCAGTTGAACACTGGGATGCACTAGCAGTTCCGATAGTGACATCAAAGTTACCGACAACGACACAACAGGCTTGGGGAATGAGTCTGACTTCGCAGAACATTCCTAAACTGGAAGAGTTGCTATCATTTGTGGAAAAACGTGCGCACAGCATTTCAACAGGCGTAATCCAATGGCCAGGCAGCTCAAACAACTCAAATAATGCACCTCATGGAAGGACGACTTCAGCTAGTTCTATTCAACAGAAGGCACGATTGATAAAATCAAATTTGGCAGCGACATCACATGGACATTGCGAATACTGCAATGAGAACTCACATCGCATTGGCAAGTGTTCAAAGCTCACATCGCTTCCAGTGGCTGAACGCTTTAATAAAATCAAAGATTCAAACCTTTGTTTCAACTGTTTGCGTCCCGGACATTCAACCAAAGTTTGCACCTCCATAAATTGCCGCATATGCAATGGTAGACACCACACATTGCTCTGTAGATCAACATCATCAACTATGGCTTGGACCCAGGCGTCGAATCTAACAACAAATAAAAAGGCTCCGACTTTGGCACCGTCAGCATTGGGTGGCCCACCGCGTAATATAGCATGACTTACTGAACCAGTCAAAACATTCGCGGTCATTCTTGACCAAATTGTCCTTTTGGCAACGGCAATCGTGCAGATATCTGATGGCTTTGGCAACAATCATCCGTGTCGAGTACTTTGCGATCCTGGTTCACAGGTTAGTTTTGTTACTTCTCGCTTTTTTAATGGTTTGGCTCTTCGTAGGCAACATTGCGAAATACAAATTGAGGGAATCGGAGACTCAATCCATGCTTACACACGTGGCAAGACGCACGTTACACTAACGTCGAATATAAATCCGTCATATCGAATTGGCATCGAACTCTACATTATTGACAAAATAACATCACCGACTCCGTTGGCTCAGATCAACGAAAATTGTTGGCAACATTTACGCAACTTGACGTTGGCAGATCCAACATTTGGAATCACTGGAAGAATTGATGCATTGATTGATGCTGAGGTATGGGGTCAATTAATTGTTGATAGTATAATACGTGGCAATGGTAATGAACCATGCGCTCAGGCGACTCAACTTGGCTGGGTTGTGTTCGGGCCTGCTGAAGTGCAGTCGGTACCCGATTGTACAACTCGTTCATTGGCAATACGTAAATGTTCACTATCAGTAAATATCAACGACGACGAACGCACTGACACACTACTGCGACAGCTGTTCGAAGTCAATGAGACTGAATCCAATAGGGATAATTTACATGAGGCAGACATATGTGAGGACATTTTCATGAGAACGCATCGCCGTGACAAGAATGGTCGATACTTTGTGCAAATTCCATTTCGACCTGATGCACCGGTACTTGGAAATTCTCACCAACTGGCACTGCGACAGTTCTACCAGCCGGAACGGAGATTGTCATCTAACCCGAGACTACGGGAAATGTATATTGCATTCATGCGCGAATATCATGACCTTAGTCACATGCATGCGATTGGCGATCAACCTGGCGATCCATCGCAATCATATTTCATTCCACATCACGCCGTGCTCAAGGAAAGCAGCGCTACGACAAAACTTCGCACAGTTTTCAACGCATCGGCTAAATCATCAAATGGTGTTTCTCTAAATGATACACAAATTGCTGGCCCTATCATCCAGGATCTACTGATTAACATTTTGCATCGCTTCCGACGATTTGCTATTGCTATAGTGGCTGATGTAGAAAAAATGTTCAGAATGGTTTATGTGGATAAAAGACATCGAAAGTGGCAACAAATACTTTGGCGAGATTTCCCCAATGAACCGTTGCAAACATATCAATTGGCAACTGTCACGTATGGTACAGCGAGTGGCCCATATCTTGCTATACGTGCAATGCAGCAATGTGCTAAAGACAATTGTCACATTCTCATTGACTTACCACGAATTCAGGATGCTCGAGAAAGCGTGTTACGAGACTTTTACGTCGATGATTATTTGAAAAGTGTCCCAACGAGAGATCATGCTATACAATTAGCTCGTGACGTAAGCACAGTGCTGCGACAAGGATTATTTAATCTGAGGCAATGGCGATCTAATGATGCGATATTCTTGGCTCAGATAATTGGCAACTCTACTGACACCAATATGGAGTTTTGCTTGAGTGAAACCACAGTACTTGGTTTACAATGGAATCCACATACAGATGAATTATTTTATCGCATCAATTTAGAGGTTACACCATCCACAACTAAGCGTCAGATTCTCCGTGAGGCAGCTAGAATTTATGATCCAACTGGCATGTTGGCTCCCGTAACAATAGTCAACAAAATGTTTATACAAAGGCTGAGCAAGGCAGGATTAGAATGGGATACGTCGATTCCAACCGAATTGCTCGACGAATGGCTCGCGTACCGCCGCGACTTGGTAAAATTGGAGCAAATACATATCCCCAGATGGCTTGGCATTGTTCCCGATGGTATATTACTATTGAATGGCTATTGCGATGCTAGTTCCAAAGCTTTCGCAGCTGTGATATATATCACTACGCACGTAAACGAAAACCAACGCACAACAAGGCTTATTGCAGCGAAAACACGGGTGGCTCCAATCAAGGAAATCACAATTCCAAGGCTAGAATTGGCTGCCGGACATTTGCTCACAAAACTCATGATGGACACTAGACAGGCTATGGAGCTCATGAATATTCCATATTCTATGTGGAGCGATTCAAACATTGTACTTTGTTGGCTAAAAAAATCGCCCTTTCAGCTCAAACAATTTGTGGCAAATAGAGTGGGCTACATACAACAACACACAGAAATTGGTAATTGGCACCACATTAGCACGCAATTTAACCCGGCAGATTGTGCAAGTCGTGGCATTGGCGTAGAAGCATTAATGAATCATCCGCTCTGGTGGAATGGTCCAGCTGATGTTATGGAGACGAATAAATCACAACCACTCCGAGAAGATGATAAAATTAACATGGAATTGGAGCTGAGACCAGTTAAGGCTAAACTTACACGTTTCACCCAAAAATTGTTTATCGAGACTGGACAAAAAATTGGCAATGAATTAATCCGTTTTAATATACTCGATCGATACAGCGATCTAGGAAAGCTTCTACGCACCACAGCGTACATCTTTCGATGGCTTAAGGCAAACAAGCTCATACGACTACAACCAGTCATTTCCGTAAAGGAAATGGAGGAAGCATTGGACTGGTACATAATGGCTGATCAAAACAATTACTTCGGTCCTGAAATATATCAGCTACGCAAAACAGCTGGTCTCACCATGGCGAGCAAACTGAACCCTCTCAATCCATACTTGGACTCATGCAATTTACTACGAGCAGCGAGTAGGCTACAGAATGCTGAACTTCCCGTAGAGCAACGAAGACCAATCATTTTGGCGAAGGAAAGCGTTCTTTCTAAACTCATCGTGCAACAGGCGCATAAGGACACATTGCATGGAGGCATTCAACTCATGCTACAAACTCTTCGTCAGAAATATTGGATTTTATACGCACGTACACTTGTTAAACAATGTATTCATGCGTGTACTATCTGCCGAAGACAAAGACATTCTATGATTAACCAACAAATGGCTTCACTACCTCGATCGAGAGTTACACCGACACCACCGTTTGCAGTGGCTGGAGTGGATTATTGCGGTCCATTCCACATTCGCATTGGCTCCAGGAGGGTTCGAACTTCAAGGAAAACATACGCTGCAATTTTCATTTGCATGGCGACCAAGGCAGTGCACATTGAATTGACGGAAGATTTATCAGCAGAGGCATTCATCAACGTATTCACACGATTTGTAAGCAGGCGAGGCCCATGTTATAAACTATACAGCGACAACGGAACAGCTTTCGTGGGTGCAAATAGAATCATGCAAGAAGATCTTAAGGAATGGCACTCTACATACACACAACAGCAATTAGCAAATCGAGGTACAGAATGGCATTTTATACCACCTGGAGCTCCACATCACGGAGGACTGTGGGAGGCAGCGGTCAAATCCGCTAAAAAGCATCTAGTTCGCATCATTGGAGCAAACTCTATCTACTACGATCAATTACACACATTACTAGTTCACATTGAGGCTTGTTTGAACTCACGACCATTGGTGGCTTTACATGATACGCTGGACGAACACTTGGCGCTTTCGCCAGCTGATTTTTTGATTGGCAGGTCGATTATTGCGGTACCTGACAAACCAGTACTCGACATACCAACGAAGCGACTTTCGTATTGGCGTCAACTACGGCAAATGCAGCAACACTTTTGGAAACAGTGGCATGATGAATATTTGGGGACTCTGCAGCAGCGATCAAAGTGGCACAAAGCAACAGACGACTTGAAGGTTGGCGACGTCGTCATTATTCGGCACGAAACTTTGCCCGCAACACAATGGAGACTTGGCAAAATAATAAAATTGCATCCAGGCGATGATGGATTAACCAGAGTAGTTACAATCAGGCATCAACAAGGAGAATTCAAGAGACCGGTGCAAAAGGTTTGCAAACTATTGGATCTCTCTGAACATACCTGTTCAGCCGGGCAGAATGTCTGAGATTTCACGATTTCACTAAATCACTTACAATTCGTTCCGTTCATTTTTCATCAAGGTTGGCTTTGCATTGTTCGATTGTGACATAATGATAATAAAAAATATTGTTGTTTTTCTGAATGTACAAATGAAAAATTTAATTTTCCCCTGATTAAATAAAATAAGTTGTTCTGATGTACACCAGGTATCACACTTATTGGACGCAGACCATACCATTAAAACTTTAGGCATTTACTGGCAGCCTACTGAAGATAAATTTACGTTTAAATTTAATTTTGATGTAACTGGGCAACTCGATCTTCCTATTACAAACCGAAATATTCTCTCTACTGTCGCTAGATTATTCGACCCGTTGGGGTTCATTGCACCAGTTATACTACCAGCTAAAATTATACTGCAAAGGCTTTGGTCGGAGAATTTAGATTGGGATGATCCAGTACCACATACAATTCATTCGCAGTGGTGCCAGTACGTACGAAATTTAGCAGATTTATCGAACATCAAAATTCCACGTTGGATTGAGACATCACCGAAAGTCAAATCTTTAGAGCTTCATGGATTTTGTGATGCCTCAAATATGGGCTATGCATGTGTTGTTTATGTTCGCTCTTCGATGGACAATAAGAACTACAAATCTAGCTTATTAACGTCAAAGTCAAAAGTATCGCCAATCAAGCCACATAGTATACCTCGCTTAGAGTTGATGGCCGCCGTGCTCTTGTCCGATCTGATAGGCTACATTCTCAAAAATTTGCACTGGCCTATTCAACCCAAAATATTTGCTTGGACAGATGCCGAGATTGTGCTGCACTGGCTTAAAAGAGACCCAAATCGATGGGACATTTTTATTGCCAATCGTGTCAGTCGTATACGAGACCTGATTCCTATTAGCCAATGGCAGCATATTGCGACGGATAAGAATCCAGCCGATTGTGCCAGTCGCGGAATGAGTCCAAGTGAATTACTCGAACATCGACTCTGGTGGCATGGCCCAGATTTTCTTCGATCATCGCAAGACCAATGGCCTATATCTAAAATCACTGTTAAGAATTTTGGCGATCTTGGTGTTCGGAAGATTCACGTAGTGCAAATTGGACATGTTGAACGTCAGAACCTACTCAAACGATTTTCATCATACAACGTGTTAATCCGAATAACTGCGCTCATCCAAAATCTTGCGAAAAAAGCTCGTCATCACGAATATAATTACCCCCTCACTGTTCTGGACTTACTAGAGTCAAGAGACTTTTGGATAAAGTTCATTCAAAATGTCGAATTCTCAGACGAAATACGAGCGCTTACTAAAGGAGTTTCGATTCCCTCGAAAAGTAAGCTGTCAAACTTGAATCCATTTCTCGACAGTAAAAACCTTATGCGAGTAGGAGGTCGACTAGCCAATTCATTGCTGGATTACAACGAGAAATATCCAATTATTTTGCCATCAAAAAATGAATTTACACGCTTATTGATTCGAGAGCATCACGAGAGGACAATGCATGGCGGAACTCAACTAGTTCTGAGATTGCTTCGTCGCACGTTTGGATCTGCAATGCTCGCAACACTGTACGTTTTCTACTTCAAAAATGTGTCACTTGCTATCGTTTCAAGGCTAAAGCAGGGCAACAACAAATGGGGATTCTTCCCTCATATCGAGTGCGGCCATCATTTTTCGCCTTTTCTTCTACAGGTGTCGATTTCTGTGGTCCGATAGAAGTCAAGGCATCAAATCTGCGAGGTCGCGTTCGTTTCAAGGGTTATATAGCAGTTTTCGTCTGCATGACGACTCGTGCGGTACACATCGAATTAGTTGGTGACATGTCAACTCCTAAATTCATCTCTGCGTTGAAACATTTTCTAAGTAGAAGAACGATGTGCTCACATATACATAGCGACAATGGCACCACATTTGTTGGAGCAGTCAATCAGCTGGAAAAGCATGAAAAAATCTGGAAGACTCAAATTGAAAATGAAGTCGTGCCGTTTTTAACTAATAGAGCGATTCAATGGCATTTCATTCCTCCTGCTAGCCCATATTTTGGTGGCATTTGGGAGGCCAGTGTAAAATCTCTGAAATATCACCTTAAAAGAGTCTGCGGAAATAACACATATACCTTCGAAGAATGGAACACATTTGTAGTAGAAATAGAATGTATTCTGAATAGTCGACCATTGTGCCCATTACATCAGATCCAGAAGACCTAGCCGCAATCACACCTAATCATTTTTTGAACGGCGATATCGCTCGAGGTTTACCCGAACCATGTCCATCAAGCAGAGGATTCGGCTTGCCAGTTATTTTGAGAGAAATGAATCGAATGAAATACTCATTTTGGGAGCGATGGAGCTCTGATTATTTGAACCAGCTGCAATCTCGTCCCAAGTGGTTGGAAGCTAGAAACGAATTTCATATAAATGATCTCGTTTTAATTTTGGATAACCGACTACCGCCACTCAACTGGAGTCTGGGGAGAATCATTCATTTAACTGAAGGCCCGGATGGACTCAAACGCGTAGCAACTCTTCGAACAAGGGGAAAAATTATAACAAGGCCCATACACAAGTTATGCCGGCTACCATTAGACTGTACTGAATAACACATTTCATATAGAACTGAACTGATCACACTTATTCATTTAATTCTGTTAACGATACTCGTGAAGTCAACTGTGTAGGCGTCAGTGAGTACCAACTATGATAACTCGGAGAGATATCATGGTCCCCGATATGTTGGTCGACGACGAATAAGCGGCTACACCAATACAACCATCAAACCGGTCGGCGACAACAAGATCCATACAATACCAAAATATTTAATGTTAATTTACCTACCCATTTGAATTTCTACACATACATCTAAATTAGGCTTAAGAATTAGTATTGAAACTTGTAAAACAACCAGTTGCTAGTGAGGTTTTGAATTGTGAAGTCAATCGAATTAAATAAAGGAAAAGTCACGCGAATTTGATCGTTTCATTTAAATAGTTTCAACTTAGGATGAACGCAACAGATACGCATCCTTGTCAGACACCCCATTCAGTTTCCTGAAATCAACACAAAACCGATAGGATCCGTCTTTCTTTCGAACCAACAATATTGGGGATGACCAAGCGCTTGCCGATGGTTCAACCACTCCAGATTCTAGCATTTCATCCAATTCGATGTTAATTTGTTTCTGTACAGCCGGCGAAACCGGGTAGTACCTCTGCTTAATCGGAGGAGAGGTAGTTTTGATAACATGGGTCACCGATTTTGCGTAGCCCAGCCGCTCTCCCATCAGCGCGAACTGTTCCTCTAGCAGCTCTGACAATATCTTGGCCTCGCTAACCGATAAATTGGACAGACTCCGCAGTGTTTTTCCGGCCGTTGTTTCCACCGTAGCAACCGAGGTCCACTGTTGCCCCTTCATGTCAAGGACCACTCCAAAACACTTCCAGAAATTTTTACCCAATATTAATTCTTGTGGAACCAACGGGATCACCAGCACCTCTAATTCATGACTTTGATCATTTAATTCAAACATCACCCTCACCGTTCCTGATACAGGACACATTTCTCCGTTAGCCAGCCTCACTTCTTCGATCTCGTTTTGGGTCAGGGTTGCACCTCTTCTTCTTAGTCGAACCCATCCCTTCTCTCTTAAAATCGTCCAACTTGCCCCCGAGTCCAGCAAGCCCTCCATCGCTATGCCCATCGCCCTCAGCTGTAGATGCGGCCGATTATCCTGGCCGCACTGCGCGAGTGCATAATCGACTGTCGGAGAGGGTACCCTCCGTTGCGGCCTTTTCAAAGTGCTCGCTCGACCGCCTAGCGAGCACGTCGGTCGTTTCCCGCCGCCGGTGCATCTGAGCGTGCTCGCGGCTCCTGTTCGCTTGCCCTCGCTCGGCATACGGGGCAGGTGGCTCGCACAACCCCTTGACGACCGCACCCGAAACACCGCCGCGGCTCGACACACTCCCTCGATAAATGCCCGTCTCGCCTACAATTCCAGCATTTTACTCTGCCCTGGTCCGCCATCGCCGCCACTTGCTCTACCCTTTCTGCCTCTACATACGCCAAATCCGGCTCCAGACAGCGTCTAGATCGTGTCGTGGGTGGCACAAATGCTGCCACCGACACCCTCATCGCATCCACAGTGCGACCCATCTTCACCAGTTCAGCTACGGTCGTCACCGGTGTCAAGCACCTGTTGCTGATAGAATGGTGTTATATTCCTGCGCAATATGCGCAGTTTCTCCTCTTCTGTATAGCCGCTCCATCATTGCGACATACACCCCCATAGATTCCCCATCCCGTTGTGTCCGTCTCCGTATCTCCTCCCACAGCCGATCCTCGTAATCCAGAGGCAAAAACTCCGCCTTCATCTCCCGAATTAGTTCGTCCCAAGACGACACCAGATTCCGATTAGCGCGAAACCATATCAAAGCCCGCGAGTCGAACAGCTCTACGGCTGCCTTGAACAACTGCGGCTTCGACAGGCCTCTTGCCTGACGCAACTCCTCGACACGTTCAAGGAAGGCGTTTATGGAGCCCGACGAATCTCCGCTGAATTTTATGCTCCATTTGGCTACCTCCGCTGGGATCGCTCCCCTCGTCTCATGTTGCATGGGTATCATCTGTTCGCGCACTTGCGGAACTTCGTTCTCGTCTGAAGAATCATCGCCCTTGCCGACGAGTAATCCCATTGCCAGAATGAGTCTGTTCCGCAATCCTTTCGCGATATCGTTCTGCTCCATGGTAACTGCGCGCATGTTGGCCACCCGCCGGAAGCCAAATTCAATCTTTACTCTCCCTTTCACGAACTCCGATGCTGTCTTGTCCCCAGAAATTCTGCTAGCCAGGTCCTCTATTTCCACCACTTTTGCCAGCAACTCCAAATGATCCGTCTCGAAATCGAAAGGATACTCTGACTCCACATACGACGTGTCTAGCGCGGACTCGGACCTCAATGTGGTCCTCAAAGTCTTCCTCATCGCGTCTACCGTATCGGCTGGAAAACCACGAATGGCGAGCTCATACGTAAGCTCATCCTTACTTAAACGGTCCACTAAAATTTTCATGCTGCCTAAGATTCCTGTATAGTTTTCTATAAATTGGCAGTTTGATACGACCCTTACTTAATAAACCACGTAATTTTCCAATGATAATCCCTCCGTAAGTGAATCACAACCCAAGATTTCGTCAATCAATCTTACTAACTGTAGCCTCTTATACCCTATTCCTCACACACTCACTTCGTACTCACAACTTCTAATTTATTTCTTCACCACTCAAACTGACACCACACTCTATCAGGCGAATGTTTCGGAATCCAACTAGTAAACATATGATTCCATCAACTTATATTTTCATATATATTGTATATGTAAAAAACTCTAGCGCACCTGAACCGCAAGAAACACTAATGTTCGAAGAACAGTAGAAGAATTGTGCAGGTTTTGAGTGCATATTCCACCACATGTGCTGCTTATTACGACCAAACTGTTTCAAATGCCACGTTTTACTTTGGTCTCAAGAATGCATTATAACTCATATGGTGGAAGGTTTCAGATATTACTACTGGTATGAATTTCAACGTTTATGAGAGCAAAACACGGGTTAATTATATTCGTTATCAGTTGCTTATTTCACATAATTTTGAAAGCAGCATCTCATTTAACATCAATGAAGAAAATGCTCAGTGCCTGCAGCACTGTAACTGAAGTTGGTGTTTGGGGCTGCGATCCGAAAAATTTGCAGAACTTTGCGAATTGCAACATTGATTATTTATTTTAATTGTAAATGTTTCCGGTATGAATACTAACTGTAAGCGTTTATTGATACAAAAGAAGCACAACCGACTCGTGCTGGCAACCTTCTGCCAGTATCAAAGCCAAGAATATATCACATCTGCTTCACGTTGTTATATAACATTCGAAGTTAAAGGAGTATAAAGAAATTTAGAGTTACCTGCAGCGAGTTTTTTCAAATAATCGAAAGCTTAATATTTGCTGTTTATTGTCACTACAATATCATTACCATTTGAAAATTCTACGATAAAACTGCTTAATAAATATATTGCAATTAAATACAAAACCAACAATAGCTGGCAACCCTATCGTGGCTTTTCAACCAAATTTGGCCTGAATAATGCCTATGACAGGTTTCATTAATTGTATGAAATTCGCATTGATTTCATGACTGCACTGGAAGTTATAGTGCAAAAAGTTTTATTTTCCTGAGTGAATTTTCAAAACCAAAGACGCAAAAATTACCATAGCTGGTAGCACCAATCAAATTTTTCAACCAAATGTCCACCAAACAGAGATTAGAGTTAGGTTTAGCTACTGTGCAAATTTCATGAAAATCTGGTAATTTATTCACATTTCATAGGGCAAAAAGCAGTTTTTTTTCTTTGTAATTTTTCAAGATGGCACCACTGGCACAGACTTGCCCACAATTCAAAATTGCTTCTACCAAATCTGGAATTACTTAAGTCCAATGCATTCTGTAAATTTTAGCTGTATCTGATTATTGGTTCGTGAGTTTCCGTGAACAGAAGTTTTTGATGCTAAAAATATAGGTTAACTGGGAGAGGGTTACCGTTCTTGTTCGACATGAAATTTCCAAAGTTTTATTTTGAACGTGTAGATAAAACATAAGATTTAAATACAGATTGGTTTTATTGTAAGAAACGGACATTTTTTTGAATATTCGATGGTTTGAATGTTTTCACTTCCAAATTTTTTTTTTCAAAATGAAGACACCAAAATTATCATAGCTGGCAACTCCAACCGAGTTTTTCAATGAAATTTCTACCAAACGTGGCTTAAGGTAAGGACCAGCAGTTGTGTGAGTTTCGTCAAAATTGAACGATTCAATCAGAATTTATAGGGCTAAAAACAGTTATCTTTTTTAGTGGTTTTTCAAGATGGCACCACTGGCACAGAATCACCCGCATTTCAAAATCACTTCTATCAGACCTGGTTCTATTTAAGACCAATACATTCTGCAAATTTCAATTAATTGTGCTCATCGGATCGTGAGTTTCCGTGAACAGAAGTTTTTGATGCTTAAAATATAGGTAAATTGGGCAAGGGTTACCAGGCGTGCCCGTTATACCATATCTTTTTTTTTTCGGTTATGTAAACAAAGCACAAGATTTACATATGAGTGGCTTTTTTTTGAAGAAACGGCATTTTTTCAAGAGAGACGATGATTTGGAGGTTTTCACTTTCAGTGCCTGCCCTAGCTACAGGGTTGCGAGCACGCTCATAAAAAGCTACACAAATCTATAACTAAATAATATAAATATGTCTTGAAAATTTCGTAATGATTAAATAGCTCTGTCAAAAGTTATCGCAATTTAAATATTTTCAAATTTTCCCGTCCTCTTTTTAGGCACCCAGTGCACACATGGGGTTAAAAAATTCCAAAGCATTATCCGATTCATATGTAAAACCCGTTCGAAATTTATTTCGTTAACTTTATTTTTGCGAAAATTATTTGTGCACGAAATAATAGGTATATTAAAAATATCACTTAAATGGCCGCCGGCGCCAAAAGGTTAACAATAACTGACATTTAAAGAGACCTGGACCTATTTTGCATATACACCAATGTATTTTGAAAGTTTCAGCTCAATCGAATGGCGCGTTCCCGAGATTATCTCACTGAAATTTTTTGATGATATATATATATATATATATATATATATATATATATATATATATATATATATATATATATATATATATATATATATATATATATATATATATATATATATATATATATATATATATATATATATATATATATATATATATATATATATATATATATATATATATATATATATATATATATATATATATATATATATATATATATATATATATATATGGAAATATGAATTTTTGGCCGAATCGATTTTAATACTAATGTTCTTCGAACATTAGTAAAAAACAACTTCAGATAATATATGTATGCATACCAAATGTGTAGATGTATATAACAACGGAATATCTTTCTCTAATAAATATTTGCTACTCAAAAATAAGCGAGCCATTCTAAAATCGATTCAGCCCTCGCGCCGAGATCACTTGGAATGTCACGTCACTTACGAATCGGTATTCTGAGAGTCACGTGACATGACTCTAGGTGAGGTGACCATGAATTTGTATTGGAATGGCAACGCTTGAGCGTTTGAAATTTATCATGTCATTGAAATTCATCATCGCTCGAAATTCACCACGTCCATAGCACACTGGCATCGACCGTTTCTTGTCCGATCACCGAAGTTAAGCTGTGTTGGGCTTGGTCAGTACTTAGATGGGGGACGGCTTGCACATTGTTGGCGCGCACAAAATTTTCATACCTTTATATCATAAGTTCGGCTTACTTTGGAGGGAGAGGAATTATTAAAAAAATAAAAGTCAAATAGAAAGTAAGGAAAATCGAACGCAAACAGGAAATTTCCAGGGATAAGCAAATGATTTGGGATATAAAAACTCTAGCGCACCTGAACCGCTAGAAACACTAATGTTCGAAGAACAGTAGAAGAATCGTGCAGGTTTTGAGTGCATATTCCACCACATGCGCTGCTTATTACGGCCAAATTGTTTCAAATGCCATGTTTTACTTTTGTCTCAAGAATGCATTACAACTCATAAGTAGAAGGTTTCAGATATTACCACTGGCATGAATTTCAACGTTTATGAGAGCAAAACACGGGTTAATTATATTCGTTATCAGTTGCTTATTTCACAAAATTTTGAAAGCAGCATCTCATATAATATCAATGAAGAAAATGCTCAGTGCCTGCAGCACTGTAACTGAAGTTGGAGTTTGGGGCTGCGATCCGACAAATTTGCAGAACTCTGGGAATTGAAACATCGGTTATTTATTTTCATTGTAAATGTTTCCGGAATGAATACTAACTGTAAGCGTTTATTGATAAAAAAGTAGCACAACCGACTCGTGCTGGCAACCTTTCGCCAGTATCAAAGCCAAGAATATATCACATCTGCTTCACGTTGTTATATAACATTTAAAGTTATAGGAGTATAAAGAAATTTAGGGTAACCTGCAGCGAGTTTTTTCAAATAATCGAAAGCTTAATATTTGCTGTTTATTGTCACTACAATATCATTACCAATTGAAAATTCTACGATAAAACCGCTTAATAAAGATATTGTAAGCAAACACAAAACCAACAATAGCTGGCAACCCTATCATGGCTTTTCACCCAAATTTGGCTTGAATAATGTTTATAATAGGTTCCAGTAATTGTATGAAATTCGTATTGATTTCAAGACTGCACTGGAAGTTATAGGGCAAAAAGTTTTATTTTCCTGAGCGAATTTTCACAAAAAGACACAAAAATTACCATAGCTGGCAGCACCAATCGAATTTTTCAACCAAATTTCTATCAAACAGAGTTTAAAGCAAGGTTCAGCTACTGTGTCAATTTCATGAAAATCTGGTAACTTATTCACATTTCATAGGGCAAAAAGCAGTTTTTTTTCTTTGTAATTTTTCAAGATGGCAGCACTGGAACAGAGTTGCCTACAATTCAAAATCGCTTCTATCAGACCTGGCCCTACTTAAGTCCAATGCATTCTGTAAATTTCAATTCTATCTGATTATTGATTCGTTAGTTCCCGTTGTTGTGTACACTTGATTGACACTGACGTTTCGACACTGGTCGAAATGTCAAATATCACATAGATGGCGACTAGAGCGCCCTAATTGCACGCGGTGGTAAATACCTGGAACTAGGTAATTATTTTTGATTCGCGCAGATTTTTTTGAAAAGCTTAACTGTAATACTATTGCTATAAAAGCTCAGGATTAGAATCAATAAAAATCAATCTGCATTGGTAAGCCAAATTATAAGCGGCGACCAAAACTTCCGAAAAGAATCGTTTTTCTTTATTCTAAAAACGTGTTACTCTCGGAAAGATTAATTCAGGTTTTGCAGAAGCGGCGACAGGCTCGCCAAAGCAAAGCCTTTGTTGGTTCGACTAGTGAGAAATACTCTGTCTGATTTTTGCATAAGCGGCGACAGGCTCGCCAAAGCAAAAAAACAGGAATCTCGAGCGAACCAAAGCGTTAGGCAAACAATCAAAGTTATTGCAACTTTACATGGCGACCGTGCCAACGGCGGACCAAGGGAATTTAGAGTCCAACCTTCCCAAAGAAGGAGGACCTCAACCACGGGAGGACCCGCGGATCATCCAAGCGCGGAAGGACGAACTAAAACGAACGGAAATACCATATCAGGACACCCGAAGAAAGACAAAAAAACGCGGAGGAAGGATTGTATATTTGAGGAGGCTCCGAGCGGCGCTTAGAAGGGTAGCAACAGACGAAGAAAATCCACCACCCTGGGCACGACAAGGCGAGTTGTTCCAACAGATAGAAGACATAACCAACGAATTAGAAAAAAACAAATATAAACAAACATAAATATAAAAACATGAACATATATACATAAAATCAGTTAGAACGCATGAATTAAATTAAATAAATGAAAATGAATTATTGTTATGAATTATAGTTAAAAAAAAAAAAATAAATGAAAACTAAACAGAAAACAATATATTTTTATTAGAATACAAAAAATTTTTTTTTTTAAACAAAATGGTCCATGGTATGAACATTATTTTTTAAATGGAAGAGCAGATAAATGCCATTTCGAAAATTATAATTAATTTAAAAAAAACTCCGGGAAGGGTATACAAAAGCGATACCATAATAGAAAAATTAAGTGATATCGAAGATTTGAAGAAAAGAGTACTAGATACAGAAGATAGTTCAGAATTGCGAAAAATATTCTTAGATAAATATAGTGTAGCGAAAGAGTTATTAGAGGAAAAATTAGAACAAGCAGTAGAAAATAAAATGGGAACTTTCAATATAGAAATAGCTTTAAAATCAATACCAACTTTCAATGGAAACCCAAAAGAGGTGGATGCATTTTTAACCATAGTTGGGTTACTAAATGAAAGTCTTAATGAAGAAGGAAAAGTGAATTTATTGAATTTTGTTAAAAATGTAAAGTTAGGAGCAAGCGTGAAGGTACAACTAAGTACATTAGAAATAAACAATTATTCAGCGCTAGAAAAACACTTAAAAAATAGGTACAAAAGTAAGAAAACATTACAGCAAATACACACGCAGCTGGGTCAGCTACAGCAACGCGGAACTGTAGAAAAATATGGAGAAAAATTGTCAGAGCTCATTAGTGAATTGAGCGATATCCAAATAAATAGTCTAGGACAAAATACAACTGCACAAGAAAAGGCAGTGATAGTAAAGTCTAATGATTCTTACGCGCTTACAATTTTCAAAAATGGATTAAATGAAACTCTTAAACCTACTATTTTTGCTGCGCAACCTAAGACATTCATAGAAGCGATACAGATCGCAACTGAATTTGAAACGAGTAATAGAACACCAGAAAATGTAATGTATATTAATAGAAGACCGAATTATAACCAACAATATAACCATAATGGTAGAAACACATTTAATAGTAATAACACGTCTCATGGCTATAACAATAACAGGAATTACGGCACCAACCAGAATAGAAATTATAGAGACAATTATAATTCAAGATCAAGTGAAATAAACAATGCAAATAATTACAGAAATAACAGAAACACTTATAATAATAGAAATAACGAGTGGAATCAAAATAATACTAATAGAAATAATAATTATAGAAATAACTATAATACTAGAAACAATTACAGCTCAAGGGGAAATGAAGTAAATCGAAATCACAGAAACTATGATAACAGCAGAACCAATAACAGAAATTTCAATGAGAGGAGACAACGAATAAATATAGTCCAGGGAAACGCGATGAGCCCGGAGGCCAGCGACAACGAACAATAAAAGTTGACCCCGGGACCAAGACAGAAAAAATATTACTACTTAACAGACAGCTCGAAAATTATGTCTCAATTTACTGCAAAGATAATAGAAAATATTTAAAATTATTGGTTGACACTGGAGCAGATGTGTCACTATGTAAAGCAAGTGCGATTCCGGATGATCAAATCATAAATGAAGACAAAAGATGTAAATTTTCCGGAATAACTGATGAACAAATACAGTCGATTGGAACGACTAATTTAAATATGAGTATTGATGGAAATAACATCAATTTTCCATTTCAAATAGTGGAATCTGATTTTCCTATTCTTACGGACGGAATATTAGGAAGGGATTTTCTTACCCAAAAATTAGCAAGAATAAACTATGAAACATATACAATAACAATGAATATAAATTATGAAGACCATACTATACCTATTGCTACAAGAAAACATAGAGTTACAGTACCACCAAGGTGTGAATACGTATGTCCCATCGATATTAATATAGAGGAAGATAGTGTAACCACTAATAAAGAAATTAAACCAGGAGTCTATATAGCCAGTTCAATAATCCCAGTAAAAGGCGTAAAACACATTAAGATATTAAACACAAATGAAGAAGAGGTAATACTCGAAAATTTTAAAATTGAAACCGAACCGTTAAGAAACTTCAAAACTTATGAAACAAGTAAATCAGTAGCTCGAAACATCAGAGACGAACAAAGATTTAAAGACATATTAAAACATTTTAAAATAAATCATCTGAATGCGAAAGACCAAAAGTCTCTACTAGAAATTCTTAAAACATACCAGCATATATTCCACTTAGAAGGTAAAGCTTTATCCACAAACAACTTCTACACTCAAAAAATTCAAGTTACAGATACCACACCGACATACATAAAGAACTACAGGTTACCTCATACACATATTAACGAAATAAATAAACAAGTACAGGAATTGTTAGACAGCAAGGTCATCGAAAATTCAACCAGCCCCTATAACTCACCATTACTTCTAACACCGAAGAAAAGTGAACAAGGCGCAAATAAATGGAGACTAGTGGTTGATTTTAGAGCCCTAAATAAGAAAATAGTCAACGATAAATTCCCTCTAACAAGGCTAGAAGATGTTCTAGATAGTCTGGGGAGAGCTAAATATTTCTCTACTTTAGACATGACAAGTTCATTCCATCAAATAGAGCTTACGAAAGAGTCACGACCATTGACAGCCTTCTCAACGAACAAAGGGCACTATCAATTTAAACGACTACCATTCGGTTTGACAATTTCTTCAAACAGCTTTCAACGCATGCTAACCATAGCTCTAAGTGGACTGGACTCAGCAGCTTTTCTATATGTAGATGATATAATTGTTTTCGGCTGCAGCTTAGCACACCATAATTCAAATTTAGTACGAGTACTTGAAAGATTGAAAAAATACAATCTTAAATTGAACCCTAAAAAATGCAATTTCCTGAGAAGCGAAGTGGTTTACTTGGGACATTTGATAACCAAGGATGGAGTTCGCACTGACCCCGGAAAACTAGATACAATCAAAAAGTATCCAGTACCAACAAATCCAGACGAAGTCAGAAGATTCGTCGCATTCGCCAATTATTACCGTCGATTCATCCCCGACTTTGCTAAAATAACGAAATGTCTAAACGATCTACTAAAAAAGAAAGTTGAATTTAAGTGGACACAGCAATGCCAAACAACATTCGAATTGCTTAAAAGCAAACTAATGAATGCACCAATTCTACAATACCCGGACTTTAGCAAACCATTCATAGTCACAACGGATGCATCGGACTATGCGTTAGGCGCAGTACTGTCACAAGGTGACATAGGACAGGACTTACCCATAACTTACGCGAGTAGAACTCTCGTTAAACACGAAATAAACAAATCTACAATAGAAAAAGAATTACTGGCGATACATTGGGCAATAAATTTCTTCAAACCATATCTTTTTGGAAATAAATTTACGGTGGTCACTGACCATAGACCACTGATATCGTTATTCACACACAAAAACCCATCATCGAAAATGACACGCATAAGAGTCGATTTATGTGATTATGACTTCGACATAATATACCGAAAAGGAAAAATGAATGTCAATGCGGATGCACTATCACGCATCAAGTTAAGCTCAGATACATTAAAAGAAATGATCCCGAAACAAGACCATAACGTTAAGAACAAAAATATATTAGCAGTCACAAGAAACATGACCAGAGAGAAATACAACACACCAACGATAGAAGCACATGAACCAAACCGAAACACAAAGTTAAATGAAACGTATATATGGAACAGCGAATTGTTGGCTGACATAAAAAATTTAATAAACCTAAAATTTGAAACGGGGAAAAATACAAGGATAAACATTGAAAATAACCAAGTTAAAATTGAATGCAGTGATAATCCATCGGAATTAGTTTCGTTACTGGAGAAGCTGACGTCAATAGTGACAAGGAAAAATATAACAATGATATACTTGAAAGAAACTGATGAAATATTTAACATAATAGGGAAAAATGAATTCAAAGACATAGTCAATAAATTACAACAGTGTACTCAATCAAAAGGCAAAAAAACCCTAAAAATTATAATATACAAACCCCCCAAAAGAATAACAGATAAAATAATACAATTTAAATTGATAAATGATTACCATACAACACCCATAGGAGGACATTTAGGTGTGAGAAAAACGATATTAAAACTCAAACAGAAATACATATGGAAAAATATGAACAAAATGATAAAAACATTTATTAACAATTGTGAAACTTGTGCTAAAAATAAACAGACAAAACATATAAAAGAAAACCAAATTATAACAGATACACCTGCTAACACATTCGAAACAATCGTCATAGACACAGTAGGGCCACTTAGGTTGAGCAACAATTATAGATATATACTCACAATGCAGTGCGAATTATCAAAATATGTTATTGCCTATCCAATAGAATCAAAAGACGCTAAAACTATCGCGAAAACAATGGTTGAACAATTAATATTAAAACACGGCCTTTTCAAAAAACTGAAGTCAGATAATGGAACTGAATTCACCAATGAGCTAATGGCAAACATTTGTAGTATGTTAAAAATAGAACAAGTATTCTCGACACCCTATCACCATGAAACACTCGGGACAGTGGAACGTAATCACAGAGTATTAAACGAATATTTATTGAACTTTACCAATGATTACGAATGGGATAAATGGGTACCTTACTATAGTTTTGCATACAACACTAGCCCCCATGTAGATACACAATACTCTCCATACGAATTAGTATATGGCAGATTACCTCATCTACCTAAAGACATAATAGAAAAAGATGAACCAATAAACAATATAGATAATTATGCTAATGAACTAAAACTCAGGTTAAAAAATAGTATCAGCCTAGCACGAAAAATAATCGATAGAGTAAAACACGAAAGAAAACTCAAATTAGACAATTTTGCAAAACCATCAAACTTGAAAGTAGGAGATTTAGTACTAGTACGAAATATGAATAGAAAGAAATTACAAAACACATACCACGGACCATACGAAATAAAATTCAGAGATGGCGTAAATTCAGATATCTTAATAAAAAACAAATGTAAAAGATATCACAACAATTTGTTAAAGTTATACAAGCCACAGACAAGAATCATAATGTAATAAACTATAAACTTACAAATAGATATTTCCACAAAAAAAAAAAAAAAAAAATAATAGAATCAAACAATATGTACACTATAAGTTAAGATTAAACTACAGAAAACATCAAGAAAAGAAATATATATATGAAATCACGAATTAAATAGAATTAAGTCAGAACAAAATTAAGAATAATCAAGTTATATGAAATTGTAATGTATATAAAATTTCGATTAACGAAAAATGAATTAAATAGATTTAAGTCAGAACAAAATTAATAAAAACCTCAAATTATATGAAAATGTAATGTGCGAATCAAAAAATTAAAATTCAAAAAATTTTCTTTTTACACAAAAGAAAATTTTTTTTTCCCAAAGAGAGAGGGTGTTGTGTACACTTGATTGACACTGACGTTTCGACACTGGTCGAAATGTCAAATATCACATAGATGGCGACTAGAGCGCCCTAATTGCACGCGGTGGTAAATACCTGGAACTAGGTAATTATTTTTGATTCGCGCAGATTTTTTTGAAAAGCTTAACTGTAATACTATTGCTATAAAAGCTCAGGATTAGAATCAATAAAAATCAATCTGCATTGGTAAGCCAAATTATAAGCGGCGACCAAAACTTCCGAAAAGAATCGTTTTTCTTTATTCTAAAAACGTGTTACTCTCGGAAAGATTAATTCAGGTTTTGCAGAAGCGGCGACAGGCTCGCCAAAGCAAAGCCTTTGTTGGTTCGACTAGTGAGAAATACTCTGTCTGATTTTTGCATAAGCGGCGACAGGCTCGCCAAAGCAAAAAAACAGGAATCTCGAGCGAACCAAAGCGTTAGGCAAACAATCAAAGTTATTGCAACTTTACACCGTGAACAGAAGTTTTTGAAGCTAAAAATATAGGTTAACTGAGAAAGGGTTACCGTTCTTGTCCGACATGAAATTTCCAAAGTTTTACTTTGACGGTGTAGATTAAGCATAAGATTTGTATACAGATTGGTTTTATTGTAGAAACGGACATTTTTTAGGATATTCGATGGTTTGAATGTTTTCACTTCCAAATTTGTATTTTTTCAAATTTAAGACACCAAAATTATCATAGCTGGCAGCTCCAACCGAATTTTTCAACCAAATTTCTACCAAACGTGGTTTAAAGTAAGGTGCAGCTACTGTGTGAATTTTTTTAAAATCGAACGATTCAATCAGAATTTATAGGGCTAAAAGCAGTTATCTTTTTTAGTGGTTTTTCAAGATGGCACCACTGGCACAGAATCGCCAGGATTTCAAAATCACTTCTATCAGACCTGGTCCTATTTAAGACCAATACATTCTGAAAATTTCAATAAATTCTGCTCATTGGATCGTGAGTTTCCGTGACCAGAAGTTTTTGATGCTAAAAACATAGGTAACTTGGGCAAGGGTTACCAGGCGTGCCCGTTATACCATATCAAATTTTTTTTTTGTTTATGTAAACAAAGCACAAGATTTACATATGAGTGGCGTTTTTTTTTAAGAAACGACATTTTTTCAAGAGAAACGATGATTTGGAGGTTTTCACTTTCAGTGCCTGCCCTAGCTACAGAATTACCAGCACAATCATCAAAACGTACACTAATCTACAACTAAATAAAACAAACATGTCCTGAAAATTTCGTAATCATGGAATAGCTCTGTCAAAAGTTATCGCAATTTAAAAATTTTCAAATTTTCCCGTTCTCTTTTTAGGCACCCAGCGCACACATAGGGTTAAAAAATTCCAAAACATTATCCGATTCACATGTAAAACTTGTTCGAAATTTATGTCGTCAACTTTATTTTTGCAAAAATTATTTGTGTACGGAATAAAAGGTATATTAAAAAACTCTAGCGCACCTGAACCGCTAGAAACACTAATGTTCGAAGAACAGTAGAAGAATCGTGCAGGTTTTGAGTGCATATTCCACCACATGTGCTGCTTATTACGGCCAAACTGTTTCAAATGCCACGTTTTACTTTCGTCTTAAGAATGCATTATAACTCATATGGTGCAAGGTTTCAGATATTACCACTGGCATGAATTTCAACGTTTATGAGAGCAAAACACGGGTTAATTATATTCGTTATCAGTTGCTTATTTCACATAATTTTGAAAGCAGCATCTCATATAACATCAATGAAGAAAATGCTCAGTGCCTGCAGCACTGTAACTGAAGTTGGTGTTTGGGGCTGCGATCCGAAAAATTTGCAGAACTTTGCGAATTGTAACATCGGTTATTTATTTTCATTGTAAATGTTTCCGGTATGTATACTAACTGTAAGCATTTATTGATACAAAAGTAGCACAACCGACTCGTGCTGGCAACCTTTCGCCAGTATCAAATCCAAGAATATATCAAATCTGCTTCACGTTGTTTAATTACATTCGAAGTTATAGGAGTATAAAGAAATTTAGGGTTACCTGCAGCGAGTTTTTTCAAATGATCGAAAGCTTAATATTTGCTGTTTATTGTCACTACAATATCATTACCATTTGAAAATTCTACGATAAAACCGCTTAATAAAGATATTGCAATTAAACACAAAACCAACAATAGCTGGCAACCCTATCGTGTCTTTTCAACCAAATTTGGCCTGAATAATGTTTATGACAGGTTTCATTAATTGTATGAAATTCGTATTGATTTCATGACTGCACTGGAAGTTATAGTACAAAAAGTTTTATTTTCCTGAGCGAATTTTCAAAACCAAAGACACAAAAATTACCATAGCAGGTAGCACCAATCAAATTTTTCAACCAAATGTCCACCAAACAGAGATTAGAGTTAGGTTTAGCTTCTGTGTCAATTTCATGAAAATCTGGTAACTTATTCACATTTCATAGGGCAAAAAGCAGTTTTTTTTCTTTGTAATTTTTCAAGATGGCACCACTGGCACAGAGTTGCCCACAATTCAAAATCGCTTCTATCAAATCTGGTCTTACTTAAGTCCAATGCATTCTGTAAATTTTAGCTGTATCTGATTATTGGTTCGTGAGTTTCCGTGAACAGAAGTTTTTGATGCTAAAAATATAGGTTAACTGGGAGAGGGTTACCGTTCTTGTCCGACATGAAATTTCCAAAGTTTTATTTTGAACGTGTAGATAAAACATAAGATTTATATACAGATTGGTTTTATTGAAAGAAACGGACATTTTTTTGAATATTCGATGGTTTGAATGTTTTTACTTCCAAATTTTTTTTTTCAAAATGAAGACACCAAAATTATCATAGCTGGCAGCTCCAATCGAATTTTTCGACCAAATTTCTACCAAACGTGGCTTAAAGTAAGGTCCAGCAATTGTGTAAGTTTCGTCAAAATCGAACGATTCAATCAGAATTTATAGGGCTAAAAACAGTTATCTTTTTTAGTGGTTTTTCAAGATGGCACCACTGGCACAGAATTGCCCGCATTTCAAAATCACTTCTATCAGACCTGGTCCTATTTAAGGTCAATACATGCTGTGAATTTCAAATAATTCTGCCCATCGGATCGTGAGTTTCCGTGAACAGAAGTTTTTGATGCTAAAAATATAGGTAAATTGGGCAAGGGTTGCCAGGCGTGCCCGTTATACCATATCTTTTTTTTTTTTTTGGTTATGTAAACAAAGCACAAGATTTACATATGAAAGGCTTATTTTTGAAGAAACTGCATTTTTTCAAGAGAGACGATGATTTGGAGGTTTTCACTTTCAGTGCCTGCCCTAGCTACAGGGTTGCCAGCACGCTCATTAAAAGCCACATTAATCTACAACTAAATAATATCAATATGTCCTGAAAATTTGGTAATGATTGAATAGCTCTGTCAAAAGTTATCGAAATTTAAAAATTTTCAAATTTTCCCGTCCTCTTTTTAGGCACCCAGCGCACACATAGGGTTAAAATATTCCAAAGCATTATCCGATTCATATGTTAAACACGTTAGAAATTTATTTTATTAACTTTATTTTTGCGAAAATCATTTGTGCACGAAATAATAGGTATATTAAAAATATCACTTAAATGCCCGCCGGCGCGAAAAGGTTTACAATAACTGACATTTAAAGAGACCTGGACCTATTCTGCATATACACCAATGTATCCTGAAAGTTTCAGCTCAATCGAATGGCGCGTTCCCGAGATTATCTCACTGAAATTTTTTGTACATATATATATATATATATAAAGAAATATGAATTTTTGGCCGAATCGATTTTAATACTAATGTTCTTCGAACATAAGTAAAAATCACTAAAATGGCCGCCGGCACCAAAGGGTTAAAGATTATTAACATTTTGTAAGACCTGGCACTATTCTGCATATACACCAATGTGTCCTGAAAATTTCAGCTCAATCGGATGGCGCGTTCCTGAGATTTTTCACTGAAATTTTTTGATGATATATATATATATATATATATATATATATATATATATATATATATATATATATATATATATATATATATATATATGTAGAAATATGAATTTTTGGCCAAAGTGATTTTAATACTAATGTTCTTCTTTGAACATTAGTAAAAAGAGGACGGTGTTTACAAGTGTACCAGGTATACTTAAACTTGATATACAAGATTATAAATATAGTGATTAGTAAGAAGTATTGGTGAATATTAGAAGTGGTTTTTATGTATTCGCTGTGCTGTTTCAGGCTTTGTGGATGACTTTTCATCAGTCCAATAAGACATTCGAATTGTCGCTTGTCTTTCCAATTAGAATATAGATCAAAAATTGATATCCTTCACATTTTATCCGTCAGGAATAAGCTGTGCATCTGTTTTTCTCCATTGTTAAAATTTTCGCTCGAAAGAATGACGAGATAATGGAGAATTGTAAAAATTTAACTTCACGAGTATCTCAGTGCAACCCTTTATTTTTTAAAACTGGTACTTTACAGGTCAATTTCCGATCGATTTTCGTGTTGGAAACACATTTACACAATTCAATTTTCAAATTCAAACACTAAATGTCTCTTTTTAGCTCGAAAAAATGAGCTGCACATACTAAATTGGCGTGAAATGATTGTAGGCATGTATCAATGCCATCTGCATTTTCAAAGCCAAAGAAACAAAAACAACCAATCAAACATAAAACTCCCCAAAAATTGACACAAAGCTACAAAATAAAAAACATACGAGCCAAAAATTTATTAGAAAACGGCTAACGGCTATGGCGAACACGTCGTTGAGTTTAACCGCATTATCTTCAAAATAAGATTTGTTTACTTTTTTTTATGGTTCAAGATGCAAACTTCGTGAAAATCTCTCTTCTTTTTATTCAAAATATCAATAATCAAGTGACTGAAAATCTTAATTTACGTGACGCTCGTCACTTCACGTGATTCTCAGAATAGCCAACAGATCGAAAACGTCACTTGAGGTGAAATAACAACACCTCACGTGAATCTCAGAATACGAAATCATGAGCGTCACCTCATTCGTCATGTGAGGTGACTCTCAGACTAGGGCCCTATATCATTTAGTTCACGCCAACAAAAGAATAAAACAAAAGAAAATCGGATTTTTGATGTCAATCGCCTTCCCACAATTTGGGACTGGTTTTAGCTAAACTTTTTTCTTTCGCGGACCGTTACTCCCACGTTGGGCGCCAATTTGTCACCTTTTTAAGTGCAACACGGTATAAAACCCTTCGTCACCAACTGTGACACAAGGACGACAGTTTTCGGCTGCTTCGGCTCACGAGAATGGGTCGTGAGTGGGCGCCACTCGCTTCTGACCCAAAAACTGCCAACAAACCGTCGCTCCGAAGCGAGAAGACGGCGTCGGGTGCTCTGTATAATCAACTAACGCGACCGGTAATGACAGAAACGCCAGCGTTACAATATCCAACACTTTAATATCAGTTATTTACTCAAATAGATTAATTCAATAATTAACACTTCCTACGGTGCCGCGTTACACTTCTGTATTCAAAATTCAATACTACGCCCTGATATACACGTTAATCTTTTCTACACTTTCTATGTATTATTTTAACTTAAATATTAACTAGCCTGAATCTATTTCGAATAATCTCCCACGATCAAATCGCTGGTTCAGATGTTCTTCCTACATGAGTCGGGTAAATCCCCGAATTCGAGTCACCTCGCTGCTCGCGCCTCCGCCACCTTCGCTCCTAATTCGATCGTCGGTACTCACGGAATTCTCCTCCACTTTTTAGTGCAACAAAATCTTCGCCACACAGATTCTTCGTCTATCAACGGCTACTCCGCGGCGAACTTATTTCCAAGTTCTTCACCCAAATTCGTTGGCCTTCGCTGGTCCCTTTTTCGAGCGTTCCTTGATCAGTCGTTACCCAAGTAAAAAAATGGAAAAAAAATCTTCCAGTTTCCACTCTCGATCACCCGGACACCTCCAATCTCACCTGCTTTCAGATCCAGAAGAAGGCTCCTATCGTCGTCGGTTAGCCATGTAACCTCGCTAGGTGTTTTTCAGTTACCGCTTCTGCGGTATCGAGCAGATCCGTTGCTGCTCGAGTCTTTGGCCCAGTACGCTGGGGCATTGGCCCCTCGTCTTTGACGCGTTCACCTTTCGCTCGCCCGTCACTTCGCCGTAGTTCTGCCGATTCGGAACGCATCCTGCGATTTCCTGACCGCTTGGCGGCGCTCTTGTCCCTTGTTTATCGCTCCCTCCGTTGTCGTGTTGACATGACAACTGTCACGACGAATATTCCCATTGCAGATTGTTTACTGAATTTGCTTGAGATTGCAGTTTGTTTATCGAATTTGCTTGAGATTGCAGTTTGTTTATCGAATTCGCTGGATTGATAGGGGTGATCAATGTGGACCCTATGGCGGCGGCGGTGGATTTAGTGGTGGCGCCGGCATATGGATGATATAATCAGTATAAAGACGAAATAAATGGATAGATGCCTGCGGCCGATGGCGGTGTAGGTCCAGGAGGATACAACCAAGGCGGCGAGCAGCCCATGCAGCTTCGGAACGAGGTGGCTATGTACAGATACTTTTCTGCTTATATCTATTTTTCTTTTATTAAACCTACTCTATGTCTATTCACCTATTGTATTCATATCTTCTTTGTAGAGAAACACTCGTTCGCGTAACAACCTATTCGCTGAAAGTGGTTTGTGTTAAATTTTCATCGTATTCTTCAAAAAAGAAGGTAATGAACAAGATGCGGTCTGAGAAAATAAAACTGAAGGCTGATATTTTTGGTGACAGTTATAATAACAATCCCGTTTATATAAACGATTTATTGACCAGCTACAACAGATCGCTGCTAAGAGAGGCAAAACTATTTAAACGAAAAAACAAATGCAAATATGTCTGGGTTAAGGATTCAACCATTCTAGTCAGAAAAACTCTAGCGCATCTAAACCGCTAGAAACACTAATGTTCGAAGAACATTAGAAGAATCGTGCAGGTTTTGAGTGCATATTCCACCACATGAGCTGCTTATTACGGCCAAACTGTTTCAAATGCCACGTTTTACATTGGTCTCAAGAATGCATTATAACTCATATGGTAGAAGGTTTCAGATATTACCACTGGCATGGGTTTCAAAGTTTATGAAAGAAAAACACTTGTTAATTATATTCGTTATCAGTTGCTTATTTCACCAAACTTTGAAAGCAGCATCTCATATAACATCAATGAAGAAAATGCTCAGTGCCTGCAGCACTGTAACTGAAGTTGGTGTTTGGGGCTGCGATCCGACAAATTTGCAGAACTTAGAGAATTGAAAGATCGGTAATTTATTTTCATTGTAAATGTTTCCGGTATGAATACTAATTGTAAGCATTTATTGATACAAAAGTAGCACAACCGACTCGTGCTGGCAACCTTTCGCCAGTATCAAAGCCAAGAATATATCACATCTGCTTCACGTTGTTATATTACATTCGCAGTTATAGGAGTATAAAGAAATTTAGGGTTACCTGCAGCGAGTTTTTTCAAATAATCGGAAGCTTAATATTTGCTGTTTATTGTCACTACAATATCATTACCAATTGAAAATTCTACGATAAAACCGCTTAATAAATATATTGCAAACAAACACAAAACCAACAATAGCTGGCAACCCTATTGAAGCTTTTCAACCAAATTTGGCCTGAAAAATTCTTATAATAGGTTCCATTAATTGTATGAAATTCGTATTGATTTCATAATTGCACTGGAAGTTAAAGGGCAAAAAGTTTTATTTTCCTGAGAGAATTTTCAAAACCAAAGACACAAAAATTACCATAGCTGGCAGCACCAATCGAATTTTTCAACCAAATTTCTATCAGAGTAAGGTGCAGCTACTGTGTCAATTTCATGAAAATCTGGTCACTAATTCACATTTCATAGGGCAAAAAGCAGTTTTTTTTTCTATGTAATTTTTCAAGATGGCACCACTGGCACAGAGTTGCCCACAATTCAAAATTGCTTCTATCAGACTTGGCCCTACTTAAGTCCAATGCATTATGTTAATTTAAATGGTATCTGATAATTGGTTCGTAAATTCCCGTGAACAGAAATTTTTGATGCTAAAAATATAGGTTAACTGGAATAGGGTTACCGTTCTTGTCCGACATGAAATTTCCAAAGTTTTACTTTGAACGTGTAGATAAAGCATAAGATTTGTATACAGATTGGTTTTATTGTAAGAAACGGACATTTTTAGGATATTCGATGATTTGAATGTTTTCACTTCCAAATTTTTATTTTTTCAAATTTAAGACACCAAAATTATCATAGCTGGCAGCTCCAAGCGAATTTTTCAACCAAATTTCTATCAAACGTGGTTTAAAACAAGGTCCAGCTACTGTGTGAATTTCGTCAAAATAGAACGATTCAATCAGAATTTATAGGGCTAAAAGCAATTATCTTTTTTAGTGATTTTTCAAGATGGCACCACTGGCACAGAATCGCCCGCATTTCAAAATCACTTCTATCAGACCTGGTCCTATTTAAGACCAATACAGTCTGCAAGTTTCAATTAATTCTACTCATTGGATCGTGAGTTTCCGTGAACAGAAGTTTTTGATGCTAAAAATATAGGTAAATTGGGCAAGGGTTACCAGGCGTGTCCGTTATACCATATCAAATTTTATTTGTGGTCTATGTAAAAAATGCAAGAAATTTACATATGAGTGGCTTTTTTTGAAGAAGCGGCATTTTTGCAAGAGGGACGATAATTTGGAGGTTTTCACTTTCAGTGCCTGCCCTAGCTTCAGGGTTGCCAGGACGCTCATCAAAAGCTACTCAAATCTACAACTTAATAATGTAAATATGTCCTGAAAATTTCGTAATGATTAAATAGCTCTGTCAACAGTTATCGCAATTTAAAAATTTTCAATTTTTCCCGTTCTCTTTTTAGGCACCCAGCGCACACATGGGGTTAAAAAATTCCAAAACATTATCCGAATCACATGTAAAACACGTTCGAAATTTATGTCGTCAACTTTATTTTCGCAAAACTTATTTGTGTACGGAATAATAGGTATATTAAAATATCACTAAAATGGCTGCCGGCGCCAAAGGGTTAAAGGTTTTTATTTTTTTCTGAGACCTGGCACTATTCTGCATATACACCAATGTGTCCTAAAAATTTCAGTTCAATCGGATGGCGCGTTCCTGAGATTTTTTCACTGAAATTTTTTGATTATATATATATATATATATATATATATAGATATATATATATATATATATATATATATATATATATATATATATATATATATATATATATATATATATATATATATATATATATATATATATATATATATATATATATATATAAAGAAATATGAATTTTTGGCCAAAGTGATTTTAATACTAATGTTCTTCTTCGAACATTAGTAAAAATCGGACGGCGCAATATCTGGGGAATATGGCGGGTGGGGTAGGACTTGCCATTTGAGCGTGCCCAAGTAGGTTTTAACAGGCTTGGCAACGTGAGGCCGAGCAGTAAAATCACTTTTTCGTGCCTCTGCTCGTATTGTGGCCGTTTTTCGCGCAGTGCTCGGCTCAATCGCATCAATTGAGTTCGATACCGTTCCCCAGTGATGGTTTTGCTCGGTTTCAAGAACTCATAATAAATAACACCGATCTGGTCCCACCAAATGCAGAGCATAACCTTCGCAGCGTGAATATTCGGCCGAGCGGACGACGAAGAAGCATGACCGGGTAGTCCCCAAGATTTTCTCCTCTTTGGATTGCTGTAATGTATCCATTTTTCATCACCTGTCACGATGCGATGAAGAAAACCCTTCCTTTCTTGCCGCTGGAGCAGTTGTTGACAGGCGAAAAAACGACGCTCAACGTCTCTTGGCTTCAACTCATAAGGAACCCAAGTTCCTTGCTTCTGAATCATCCCCAACGCATGCAATCGCTTGGAAACGGCTTGACGGGTAACTCCTAATTCTGAAGCAAGCTCTTCTTGAGTTTGGCACGAATTCTCTTCGAGCAAGGCCTCCAATTTAGCGTCTTCGAAGGTTTTGGGCCTTCCTTCACGAGGGTGGTCGTCAACATCAAAATCACCGTCTTAGAAGCGACGAAACCAATCACGGCATGTTGTTTCGCTCAGAGCAGCATTTCCGTACACTTTTTGGAGCTCTCGATGCGCTTGAGCTGCTGTTTTTTCGAATGGAAGAAGAAAATCAACACTTCCCGCAAATGACGATTGTTTGGCACTAAATTAGACATTTTTACTTAACCAGAAGTATATAATGCGAAAACGAAATCACTCATGTGTCGCAGCAGTTTGTTTACCATATGTCTAAGCTTGGTTCGTGACGTTTTGGATATGTCAAAATCGACCAACTCTTACTGCTAGAGCCATCTACTGACAAACAGCGAGAACTTAGTTGCGCACCTAATAGCTTTTATTGTAAAAAAGTTGTGATCGTTCAGAAGAAAAGTTTAAAACGGCGGTTTTACCCCACCCAGTGGGGTAAAAACGCCATTCTGGTTTCAGTGTAGGTAGCAGTGACGGCTCGTAGCATAAAAATTTGGGTCGGCCAAAACGGAAGTTATATTTCATAAGTTTAATTTTTTGTAAAGCAAATAAAATTTGATGTTCGTACAAAAATATGTTCCAATGAAAACCACGAAATGTGCTTGAGCATTGTCGTCAAGTGAGAGAGAGAGGATGTAAGTGGGGAGGAGAAAGACAAGTGCATTAAAACCTAATGAGTCTGAAAAAAGTACGTCTCTAAAATTAGCAAACAAGCGCAAAGGTTAATTCTCAAAAGCGTATACAATAACATTTTTGATATTCATTCTTTCATATCATGCTTTATACACAGCGAAATAATTGATTATTTCAGTTTAAAAAATATAGTTTTTCTTCAACTAATTTTCCTTATTTTGCTTTTAATGACTAAGTATTGGAACGACATTGAGCTTCAAGCCAACTGTATTAAAAACTAAAAAAACTTTTTTCAACTGAAAATTTGCTTATCTTGTCACATCGTACCAAAGACATTACTAGTTTTCCAAATTAAAAACTGTTTATTATGCATTTCACAAATTAGTTATTCACAACAACGATTAATGTCAAATTAATGTCCAAATCATATGTCCAATTTTTGTTTTATCCTATAAAGTTTTATCCTATAAAAAGATTATTATTTTCAACCACCTTTTTTACTTGTATTATTTTATTTCTACACCATCTCCACTGCTCAATTTTCAATAAAAACATTTTCCAAAAACCACTTTATAACAGCTTAATGCTGTATAATAACTAAACTTTCCTACATAAAACATAAAATCGATAAAAAATATTTATTTTATTTGACCAGCATACATCAAGATTGACTTACTACTTTTACATACACTACCTTTACATACACTATGTACATACGCGGTAAGAAAATTCGTACTTAACCTTTTTCTATTCATGCAATGCTATTTAACAGAAAATGAATCTCTTCACGAACAGAAAGCATCCCAAGATCGCCTAAAGAGTAACATAACAGAGCGTCTACGCTACATACTGTTCTTAGCCAGCAAATTGCGGCTGGCCGCAGAAATTTTTGCATTGCCTCATCTATATGCGGGGTGTAAAATTCGTTACAAAACACCCAACTAAATAGCTAGTATGAAAATGTTGTTTTGAACGGAGGCTATCTGCAGAGTTTGGAGTATCGTAGACTGTATCAGACACGGCCAGTTTGGTTCGGGCCGCAATCTCGGCCGTGTATTTGCTTGATTTTTGCTTGTACTCGCTGGGGATGATGCGGCCACCGCTTCGTTGGGTGTATGATGCATCGTACTCGTATGTACATATGTTTGAACGGAATGATGTATGTTGAGAGACCCGTTGGCTGGCCGTCGTGGGAACGATGCACTTGATTGATGTTTTGCTCAAGATAGCCGCTTACACAAACCAGGATTAAGGCAAGATTGAAATGAAAACGGTCGAATGCAAACGGGTCGTTTATTCGTTTACACTAGACTATTTCGATGTAACTTTAGTTTGGTCAGAGATTGTGTACGCGGCGTATGAAAAACTTAAGATTGAATAAGGCAGATATAATGAAGAAGTAGAAGTAGAATTAGGAAGTTGTAGTTGTATAGTGCTTAACATTATTTATTTATCTTTCTTATTTTGGGTGATATTAGTCAATTCTTTTGGTACGGCCGGGCCGACCCTGCCGCCCCTGACGAGCCGCCACTGGTAGGTAGGTACCCAAATAATGTCAAAAACTTCTTATACCATTTTTTTTATTTAACTCTAATGGATATTACATATTATTATCAATATATAAAAGTGAAAAAAAATGGAAATTTAAAAAAATTGCCAGAGACAATTAATTCTCACTGTCATTGCTGTCTTCAACGTAAACGATTTTTTTTGGTCGACCACGCTTGGAACGTCGGCGAGAATTTTCAGTCTTTTTGTTCTCGCTTGCCTTTTCTGAAGCCTGTTTCAAAATTTTCTTTTCTGCTCGTGCAGCCGCAGCCGTCATTTGTTCTTTTTTTTCTCGCATTCATTTCTTGTTCGGTTCGGAGTGTTTTCATTTCATTGTCGTCGGTCAAATTCGCGGTTTTTCGGCGCTTTCGGCGCTTTCGGCGCTTTCGGCCGCGGTTTGTGGACTGCCGAGGTGCGGCCTTTTGGAAGGGCTGAATTTTTTCCAAAACTACGTCGAAATTGATTTCTCTGTCTTCCTCTTGCGGCTTTTCGACTGACTCGTTTGGGGTCCTCGGGCGTTAAGGCACATTTTCTGAGCGATCAGTGATTTGAGACGGCAAAAAATCGATTTCGGTGAAAATGTTCTCGTTCAGTGGACAAATTCCAGTGAGTCTAAAGCCAGATTGGATGTTCGAAATCGAAGCGCCCTTCTGAATTGGTTCACGAGCCATGCCAGGTATGTCGTGCATGGTTATAGTTCTTGCAGCATTTTCTGGCAAACGCATCCAGTTGTCACATGCTGCATTAAAAAATTTCTAGATCGGCCCAAAAACAGTTCTGTCAAGCGGTTGTAATTTGTGGCTCGTATGCGGTGGGAGAGACAGAACAATAATTCCATTCTCTTTACAAAAATCCAAGCCTGCGATTGTCATATGTGACTCGTGGTTGTCCAAAATCAAAAGAGCTGGTGAGTCTAGTGTTGGGCGAGCGTATCTTTTGAAATGTGCCAAGTATTTCAAAAATTGCTCCCCTTTCATCCAACCAGATGGATTAGCTGCTCCGTCAGCTCCGATGCCAGCAGTAGCAAGGAAGTCATTCCTAAATTTCTTTCGTGGAAATACGTAAAAAGGTGGCATGCAGACTCCTCCGGCAGAAATGGCGAGAGCAAGCGTAACTAAAACACCACGTTCAGCGGATTTGATTGAACCTAAATTCTTTATACCGCGCTGTGCAACAACTGAAAAAAGGTTTTTGTACAGTCGTAAAAGCACTTTCGTCCATGTTCCATCACGCTTTTTAAGTTGGAAAAGAACATGTTAACATTGTGTTCATTGAAAGCAGTGGTTTGACCGAGGCTTGTTGCTTGCGGTTTGCGTAAAGATAGCCCAGAATGACGGGTCATGAAGCCATGAAGCCAGTCTTTTGATGCCATACCTGCTTCTCCAGGCTTCGATCCATGCCAGTTTTGCGGAATTCTCCTTTGCATTTGATTTTTGTCTTTCATTGTCGAAGCGAAGTCATAAGCAAGTCGTCGAACTGCTGTCCGCGAAAAACCATGAAACATAGCTGCTGCTCTTATGAGATGTTTCACAAGCGATGCCTCCTGGTCGTCAGTAAAAATCTGTAAAATATTAATTCCGTGATGAAAATAGTTTCAAACTGGGAAGAAATGTCGCATTAACAAAGTGCTAAATATGAAAATTGAAATTTTAATATTGAAAAGATAAAATCATTTTATACAAAACTTTCTTGCAATGAAATGTTCGAAAAGGAAAGTTGTTATTTTTCAATTGAATTTTTGAAATCAACTCAAAATTAAAGTCGAAAAGTTAATGAAATGACAAAAATTGAATTATAAAAAAACTTGTTTTTTTAACGAATCAAAGAATTGAAAAAAATAGGTGGATAAATTATCATGAAATATTTAAGTCTTGAATATTGATGATAAAAGGAAATCTCCAATTTCAAAATTTCCAGTATGTGGATTCAAAAGTTTTTTAATCAAAAACCATACAAATTGAAAATTTGCAAAAATTTTTTATTTAACAATTTCAAAAATCAATTTTACAATAATTAAAGGCCTAGCGAATTTTAAAAGTGTTGGCTTCAATATTACGGAAAAGTTGAGTTTTAAAAATTAAAAATTCAAAACTAAAACTTTCGGATTCCTTCAATTTCACAAAAATTCATTATAAAATTGGATTTGTCAACATCAATAACTTTACATATCGTTTAAATTGACGAAAATTGTGAATATTAGTCACTATACCTGGTGATGATGGCCAAAATAATCGTTGTGCGCTTTGTTGACTCGGTCTCGCAAAGTCTCCCGGGGAATTCCATACTTTTCGGCGACAACTACCACCTTATCGCCCTTCTCAACTTCCTCAATTGCTCGTTGAAATATATTTTCATCAATTTTGACTTTTTTCCTTATGTAATTGCGAGGCATAATGCTGAAAAACATTCATTCTGGATTAAAATGAGTTTTCACGTTATCAAGTTGTGTGGCGTTTTTACCCCACCTTTTCGCGGCGTTTTTACCCCACGTGCCAATTTTTGGTCGAGAGTTCATAATTTGTACAATTTTGAAAATATTGGCTAACTTGATACATGTACATCTGTATCAAGGTTCGTACTATAAGTGGACACTTACCTCGTTTTTTTCAAGTCCTTAATTTACACTTGATTGAGCGATGTTTATGACACAAATTTTTTTTCGTCGTCGAGCGAAACAAAGATGACGCAATAAAAATTGTCTCAACGAAGTTTCAGTTTTCCTACCGACTGCAAAAACTGCGCATTATCGATCCGAATCTAAATTATCAACGGTTGCTTGTTTCGGCGCTTCATTTGAATTTGAAATCCAAATGGCGGTTTTACCCACCGGCGGTTTTACCCCATCTTACCCTACTATGTCAAGTGTTTTCACAATGAATTAAGTGTTTTCACAATAAATATTCAATTGCTTTCATTCTTTTTTCATCATAATGGATAAATGTTCCCAGTATACATATATATATATATATATATATATATATATATATATATATATATATATATATATATATATATATATATATATATATATATATATATATATATATATATATATATATATATATATATATATATATACATATATATATATTCAAAATAAAAAGGAGGGAAAAAACCAGAATAAGATTTTGGGTTAAATGATTTTGGGTTTTTGAAAATGGGTTAAATTTATCGTGTGACCTCGAAATTAGAATAATATATTTCTTATTCAAAATGGTGTACATTTAATAAGAATGTGGTGTATTCATTTATATGCAATTCGGATACCGTTTATAAGAGCGTCTTATTCAATTTATATGAATTATTGGTATTGATTTTATCTTATCAGATAACATTTATCTTATCAGATTAAATTGTTTTATCTTAACCAAACTTATTGAATTGATACTAACTTTCGTTTCGACCTATATATATTCCAAAATTTATCAAATTTATCCGAAAATCTCGAACCGTGTATGGATTAAGTTGCTGGGTAGGTACACATTTTAACAAACTGGAACCATTGATTGTTATCAAAGTTCACCGCAGAACTCTCAGTTTTAATCTATTTAAAGTACTAGGTACACTTCCGTTAAGGCATTTGTATTTTTTTAAGGTTCTTAGAATTTTCTTCGAGAACTCAGGTTATTTAACACCAAGAGTTTATGATTCAGCTAATCTACGGGTTAACACTAGAAATTTAGTGATAGTTCCCATTTGCAATAAATCGCACTTTAGTCACTTTTACAGCATTGTTGCTCCTCGTCTATTTAACCTTTTGCCAGCAAATATTAGAGGCGAGTCCAGAAAGACAACGATTTCGAAAAAAAGCAAATCTTGGCTCTTTTTAATTGATCACTTGGGCGTTGAAAAACTGTTGAATCCTTTAATATAACTTTTGCATTTGTTTTCAATATTATTTTTTGCTATTTTTCTCTGTCTACGGTCTTTTATATCTTAGTTTAATTTATAACCATAAACCCACCATAAATTGACGATTGATGTTTTTTTTCTACCTTATTAACAGGCATCGACTCTTGCGTAAAGCAACTGAATGCTTTGTATTTCATCTGCATCTTCTTCAGCACCATTTAAAATTTAAAATATCGAGTAAGTTGTATTTCTTTTTTATTTTATTCATTTCTTTAAATTTTCTATTTCTTTATGTTAGATATAAACGTAATTAAAGTTCAGAGGATTTTGTTGAATTTATTATAGCTGTAAGTTTATGCACATGAAATAAAGACTATTATTATTATTATTATTATTATATATCAGTAAATTCGGAAATTTTCCCGATCGGGTATCTTTCACCCTTCGACGTCAGACATGAGAGATGATATTCAGGTAGTGGTCATCTGGGTAAATTGTGTTGTGAATACTAAAATGTTAACACACATAAATGTCAAAACATATTAAATATGCCCACTTTGCGATTTAAGCGATATTCCACGAAAGTGGCGAACACTAAAATTAAAGAAGACATGACTTAGCAAAGACAAGAACACATACACTAAACATTAAGTCTAGCGCATCAGAACCGCTAGGAAATTAATTTTCGAAGAAATTGTCTTTGAATGACAAAAAAATGTGGGAAGACGTAATACACTTTTTTGAACAACCATTCCTTATCCCAAGCAACAAAACTCAACTATAACATAAATGATGAAAATGTTTAGTGCTGGAAATACTTTCCCAATGAAGCAGCACTAAGTTTACCTTAACAAGCTCATACTTAAATCAACTTATCCTTGAAATTTCGTTCTCATCGGAGGATTTCATCGAAAGTTTCAGCGGTTAAATGTTGTTTGAGGCTGCCATACGAAAAATGTTCAAAACTCGGAAAATTTAAAAATTGGTTTCTAATTTTTAACGCAAATGCTTTGCATATGAGTACGTAATTTAAAGCATCTGTTGGTGCAATATTTACGAACATGGCTAATGCTGGTTACTCTGTGTCAGCAGCAAAACAAAAAATATACCAAATCTGCTTCACGTTAAGCTAAACCCAACCAGTAAATTTCGTTTCGATTGAATCACTGCGCTGGAAGGTATACGGATGAAAAGATTTTTAGGGCTACCACCCTCAAAACTTTTCAAATTTTTAAAACGTTAATATTTTTTGTTAATTTTCATTGCAGGATCATTCTCAATTGGAAATCTAATGACATAATCGCTGAGTAAAGAAATTCCACAAAATTACAAAAATGGTCATAGCTGGCAGCCATTTCATGGTTATTCTTACATTTACTTCATTTATTCTTACATTTACTTCGAAATTCTTACATTTACTTCACATTAAGGTCCATTTACTGCATGAACTTAGTTTTGATTTCAACACTGGACCGGAAGTTGTAGGGAAAAAAGCTTTATTTTGCTGAGCAAATTGGCAAAATTTATGAGACAAAAATCACCACAGCTGCCAGCCTTATACTAATTTGTCAACCAAATTTTTACCAAACGTTACATAGAGTAACATGCAAGTACTGTGTACTTGTTCAAATCTAATGGTACTTGTAAAAATCGAATGGCTGAATTGGAAGTTATAGGCCAAAAGATGTTTTTTTCTCAGTTATTTTTCAAGATGGTACCACTGCAACAGGGTTGCCCACATTTCAAAATCACTCCTTTCAGACCTGGTCCTAGCTAGTACCAACATATCCTGAAAATTTCATTATGATCGGATTATCCGGTCGTCAGTTCTCGTGAACAGAAATTTCGAGTGCTGCAAATAGAGGTTATTTGGTGATGGGTTGCCATTCTTATGGAAATCGGAATTTTGAAAATTTTATCTTTAGATGAAGGACAAAGGTAAAAATGTATCAAAGATTTAAAATTTTTGTCAAAAATCAAAAATTTTTTAGGAATGTCAATGATTTGTAGGATTTTTTTTCAGCAGTGTGCCACAGCTACAGGGTTACCCGCTTTATGCTGAAAATATACATGTGCCAAATTTTTGTGAACATCAATACGCTTTGTAATTTTCACGATGATCCATTGTTTTTCTTACAAGTAATGACAAATCAAAACTTGAAAAAAAAATCCTTGCCTACTTTTAGGCACCCTGCACCCACACACGGCTCAGAATTTCCAATTCTTTATCCTAAACAAGCTTAAAACATAATTAGTTTTCATTTCCAATACTTTTCTTTAATAAAAATTTACACTGCTTGGAAATATAGGAGTTCCACAAAACTCACTAAAACGCTCGCCGCCACCAAAAAGTTTAAGATATCTGAATTTGAGAAAGTCATGGACTTACCTTCTATATACATCTACATTCTCCGAAAATTTCAGCTCAATCGGATCGGCGGATATATATATATATATATATATATATATATATATATATATATATATATATATATATATATATATATATATATATATATATATATTTATATATATATATATATATATATATATATATATATATATATATATATATATATATATAAAGAAATATGAATTATATTTTTCATTGACTAAAAATTTTACTATATGGGGCATTTCACGTGAAGCGGACAACGAAAAAAAGTCGAGGCTCTGGATTTCGTTCATATTGTGCATAATGGTACTTCTAGAAGATATGAATGTGGATGCACAAGTTTTTGTTTCTATGAGGTTTAGTTGCCGAGTTATGGGCTTCTGAATAATTGACGATATTAATAAAAGGTTTTTTTGGAAGCGGATTCTGAGATTCAAAACAAACTCTAAAAAACATTAAACATATTGATTGGTATAGAAAATTAGCTGTTCTTTTTAATTTTGAAATTAGATTTGAAAAATAATTATTTTTTCCTGTGTGGAACCGGAAGTAGACACTTAAACTCGTAATTTGAATAATTTGGACCAGGTTAATTTTGTTTATTTTTATAACAAAATAAAGCTTAAAGTATACTTATTTTATCATTAAAGTTTTAGAATGGGATGGTCAGTAGTTTAGGAGGTAGGTGAATTTCAATACATAAAAGTCGCATGGGGCTTGGTACCGCGAGCTTGATTATGATAGCTAGTGAGTGTGAAAGCAAAATATTTGTATTAAAACTATTATATATCACTTGTATCACTTACATATAGAATATAAAATATTAAAAAATGATAATGCTGATTTACTTAGTGAAAAAAAAGGGTACTTGTGTATAGACAAATGAATTTATTTCCCAATTTTTACAATTTTACTCTCGTTTCTGAAACTAGTTCTTTTTTTTAATAACTAAACGTGTTTCTACGATCAGTTTTTTCCAGCAGATTCGACATAATTTATTTTCTGCCAATATTCTTGGAATTTTTCTTAGGTCTTTAGCCTTCCAATGAAACTTCAAATCGAATGGATTGAAGCATCGATAGCCGAACGGAGACATAATACACATAATTAAGACTCTTTAACTTATCAACGAAAGTAATAGTCATTGCAAGCGTTGAACAGTAACTCGAAAAATAACGGAAAATTTGAATTGGCTTGGCGTCAAATATATTAGATATGCGTCATATATTTTAATTAGGTTTTTATGGGAAAATAAAACCTTTTTCAAATAAAAGATGGCACTACTAATCACATTTCAACTCAATTTTTGTTTTCGAGCCAACTAGCTGCCCTAAGCAAGCTCTCGGTACCACGCTCCATGCGACTTTTATGTATTGAAATTCACCTACCTCCTAAACTACTGGCCATCCCATTCTAAAACTTTTATGATAAAATAAGAATACTTTAAGCTTTATTTTGTTATAAAAATAAACAAAATTAACCTGGTCCAAATTATTCAAATTACGAGTTTAAGTGTCTACTTCCGGTTCCACACAGGAAAAAATAATTATTTTTCAAATCTAATTTCAAAATTAAAAAGAACAGCTAATTTTCTATACCAATCAATATGTTTAATGTTTTTTAGAGTTTGTTTTGAATCTCAGAATCCGCTTCGAAAAAAACCTTTTATCAATTTCGTCAATTATTCAGAAGCCCATAACTAGGCAACTAAACCTCATAGAAACAAAACCTTGTGCATCCACATCCATATCTTCTAGAAGTTCCATTATGCACAATATGAACGGAATCCAGAGCCTCGACTTTTTTTCGTTGTCCGCTTCATGTGAAATGCCCCATATAAGACTGGTATATGATTGAATAAAGTCAGTCTGTTTCGGGATGCCAAATCGCTCGGCAACCAATTAGTCTTATTCAAAATTAAACGAATTCGTTTTATTTTGAAAAGTCACTAATGCATCGTGATCTTGCTAAAGAGGCGGTTAAATTCACCATGCAAGTATCACATGCATAGTGACCAGTTAGGGAAGTAACCATATTCAATACTATATTAAATAAACGTTCCTGTGAATCACGATATTGTGATTAACGATCCTGCCGCTTACGACTCTGTGAGTCCCGGTGGTACATTTTTCAAGCCCCTGTTAGATTGGATCCCGACAACATTTTGCAAGTGTACAAAGACAACAATTGCATATTATTGGAAAGTCAATCCTACAAGTTTCCAGCGATGCAAATTTCGAGTACAGAAACAACAAATTTTCGAATAGTTGACATTACAGTTTATAACCGAGGAAACTACTCATAAAGCATATCACGGCGAATTTGCAGCCAACATGAATTCCGATCCTACAGCTTACGACCCTGCGATCTATAATACGATGCTGACAATATTGAATACTACAGGTGTTGATTCCAATCGATTTTAGAATCATAATTCAGTCAATTTTGAAACCACAATCAAGTAAATTTCGAAACCGTACGCGGAGATGCAACATCAATAATGGAAATATAAAAAAAAACTCTAGCGCACCTGAACCGCTAGAAACACTAATGTTCGAAGAAAAGTAGAAGAATCGTGCAGGTTTCGAGTGCATATTCCACCACATGTGCTGCTTATTACGGCCAAACTGTTTCAAATTCCACGTTTTACTTTCGTCTCAAGAATGCATTATAACTCATATGGTAGAAGGTTTCAGATATTACCACTGGCATGAATTTCAACGTTTATGAGAGCAAAACACGGGTTAATTAAATTCGTTATCAGTTGCTTATTTCACATCATTTTGAAAGCAACATCTCATATAACATCAATGAAGAAAATGCTCAGTGCCTGCAGCACTGTAACTGAAGTTGGTGTTTGGGGCTGCGATCCGAAAAATTTGCAGAACTTTGCGAATTGTAACATCGGTTATTTATTTTCATTGTAAATGTTTCCGGTATGTATACTAACTGTAAGCATTTATTGATACAAAAGTAGCACAACCGACTCGTGCTGGCAACCTTTCGCCAGTATCAAAGCCAAGAATATATCAAATCTGCTTCACGTTGTTTAATTATATTCGAAGTTATAGGAGTATAAAGAAATTTAGGGTTACCTGCAGCGAGTTTTTTCAAATGATCGAAAGCTTAATATTTGCTGCTTATTGTCACTACAATATCATTACCATTTAAAAATTCTACGATAAAACCGCTCAATAAAGATATTGCAATTAAACACAAAACCAACAATAGCTGGCAACCCTATCGTGGCTTTTCAACCAAATTTGGCCTGAATAATGTTTATGACAGGTTTCATTCATTCATGACTGCACTGGAAGTTATAGTGCAAAAAGTTTTATTTTCCTGAGCGAATTTTCAAAACCAAAGACACAAAAATTACCATAGCTGGCAGCACCAATCAAATTTTTCAACCAAATTTCTATCAAACAGAGACTAAAGTTAGGTTTAGCTACTGTGCCAATTTCATGAAAATCTGGTAACTAATTCACATTTCATAGGGCAAAAAGCAGTTTTTTTTCTTTGTAATTTTTCAAGATGGCACCACTGGCACAGACTTGCCCACAATTCAAAATCGCTTCTATCAAATCTGGTCTTACTTAAGTCCAATGCATTCTGTAAATTTTAGCTGTATCTGATTATTGGTTCGTGAGTTTCCGTGAACAGAAGTTTTTGATGCTAAAAATAAAGGTTAACTGGGAGAGGGTTACCGTTCTTGTCCGACATGAAATTTCCAAAGTTTTATTTTGAACGTGTAGATAAAACATGAGATTTATATACAGATTGGTTTTATTGTAAGCAACGGACATTTTTTTGAATATTCGATTGTTTGAATGTTTTCACTTCCAAATTTTTTTTTTCAAAATGAAGACACCAAAATTATCATAGCTGGCAGCTCCAACCGAATTTTTCAACCAAATTTCTACCAAACGTGGCTTAAAGTAAGGTCCAGCAATTGTATGAGTTTCGTCAAAATCGAACGATTCAATCAGAATTTATAGGGCTAAAAACAGTTATCTTTTTTTGTGGTTTTTCAAGATGGCACCACTGGCGCAGAATCGCCCGCATTTCAAAATCACTTCTATCAGACCTGTTCCTATTCAAGGCCAATACATTCTGTGAATTTCAAATAATTCTGCTCATCGGATCGTGAGTTTCCGTGAACAGAAGTTTTTGATGCTAAAAATATAGGTAAATTGGGCAAGGGTTACCAGGCGTGCCCGTTATACCATATCTTTTTTTTTTCGGTTATGTAAACAAAGCACAAGATTTACATATGAGTGGCTTTTTTTTGAAGAAACGGCATTTTTTCAAGAGAGACGATGATTTGGAGGTTTTCACTTTCAGTGCCTGCCCTAGCTACAGGGTTGCCAGCACGCTCATTAAAAGCTACACAAATCTACAACTTAATATTATCAATATGTCGTGAAAATTTCGTAATGATTGAATAGCTCTGTCAAAAGTTATCGAAATTTAAAAATTTTCAAATTTTCCCGTCCTCTTTTTAGGCACTCAGCGTACACATAGGGTTGAAAAATTCCAAAGCATTATCCGATTCATATGTAAAACACGTTCGAAATTTATTTTGTTAACTTTATTTGTAAGAAAATTATTTGTGCACGAAATAATAGGTATATTAAAAATATCACTTAAATGAGCGCCGGCGCCAAAAGGTTAACAATAACTGACATTTAAAGAGACCTGGACCTATTCTGCATATACACCAATGTATCCTGAAAGTTTCAGCTCAATCGGATGGCGCGTTCCCGAGATTATCTCACTGAAATTTTTTGATGATATATATATATATATATATATATATATATATATATATATATATATATGTATATATATATATATATATATATATATATATATATATATATATATATATCTATATATATATATGGAAATATGAATTTCTGGCCGAATCGATTTTAATACTAATGTTCTTCGAACATTAGTAAAAACTCTAGCGCACCTGAACCGCTAGAAACACTAATGTTCGAAGAACAGTAGAAGAATCGTGCAGGTTTTGAGTGCATATTCCACCACATGTGCTGCTTATTACGGCCAAACTGTTTCAAATGCCACGTTTTACTTTCGTCTTAAGAATGCATTATAACTCATATGGTGGAAGGTTTCAGATATTACCACTGGCATGAATTTCAACGTTTATGAGAGCAAAACACGGGCTAATTATATTCGTTATCAGTTGCTTATTTCACATAATTTTGAAAGCAGCATCTCATATAACATCAATGAAGAAAATGCTCAGTGCCTGCAGCACTGTAACTGAAGTTGGTGTTTGGGGCTGCGACCCGAAAAATTTGCAGAACTTTGCGAATTGTAACATCGGTTATTTATTTTCATTGTAAATGTTTCCGGTATGTATAATATATTAACTGTAAGCATTTATTGATACAAAAGTAGCACAACCGACTCGTGCTGGCAACCTTTCGCCAGTATCAAAGCCAAGAATATATCAAATCTGCTTCACGTTGTTAAATTACATTCGAAGTTATAGGAGTATAAAGAAATTTAGGGTTACCTGCAGCGAGTTTTTTCAAATAATCGAAAGCTTAATATTTGCTGTGAAAATTCTACGATAAAACCGCTTAATAAAGATATTGCAATTAAACACAAAACCAACAATAGCTGGCAACCCTATCGTGGCTTTTCAACCAAGTTTGGCCTGAATAATGTTAATGACAGGTTTCATAAATTGTATGAAATTCGTATTGATTTCATGACTGCACTGGAAGTTATAGTGCAAAAAGTTTTATTTTCCCGAGCGAATTTTCAAAACCAAAGACACAAAAATTACCATAGCTGGCAGCACCAATCAAATTTTTTAACCAAATTTCCACCAAACAGAGATTAGAGTTAGGTTTAGCTACTGTGTCAATTTCATGAAAATCTGGTAACTTATTCACATTTCATAGGGCAAAAAGCAGTTTTTTTTCTTTGTAATTTTTCAAGATGGCACCACTGGCACAGACTTGCCGACAATTCAAAATCGCTTCTATCAAATCTGGTCTTACTTAAGTCCAATGCATTCTGTAAATTTTAGCTGTATCTGATTATTGGTTCGTGAGTTTCCGTGAACAGAAATTTTTGATGCTAAAAATATAGGTTAACTGGGAGAGGGCTACCGTTCTTGTCCGACATGAAATTTCCAAAGTTTTATTTTGAACGTGTAGATAAAACATAAGATTTATATACAGATTGGTTTTATTGTAAGAAACGGACATTTTTTTGAATATTCGATGGTTTGAATGTTTTCACTTCCAAATGTTTTTTTTCAAAATGAAGACACCAAAATTATCATAGCTGGCAACTCACACCGAATTTTTCGACCAAATTTCTACCAAACGTGGCTTAAAGTAAGGTCCAGCAATTGTATGAGTTTCGTCCAAATCGAACGATTCAATAAGAATTTAGAGGGCTAAAAACAGTTATCTTTTTTAGTGGTTTTTCAAGATGGCACCACTGGCACAGGATCGCCCGCATTTCAAAATCACTTCTATCAGACCTGGTCCTATTTAAGGCCAATACATTCTGTGAATTTCAAATAATTCTGCTCATCGGATCGTGAGTTTCCGTTAACAGAAGTTTTTGATGCTAAAAATATAGGTAAATTGGGCAAGGGTTACCAGGCGTGCCCGTTACACCATATCTTTTTACTAATGTTCGAAGAACATTAGTATTAAAATCGATTCGGCCAAAAATTCATATTTCCATATATATATATATATATATACATATATATATATATATATATATATATATATATATATATATATATATATATATATATATATATCATCAAAAAATTTCAGTGAGATAATCTCGAGAACGCGCCATCCGATTGAGCTGAAACTTTCAGGATACATTGGTGTGTATGCAGAATAGGTCCAGGTCTCTTTAAATGTCAGTTATTGTTAACCTTTTGGCGCCGGCGGCCATTTAAGTGATATTTTTAATATACCTATTATTTCGTGCACAAATAATTTTCGCAAAAATAAAGTTAACGAAATTGATTTTAAACGTGTTTTACATATGAATCGGATAATGCTTTGGAATGTTTTAACCCTATGTGTGCGCTGGGTGCCTAAAAAGAGGACGGAAAAATTTGAAAATATTTAAATTGCGATAACTTTTGACACAGCTATTCAATCATTACAAAATTTTCAGAACATATTGCTATTATTAAGTTGCAAATTTGTGTAGCTTTCAATGAGCGTGCTGGCAACCCTGTAGCTAGGGCAGGCACTGAAAGTGAAAACTTTCAAATCATCGTCTCTCTTGAAAAAATGCCGTTTCTTCAAAAAAAAGCCACTCATATATAAATCTTGTGCTTTGTTTACATAACCAAAAAAAAAAAACAGATATGGTATAACGGGCACGTCTGGTAACCCTTGCCCAATTTACCTATATTTTTAGCATCAAAAACTTCTGTTCACGGAAACTCACGATCTGATGAGCAGAATTAATTGAAATTTGCAGAATGGATTGGTCTTAAATAGGACCAGGTCTGATAGAAGTGATTTTGAAATGCGGACGATTCTGTGCCAGTGGTGCCATCTTGAAAAACCACTAAAAAAGATAACTGTTTTTAGCCCTATAGATTCTGATTGAATCGTTCGATTTTGACGAAACTCATACAACTGCTGGACCTTACCTTAAGCCACGTTTGGTAGATATTTGGTCGAAAAATTCGGTTGGAGTTGCCAGCTATGATAATTTCGGTGTCTTCATTTTGGAAAAAAAAAATTTGGAAGTGAAAACATTCAAACCATCGAATATTCAAAAAAATGTCCGTTTCTTGCAATAAAAATAATCTGTATATAAATCTTATGTTTTATCTACACGTTCAAAATAAAACTTTGGAAATTTCATGTCGGACAAGAACGGTAACCCTCTCCCAGTTAACCTATATTTTTATGCATTGGACTTAAGTAAGACCAGATTTGATAGAAGCGATTTTGAATTGTGGGCAACTCTGTGCCAGTGGTGCCATCTTGAAAAATTACAAAGAAAAAAAACTGCTTTTTGCCCTATGAAATGTGAATAAGTTACCAGATTTTCATGAAATTGACACAGAAGCTAAACCTAACTCTAATCTCTGTTTGGTGGAAATTTGGTTGAAAAATTTGATTGGTGCTACCTGCTATGGTAATTTTTGTGTCTTTGGTTTTGAAAATTCGCTCAGGAAAATAAAACTTTTTATACTATAACTTCCAGTGCAGTCATGAAATCAATACGAATTTCATACAATTAATGAAACCTGTCATAAACATTATTCAGGCCAAATTTGGTTGAAAAGACACGATAGGGTTGCCAGCTATTGTTGGTTTTGTGTTTAATTGCAATATCTTTATTAAGCGGTTTTATCGTAGAATTTTCAAATGGTAATGATATTGTAGTGACAATAAACAGCAAATATTAAGCTTTCGATCATTTGAAAAAACTCGCTGCAGGTAACCCTAAATTTCTTTATACTCCTATAACTTCGAATGTAATTAAACAACGTGAAGCAGATTTGATATATTCTTGGATTTGATACTGGCGAAAGGTTGCCAGCACGAGTCGGTTGTGCTACTTTTGTATCAATAAATGCTTACAGTTAGTATACATACCGGAAACATTTACAATGAAAATAAATAACCGATGTTACAATTCGCAAAGTTCTGCAAATTTTTCGGATCGCAGCCCCAAACACCAACTTCAGTTACAGTGCTGCAGGCACTGAGCATTTTCTTCATTGATGTTATATGAGATGCTGCTTTCAAAATTATGTGAAATAAGCAACTGATAACGAATATAATTAACCCGTGTTTTGCTCTCATAAACGTTGAAATTCATGCCAGTGGTAATATCTGAAACCTTGCACCATATGAGTTATAATGCATTCTTAAGACGAAAGTAAAACGTGGCATTTGAAACAGTTTGGCCGTAATAAGCAGCACATGTGGTGGAATATGCACTCAAAACCTGCACGATTCTTCTACTGTTCTTCGAACATTAGTGTTTCTAGCGGTTCAGGTGCGCTAGAGTTTTTTTCTTTTTAATTTTTCAAGATGGCACCACTGGCACAGACTTGCCCACAATTCAAAATCGCTTTTATTAAATCTGGTCTTACTTAAGTCCAATGCATTTTGTAAATTTTAGCTGTATCTGATTATTGGCTCGTGAGTTTCCGTGAACAGAAGTTTTTGATGCTAAAAATATAGGTTAACTGGGAGAGGGTTACCGTTCTTGTCCGACATGAAATTTCCAAAGTTTTATTTTGAACGTGTAGATAAAACATAAGATTTATACACAGATTGGTTTTATTGTAAGAAACGGACATTTTTTTGAATATTCGATGGTTTGAATATTTTCACTTCCAAATTTTTTTTTTCAAAATGAAGACACCAAAATTATCATAGCTGGCAACTCCAACCGAATTTTTCAACCAAATTTTTACTAAACGTGCCGTAAGGTAAGGTCCAGCAGTTGTGTGAGTTTCGTCAAAATCGAACGATTCAATCAGAATTTATAGGGCTTAAAACTGTTATCTTTTTTAGTGGTTTTTCAAGATGGCACCACTGGCACAGAATCGCCCGCATTTCAAAATCACTTCTATCAGACTTGGTCCTATTTAAGACCAATACATTCTGCAAATTTCAATTAATTCTGCTCATCGGATCGTGAGTTTCCGTGAACAGAAGTTTTTGATGCTTAAAATATAGGTAAATTGGGCAAGGGTTACCAGGCGTGCGCGTTATACCATATCTTTTTTTTTTTGGTTATGTAAACAAAGCACAAGATTTACATATGAGTGGCTTGTTTTTGAAGAAACGGCATTTTTTCAAGAGAGACGATGATTTAGAGGTTTTCACTTTCAGTGCCTGCCCTAGCTACAGAGTTGCCAGCACGCTCATTAAAAGCTACACAAATTTGCAACTAAATAATTTCAATATGTTCTGAAAATTTCGTAATGATTGAATAGCTCTGTCAAAAGTTATCGCAATTTAAAAATTTTCAAATTTTCCCGTCCTCTTTTTAGGCACCCAGCGCACACATAGGGTTAAAAAATTCCAAAGCATTATCCGATATATATGTAAAACACGTTCGAAATTTATTTCGTTAACTTTATTTTTGCGAAAATCATTTGTGTACGAAATAATAGGTATATTAAAAATATCACTTAAATGGCCGCCGGCGCCAAAAGGTTAACAATAACTGACATTTAAAGAGACCTGGACCTATTTTGCATATACACCAATGTATATGCAACAGCTCAATCGGATGGCGCGTTCTCGAGATTATCTCACTGAAATTTTTTGATGATATATATATATATATATATATATATATATATATATATATATATATATATATATATATATATATATATATATATATATATATATATATATATATATATATATATATATATATATATATATATATATATATATATATATATATATATATATGGAAATATGAATTTTTGGCCGAATCGATTTTAATACTAATGTTCTTCGAACATTAGTAAAAACAACAATTGAAGTAAATAGGTATTCAATAAAACAATTAACAAATAAAATAAAATATTTTTGTAAAGTATAAAGGTAAATTCAAAATAATTTAAAGGATTTGCAATCAAAAACATTAAAATAATGAAAAATTTGTGCATGGTCTAGTTAACTTTATCACAATAAAACTCTGTTAATTTGAAAACGTTACAAATTTATTCAGCGCGAATTGAGTGGATGACATGAACTAAATCCAATTTACATAGTTGCATTTATTTATAAGAATCAGGTGCAGATGTGCTGATGACATTGTGCAGATGTGCTTGGTAACTTTCCCACGGGAATTGATGGTGACTCTGGTTTCTGCTGATGTGCATTCTTATTAATTATCTTATGTGCTGTTGAGATGAAGATCTGCTTTGATGCGCTTTGTTATGGTTCGTGTTTATGTGCTGATGAGATGATGATGTGCTTTGATGTGCTTTGCTATGGTTCGTGTTAACTCCTCTCCTCTCAAAGGTCGACACCCGTCAATTCGTCAAAAGTTCACCATTATTGGATTAAGGTCGTATAGTGACCTTCGGGTATCTGCTGATCCGTCTGGGCCAGATATTGTTGTTATCGGTAGTATAAGATTAGTTTCGCGGCTTACATTCATTCTCGATCTCAATTTCATGTAGATACACACACAGATGAAAATTACTATGATAAGTGCAATGATACTAACATCTGTAATGATTGAAATATTCTTATTAGTATTAAATTTATCAATTTGCAAAACATTGTCTAAGTGTAGCTTGTGTTAGTAATTTAAATCTAATGTTGTGTCCTTTTCCGAAATGTTGAATCGCAGGATAGGTGGCAGGATCTGCTGAGCTATTAGCTCCTGGTTGCTGTACTGTTGCTTATTGATGAAAATTGTTTCGTTAAGAAATTGAATGATAAGATTACCCTTCACATGTCGTTCCAGACCTTGATTTGTTACATTACCGTCAAAATTTGATAGAAATATGGTGCTTTCTCCCATACTTTCTATAATTGAATTGCTGTTATATTTGCTGCTGCAAGATGCGTTCTTCCCTTTAAGTAACTGGGCAATGCAATGATCCTCGAGCAACTCTTGTAGCTGATTACGCCTGCAGATGATGATGTTCTAGAACGTTTTACACTTGTCGATGATCCCGAATCGTTCGTTATGATTGATTAAAATTTCTTTGAATTTTAAGTCGATTTGCTTGCAGTCTTTGATTGTTGAACGAATTTGTGAATGATTATACTGTGCGCTGCTTGTTGTCGGCAGGGATATTACATAAAGAAGGGTAGAGTCTTTCACTATGATACTCGGCTCCGCATATTCTATCGCTTCAATTTCGTTTGAGTATGGTAAAGTTTCTATTTGCGATATTATGTTGTTTATTTCGATTTTGTCCAATAGTTTAGTATTAATTACTCCGACTTTAGCAAATTGAAACGCGTTTACTATTTCATTCAATTCGGAATGTATTATGTTTAATTTATTGTACATAATTAATCCATATAGATCAGTATTGTTGCAATTAATGTTTTTTTACAATGTCGTTGTAACTTGATATCAGATTATTAACGGTGTGTGTTAGTTTCCGATTTATTTTAAATTGTTGGTTATTATTTTCGATAATTTGATTTTCACTGTTTACTATTTTTTCCCAGTCTGTTGCGTCTGGATTCCCCGCGATCCATTTCCACGCCGAGCCGAGCCAATTTAGAGCTCTTTTGGTTCGTAAAGTCCTGTATCTAAGGTTGTTTAGTAAATTGCTTATTTCTTGGGTTTGTTAATCAAGTTGCCGTTTCAATGCGCTGGTATTTGTGGCTCCATTTTGAATAACGGCTTCGATCCTGTTTAATAATTCGTCATAGTCCTTCAGGTTGATGATGTGCACAATTTTAAAATTTCCGTTGATCACTCGTCCTTCTTCCTGTTTCACAGTAACGATAGGGGTTTCGTATTCATATATGTCGAATGACGCAGTTGATGTGCATATTACAAATCTGCAATGAAATTATTGATCGGAGATATTTTTAATGTTGGATTTGTGGATCCTCCTTCCAAAGGTTGTGTTAACGGTAACTACATTATTTTTTGCCACTAATTCTTTCTTATATAATGGTTTTTGCTTCTCGTGACGTTTTTTATTTGCAACAAATATTACTTCTCCTTCTTTATATTGCTTCGGTTTATTTCTTTTCAAGTTTTCCCGAGACATTTTCCGATTTTGATGTTGTTTGATTTGATTAGCCAAATCGCAGTTTAGATTATTGCGAAAATCAACTAGGTTTTGATAGTTTATCCTTTGTGCCCTTCCAAAAAATATATCGGATGGCTTCTTTTTAAGTACAGAGTGGTATGTACTATTATACCGATCGACCGCTATCTCCACTATTTCCTTTAGGCATAAATCTGGGTACTCTTTTTGTAGGCATCTGACTATCTCCGAAATCGTAGAATGCACGCGTTCGACTGTTCCATTTACTTCACTTTTTGCTGTTGGTGTCCTGTAGATCTTTATTCCCAGCGATCTGATGTAGTTTTCAATAAGGGGGCTAATAAAGCCTCCTTCGTTGTCCATAACAATTACCTTAGGAGCAGAGAAATAATGGAGGATTTTCGTAATTTTTTGCATGAGCTGCAAGACTGATTTGTCTTTTAGTAGGAAGAATTTGATAAATTTGGAAAATTTGTCTATGCATGTTATAAATTTATGGTCCGTTATATCCATTATGTCCACATGTATTATTTCAGTAGGATATGTTGGTATTGGCGTGGGCTGCAGTTCCGGTTTGATAGGATGCCTATCGTATTTGCTGGCATGGCATATGTCACATTGTTTAATGAAATTTTTTGTTTTTTTAGTCATTTGAGGGAAATAATACTTCTCCAGTAGCTGTTCCTTGTTTTCTGTTGCGTTTCGGTGAGCACGGTTATGTTCTTCTTGTATTAACTGAAACTGAGTTTCTTCATTTTTGATGTCTTCGACCAAGCGCTGTGTTATTCTGATTCGAATCTTTGCAAAATGATCGGTATAAATTTCTTGTAGTAGACTGATATATCTTTCTGGAATTTTGATGCCGTTAATTGTGCCAAACTTTAACCTATCCTTTAGTATTTTGAATATTTCTTGCTTGCACCAATGATGAACTGAGCTTCCGATGTAATGTCTTCTAAAGGGCGGATGTGATTCTTCAGTGGCAATCGCTTTTCCATTGCCGAAGACTATTTGGTTTCTAAAAACGTTAATAGGGGCCTCACAGTGTGGGATTAATCCTGTATTGTCTTCTACAGCACTGTGGATTGTGTTACCGTTAAAGCTAACGCGCACTGAAAACCCTGCTTTCCTAACTAGGGCGCAAGGGCGGCAGTCTTCGGGCGGCTTCTGCTCGCGAAGAAAAGGTCGCGGGTGGGCGCCACTTGCTTCTATTTCAAAGAACTGCCTCGCTACTGTCGCCCTGAAGCGAGAAGAGAGTGACGGGTCCCGTTAAGTAACACCACGTAATGTATGGAAAGAAGGATCAACCGATCAATATCTGTAAATTTTCCCGCGAAAACGCAAACACCGAGTTTATCTTTTACAAACACTGCACATTAAATTCACTTTCGGGTCGGTTAACAAAATACAATTCGACCAACACTTAAATTCTATCGGCGCCAAATTCAACTATAGACTTGTTTAATTACGACCTATACGCGTATCACTCAACTTATTCTGAACGAGCAACTTAATCTATTCCTAATTCGCAAATATCTATATATATATACTAACAATAATTAAAGTATATTAACCTGATCAATCCCTCGTTGGGGCCCTGTTGGAGTCGAAGCTTGTTGCATGCGTATCCTTGTTAATATATACCGACACCGACACACTCTGCTACGTCGTTTTCGTTGATTTCCTTCGCTTTTCTCGCTAGCCACACTTCTGTTTTCCAATCCGCCACTATACCAGCTACTCGTATCCGTCTTCAATTTTTCATCGTCTTCAATTTTTCATCGTCTTCAACTCTGCTACCAACACTTGTTATCAATCCTCCGACGATCATGTAACAAAAAGATTCTTTTAACTCCTGGCCAGATTCGATCGATCCACGTCTAAATGCTTACCGGGTCCAATTCAAAACGAGCGATTTTTCGCTTCCCGGTGCCCAGGAAGACTTTTGGCGCCAGCGGGATTTTCAAATTCCGTTGTCGAATCGAACTCAACAGAGTTCATTCTCCTCTAACCGGGTGTTGAATTTACATTTCACCACGCGATCCAATTCGGGACGGTCCGATTTTGGAACATCTTAACTGACGTTCTCCCCTTCGTGACATTCCGACATGTCAACATTTGTTTATATAAATTGTGTTGTCGGCAATCAAACTGGTGGTGCTCGCAGCCTTTCGCTACATTTTCAGGTGAGTAAGAGTTTTGTATTTACTTTCTCGGCTTCGACAAAAACAGATCCGCAATCCTCCCAGTTTTCTTCCATCTGACCGCTATCAGATGAGAACCCAGTCGCGTTACAGTGATAATTCGTGCCGACCTTCCATATTCAAATTCGTGCGTGTCGCAAGTTTCATATGGGCAAGTGCCCCGACCCGTATGTTGATATCCTCCTAATCTCGGTTTCCTTTCACGTATCTCAACTACCCTCCGCATCTCGGGTCCACTATATCACCAACATAGCGTTTGCTTCCATCGCCTTTCGATCTGATGGCTTTGAGTTAGGAAATCAGCAATTCGGCAACCGCTCGGTATCCATCGTATTGTTGGCCTAGGTTTGGTGTCGTCGGCATTGACGGCTAGGCCCAGACGTTGCTCTGTCGGGTGTATGGATTTGTGGCATAATGATCTGACTCGGGATATCTCGTCGATATTCTGGCGTTTTAATTAGCATCGCGATTTGGTCATTGCCGTTGATGGCTATGGTGTTGTTTATGCATTCGATTTAGTCGTGTTGTTCTACTGTTCAATGTGTCGATGTTCAACTGCGTTGTGCGTCAGTTAAACGTTTGTTTTAATTATGTGTCGTTCATCGTATGCTCCGTCGGCATGACTTGTGTTACTCAACTAACTAAATCATAATTTAGTTACAATCGGGAACTGTGAGCTAACTTAATCTAACTTAAATTAAATTCGTGACTGCAATATCTAATTAATTAACCTAATCTTACTAAAACAAACTCGTAGATTGCGGTTATTGCCCAATCTCCATCGTTCTCACTTTTAGAGGACGATGGAGATCTTTTTTGTTTTTTTTCTTATCAACCGACCGTGACACCCCCCTCGCGTCAGAGATTTTCGTAGGAATTCTCGGCCTTTACTCCGTCGGATTTCACGTAATTTTTATACTCCGATACGCGAATTTGTTCTCCATCAAACGCGCGCGTCTATAGTTCGTTACCTTACCATCTGACCGATATAATCGTCTGCAAAACTACTTGAATTCTGGATGATTCTCAACCACTAGATTTTTCAATCTCTACTCCAACTGAACTTTCATTCACACAACTACCACCAATATATGTAACTGTTTTTTTTTCCCAATATTTCCTTTCTGCATGACTATATGTTTCGTGACGTCCCTTTTGTAAGGTGAAGGCGCCGATTATCTTGTTAGTTAAGAAACTAATATCCCTCGAACTCGTTTTTAGGATGAGCCGCTTCCAGGCTACCCAACATGCCGAGTATGTAACCCAGATGCGAATTTGGCAAACACCCACTGACGTAACGGAGCGTACCTTAAGAGCACAGAACGCCCAAACCCAAACTATCCCATGGATGCTCTACAGTTGAGGCTGGACACGGACGATGAACAGGAAACCAGGGAACTTACGGTATTGATTTAACTTATATACTAATATCAAACTTCTATTAATTCACTTAACCCTAAGTAATACCAGTAATTCAGTCGCACTGTCTATGCCACCTCACTAACCCAATCACGCCATATAAATCCCTAGATTCTATTTCATACACCTTCACGGGCTGAACTTAGCCTACCGTACCCATCACCACCAACTATCTACCTACGCCATCGACCCACCACCCACTTAACGTTAATATTAATTCATGCTTCCTCGAACTACTTAATCTTCATTAATACTTACACTATAGCCCATCGCTCTTACTGTCTATTCCCATCACCTATTCTTAAATTATTATAGTCGCTAATTATACCTATCACTTACTGACTACTCCCACCACCATTTCCTAAATTACTATAGTAGTAAAGTAGTATAGTAAATGACTATACTATAGTAGCTGATCATACGAATTAATTGCCAATTCTTTCTTTTTATATGTGTCACTCCACGTACCGCTTGAGATCCTTAGCGTGCCATGTACCTGATACCTTCCCCTTGCCATCAACTAACTCGTAGACCCCTGCTGACGTTTGTTTAGCAATTTTTAACGGACCCACGAACGCTGGAGCCAACTTCGCAGAAAAATACTTGCTTGCATCCGATTGCACATAATTCCTTCTCCACACATAGTCGCCTATCTGGAAATCTCCAACTCGCCGACGAAGATCGTAGCGCCCTTTACTACAGGTAGCTGCTTTCTTCATTCTTCGTACCACTTCCTCGTGGATTTCCGCTAGAGCCCGAGCTCTGCTCGATGGTGACATGTCTCGTTGCGCTCCGCCCGGAGATTCCACCCTTTCACGATATGTAATCATTTCCTTCCCAAAAACCAGGAAATAAGGTGAGAACCCGGTCACCTCGTGCTTGTACGTCCTTAGTGCGCATGTTATCTTGGCCAATTTTTGATCCCATGAACGGTGATTATCTGTGGCGTAACATCTCAGCATACATTTGATATCTTGGTTCCGTCTCTCTGCTGGATTGGCCTGAGGATTGTACAAAGCAGTATAACTCACTTGTACACCATATTCCTCCACCGCTTGGCTAAACTGTCTTCCGCTAAACTGCACTCCATTGTCACACGCCAGCACCTTCGGCACGCCATATACTAGGAAAACATTCTCCTCTAGCAATCGAAAGACCGTCGATGCCGTGGCAGTACAAACTGGCAGTATCACCGAATATTTAGTAAAATAATCTAGTATCGTCAGTATATAACTATGACCTCGCGTCGATCTAGGTAATGGTCCAACCAAATCTATACAGACCATTTCCCATGGAGATTTTGCCACTCCTGCTCTCGTTGTCATTAGCCCCACCGGTGCCTTGCGCTCTACTTTGCACGCCTGACACACCTTTCACTTTCGGACGTATTCACGAATGTCAGCCTGCATTCGTGGCCAGTAATGATTCTGCGCTACCCTTGCCAGTGTCCGAGCGGTACCCATGTGTCCTGCTTTCGGGTCGTCGTGACATTGTCTGAGGATGACATCTCTTTCTCCCTTCGGCACGACACGCTTCCAGACAGAATCCATCTTCCCCTTTCCCTTGCGATCAGGCAATCTTTTCCACAACGTATCACTCACCGTTTTCCAATCGCGATATCTCTGCGGCTCTGTCTGAACCCGCACTATCATCTCTTCAAACCAACGATCCGATGATTGGGGTACTGTTATACTACTCAGCTCCCCGATCGCCCGTGAAAGCGCATCAGGGAATAAATGTTCCTTGCCTTTTCGATGGACAATTTCAAACTCGAACTGCTGTAGGCACACCGCCCATCTCGCCAACCTGCCCATGGGATCTTTAAGATTATTTAGCCAAATAAGCGAATGATGGTCCGTGATCACTATAAATGGGGTGCCCTCGATGTACGGTCGAAATTTCTCAACGGCCCATAGTACCGCCAAGTACTCCCTTTCAGTCGTGGAGTACTTTCTTTCCTGAACCGACAAAGATCTGCTAAGGTAGCACACTACTTCTTCTCCAGTGGCATGTGCCTGGCTTAATACTGCTCCTATGCCCACGTTCGAAGTGTCGGTTTGCACCTGAAAAGGGATGTCAAAGTCTGGACATGCCAGGACTGGGGCAGTAGACAGCTTGCGTTTACAACCTTGAAAAGCCCGCTCGCATTCCTCGGACCAATCAAACCTCCGACCTTTTTTTAATAGGTCGCTTAAGGGTGCCACCATGGTAGCATGGTCCGGAATAAACCTTCGGTACCATGATACCATTCCTAACAGCTGTCGCACATGCTTTACCGATCTCGGTCGAGGATATTCACTAATGGCTTCCACCTTCTCCGGGTCTACATGCAAGCCGTCCCCATCTATCACATATCCCAGATATTTCAGCCGCGATCTATAGAACTGACATTTGTCTCTTGAGACACGCAAGCCAGCTTCCCTCAGTCGCACGAAGACCTCATGCAACACCTCCACGTGCCGCTTAAATGTATCTGTAACAACTATTATGTCGTCTAGATATGTGAATACAAACGGCTCGAGTGCAGGTCCCAGAACCGTATCTATCAGTCGCTGCCACGTTGCCCCCGAATTGCGGAGCCCAAAAGGCATCCGCAAAAAGTGAAATAGGCCTCTCCCCGGCACCGTGAACGCAGTATACTGTCGAGAGTCTTTTGCCATTGGTACTTGCCAGTACGCCGACTTCAGGTCCAGCGTTGACAAGTACTTCGCGTTGCGCAGCTTTTCAAGTGTCGTGGATATGTACGGCAGGGGATAAGCATCCTTCTCAGATACCGCGTTCAATTTTCGGAAGTCTACACAGAATCTATAGGAGCCATCTTTCTTACGGACCAATAAAATTGGCGAGGACCAAGGGCTCGATGACGGCTCAACCACTCCCAGCCGCAGCATTTTGTCCAGTTCCAAATTTATCTGCTTTTGTACGGCGGGAGAGACAGGGTAATATCTCTGTTTAATTGGTACGGCCGTCGTTTTAATCGAGTGCTCCATCAACTTGGCGCAGCCTAGTCCATCCCCCATGAATGGAAACTGCTCCGTCAGTAGACTCGTTAGGATCGCTGTTTCCTCTTCGGAAAAATGAGACTGTTCCGCAGCATCTTTCCCGATACGGACTCTACCGCCGCGACGGACATCCATTTTCGACCCTTCATGTCCAACACGACCCCGAAGCATTTCCAAAAATCCACTCCTAGAATTATTTCCTGGGGTATGGATAAAACAACCTGTGCGACCAAGTGACTCTTGCGCCCGTTCAGTGCAAACTCCAATCGTACAGCTCCATTTACCACGCACCTTTCCCCATTAGCCAGTCCAACTTCCTCCACTTTGCCCTGGCTCAACGTTACTCCTCTGTTGACTAACCGAGACCATCCTCTTTTCCCCAGGATTGTATGACTCGCACCAGAGTCTAGCAGGGCCTCCATGACCACCCCCTCTACCTCTACTCGCAAGTGCGGGCGACTATCCTGCCCACTGTTCGCTAGCGCATAGTCCACTCGCGAAGACTTCTCTATTCGTCGCGACCTACTTCTAGTGCTCGCTCGGCCACCTAGTGAGCACGCCGGCCGTTTCCCGGAACCTGTGCGAGAGCGCGATCAGACGCGCTCTTTGCAGACGACTCCGTCCGGATAGCACAGCAACTTGATCTGGGGTTTCTGCACTCACATATGCCAAGTCCGGCTCCAAGTAGCGTCTGTATCGCGTATTGGGTGGTATGAAAGCCGCTACAGACGTTCTCGTTGCGTCCAGCGTCCGTTCCATTCTGACCAGCTCCGCGATCGATGATATCGGGGTCAAACTTAGCTGCTGCTGGTAGAAGGGCGAGACATTCCTGCGCAGTGTTTTCAATTTCTCCTCTTCCGAACAGGGGCTGCTTCAGACGAGAAAACAGGCGCTCCATAACGGCAACATACACGCCCATCGATTCACCTTCACCCTGAGTCCGCCTGCGGATCTCATCCCGTAGACGGTCCTCATAGTCCGTCGGCAGAAACTCAGCCTTCAGTTCATCTACCAGATCGTCCCAACATGGCACTAAACCGCGATTGGCCCTGAACCAGATCAAAGCTCGTGATTCGAATAGATCCACAGCCGCCTTGAAAAGTTGTGGCTTAGAAAGTCCTCTTGCCTGTCGCAACTCCTCAACACGCTCAAGAAAGGCGTTCACCGACCCGGAAGCATCCCCACTAAACTTGAGACCCCATTTTGCTACTTCTGCGGATTTGTCACTTTCGCCTCCCGTGTGCCATCATATTCGTCATGTCACTAGCAAGATCCGCCTCGTCTTCGCTGACCCCTTCGGTCTTCTCCACCAAAGTGCCCATAGATATAATGAGCCGATTGCGTATCTTCCTCGCACACTCCACCTGCTCGGGAGTAACTGCCTGCATATGTCCGAGTCTACGAAAGCCAAATTCAATCTTGACTCTGGCTTTGATAAAGTCTGATGATGTCTTATCACCCGAGATTTTAGCCACCAAATCCTCGATTTCGACTGCCTTCGCCGTCAACTCCGTGAGATCGTTTCGAACTCAAAGGGTATGCCGCTTCCACATAGGACGTGTTCAGAGCTGTCTCTGCCTTCAGCGTTGCCCTGAGCGTTTTCCCGCATATTCTCTACAGTATCTGACGGGAATCCGCGAATGGCGAGCTCATACGTGAGCTCATCCTTGTTTAATCTATCCACACTAATCTTCATTTTACCAGTATCCATCCGCGATATCAATAATAATGAAGAAGAATTATATCAGCGTTATCAACGCTCCAAAAACTAAAATTTCGGTTAATACCCTTATCCCACGCTCAAATTTATCCTAATTCTAATTCAGAAGAATACTGCCTTCTGCGACACACAAGCGCTCCGAATCTTGAGTCCACTCTGTATAGCGCAATACCAAACAACAGGTTGTTTCTTTCTAACCCAGTTCGAAAATTCGCGAAATTAATTACGGATTTCACTAGCTCAATCAAAGTATACTGCACTGTACACAATCACACCAAAATTCACCAACCAATATATATATTCTACAGATATTTCATCTATAAAACAATTGAAATCAAAACGTGGACAAGGTCTGTATATTTATCTCAGTGTACCAACTCCGTCTTCGTCTCAGCCACGGTTGATCTGCGAACCCTACACTTTTACTCCCAATCCACCTGGACTCTCGTTCCTCTAGCTACCTCTACAACCGTTATGTGCACCGTCTTCTCCACTGCTTTCACTGAAATTCTTATCAATCACGCCTCTCCGCTTTAACACTTTCCTTGCACGCCAATTCAATATTTGTTTCACTCCTATTATCAGCCACATACACTCCAATTCACACAGCCACGCTGAGAATCCAGAATTCAAATCTATATGTAACGTATCTATATGATGATCATGAATATTTCAAATAAATATATGCATCTATATGGCGATCACTTATATTTCAAATAAATATATATGCATCTATATGATGATCACTAATATTCCCAATAAATATATGTATCATTATGGTGATCACTAATATATATCATTATCAATGAAGGCCATGCAGCAACATATCTATAAATGTATCTAAATTCTAAAAAGAACTAACCGCTATGTAACCCGGAAAACGACCCGAGGGCTACAAAATAAAATATTCGCACCGCGATCCCTTGCGAGAGATATTACAAATTTTGCCTTAAGGGCTTCTTCCTAACTGAATCTTCGCGACTCTCGGGCCTCCGACAATTTGGGACTTGACTACAAAATTTTCACCGGTACCGTTATCACCGCTAGGCCCCACGTTGGGCGCCAATTTGTCACCGTTATAGCTTAACCGCGCACTAAAAACCCTGCTTTCCTAAGAGCCGGTGTAGACGAGCGGTTTTTTGCTGGATCCAGCACGAGCTTTCAGGCAAGAGAAGTGAAGGACGGAACGGAACAGCGAGCACGACTGATATAGTTGGCCATCGAGCACGGCAGCGATTTTTTTGTCATTTTCTTAGAAAAAATTTGAGGCACAGACATTTTTTGGTAGAAAGCAGTCTGTATATCTCTAGCCCAGTGAAATCCTACATAAAAAAGGCGAAACTTCGGAAAAATTAGGGGAAAGCTGAATTTTGGTATGAACCTTGGTACTGGTGTGTTGAACAAAATGTCAAAAGTTCCAGAGGTCACCAAAAGTGACCTTTCCAAAATATCTCAGTAATGGTCAATTCTTTCGAAAAACAATGTATGACGAATTTGTAGCTTAAAAAATTTCCAATAAAAAAGATTCTATAACTTTTTCCTGTAATCATAACCGTTTTTGAGATATTTTGATCTAAACATTTGATACTAGCAGCATCTTCTTTCTCAGGGCATGTAAATATTATCCGATTTTGATTACGACTTGGAAAGTTGTGAGTTTGTTTTTTTATATTCAAGAGGCGCATGAAAAAAACAAGTAAACAAACTTATCTACCATACTCCAGGATAGGTAGAAAAGGGTGCTCCGAAAAGTTACCACCACCCCCCCGCCCCCCTTTGCATATAACTTGTAGGGACGTCTGCTCGCTACTCTCTTTTCGGAAATAAACTGTATTGCTGCATCATTGGTATGGGATTTTCCACGAAAAAGCAGAACAAGACAACATCATTGCAAGTGAAAATAGGTTTTGTAACATATCATGGCGCTAGGAGTATGAAAAAGCAAGATAAAAACATGGCATAATTCTGTAAAACGCTCATTCTTGACATTATAGGGGCTCAACCCGCTGCAGACTATCCCCAAATAATCAGTTTTTTACCAATCCTGTGATGACTACGTAGCGCCAAAGGGACATGACACGTCTCGAAACCAATTTGCACCCTGAAATTGCTTGACCTTGCTTGATCGTTCATGGGATAAGACGGTATGGAAAAAAACTAAAAAACCGGCTATTTCGGAATGGTTCGTTTGCGGGGGTGGGTAGGGTGGGGGTAGGGTTTGGGTGTAGGGCTAGTCTCACGATGTCAATAATAGACAATTTACAGGATAAAAAGTGATCCTATCTTGTTGAACAGTGTGCAAAGAGTAGGCAACGAGCCCATTTCTGAAGATTTGGGATGAATGCTCAAGGATACCATTTCATGGCAAAGGGGGATGGGGAAACTTTTCGGAGCACGCTTTTCCATCTACCCTGGAGCATGGTTGTTAAGTTTATTTACACGTTTTTTTCATGCACCTCTTAAACATAGAAAAACAAACTCACAAACATGCCAAGTCGTAATCAAAATCGGATAATATTTACATGCCCTAAGAAAGAGGATGCTGTTAGTTACAAATGTTTAGACCAATATATCTCAAAAACGGTTATGGTTACAGGAAAAAGTTATTTAATCTTTTTTGTTGGAAATTTTTTAAGCTACAAATTTGTCATACATTGTTTTTCTGAAGACGTAACCGTTATTGAGATATTTTGGAAAGGTCACTTTTGGTGACCTTTGACCCCGTATAAAAAGTGACGCAGCGCTCGGATCGATGGGGACTTTTAAGATTTTATTCAACACGCCAGTACCAAGGTTCACACCAAAA